>JAQMYL010000003.1:22926507-22939380 GCA_030014365.1 Clarias pachynema | reverse complement strand
CCATGGCCTGCACAGTCACCAGATCTAAATATTATTGAGCCACTTTGGGGTGTTTTGGAGGAGCGAGTCAGGAAACGCTTTTCTCCACCAGTATCAGGTAGTGACCTGGACACTATTCTGCAAGAACAATGGCTCAAAATCTCTCTGACCACTGTGCAGGACTTGTTGATGCTATATTGGCCGCAAAATCAGGCTCTACACCATACTAATGAATCATTGTGGTCTTAAACCAGGCGTTTCAGTTTCATTGTCCAACCCCATTGTCCAATATATATATTGGACAATGGGGTTGTCCAATGTACCACAAGATATATATAAATATACCACAAGATTCTGAACATGTTATATATAAGTTATATATAAAATACTTATACACTCATAGGACCTGGGTTCAGGGTTCAATCTTGGGTTACTATGGAGGTGAGATGGAGTGTCATATTTTCTTCCTTTGAATCTTCCCTTCATTAATGTATAAAGTTACAAACAGTATTTATTAAATATATTTTTATTTTAAACACTGATATGGGCTTTAACTGTATTATAATATATACTATATCATTATTTACAGTATACCATAACTCTATTACCAAATGCATCTTCTGTTTGTAATAAAGCAAGCAAGGAATTTATTAATTGTAAATAGGCCATTTACTGTATGCATTTCTATACATTTCTATACATGTACTCTGCACAATGACAATAAAGATGAATCTAATCTCACTCACTCAGTCATCTTCTATACCACTTTATCCTGTATTCAGGGTCGCGGGGACCTGGAGCCTATTCCAGGAGGCTTAGGGCACGAGGCGGGGTACACCCTGGACAGGGTGCCAATCCATCACAGGGCACACACACACACACACACACACACACACACTCATTCACACACTACAGGCAATTTGGGAACACCAATTAGCCTAATCTACATGTCTTTGGAGGTTTCTGTGGGAGGAAACCAGAGTACCCAGAGGAAACCCACCAAACACGGGGAGAACATGCAAACTCCATGCACACAGAGTCGGGAATCGAGCCTGGCCGTGAATCGAACCCGGACCCTGGAGGTGCAAGGCGACATTTTTACCTTTGTATTATTACCTTTGCGAAAAATGAATAAATCTCTTTCTCTCTCTCTCTCAACATTAGAACATTAGAAACATCTCAACCAAACATTAGAAACATAAATGATCTGATCATGAAGGAGATTTCCCTGTATTGCATTTGTACAGATTTGAAATTTGCGCTATAAAAGAGCATGGTTCACATAAACGCACTGGAGAGCAAAAATCATAGAAAACGCGCACACAGCAGTACCGATCAGACGTTCTCCTTAGCTGGACCATACTGGCTGGATTTGTAGACTCACGATATTGATTTGTAGGCAAAGCTGCCTACAATTGTTATTCGGTACAACAACATCAAAAAAGAGAAAAAGATCTGAGATGGTGCAATAGTTATTTGCGTTGAACTGACATGATGGTGGTGGGAGCGCTATAGGGAGTGTCTCTCTGCGCCTCGGTCCATGGGGAGAGTCCAGGGCGCAGCAGCAGCGCGGGGGAGGGGGGTGGGAGGGAGGGAGGGAGAGACAGTCCTGTAGTGAGTAGGGTGCAGTGGAGCAGTCCTCATCAGCAGCTTTAATACACACAGCAAAGATCTACTCGCTCTCTATCTCACACACACACACACACACACACATCCACACTTGCGTGCGTACATTAGTGTTAATTCTTTCTTTTTATTCTCCAACACCTGCGCAAAAAAAACAAAACAAAAAAATAAGAAAAAAGTGATGATGGTGCGCTTTGCTGAATGACCCTTTCTGTTCCGTGTGTCCTGAATGGATGAGGAGCTGATGATCTACTGAAGAGGAAATGAACAGATGTGAATGGGAGAGCACGCTGACAGCGTATGGATGTGACTGATCCTTCCTTCATTCATTCCTTGCTTTGATCGTCTAGTGGATGCTGCTTATTAAACTGCTGTTTATTATCAGGATCTGTTTTTTTTAACGCGTCTCATTGGGAACTACAGCAGCGCGCAACCAACGGAGGAGGCGGACACGATGGAACTTTAAGCGCCAGTGCATCCAGTGTTTCTTTAAATAATAATAATAATAATAGTAATAATAATAATAATAATAATAAAGTAAAAGTGACTTTAGGAGGTGAAGCATGGCTATAAACACCGACACTGAGTTTGAGAAGTCGGGTCTGGCAGAAAGCACCAGCACCAGGGCGCAGCAGCAGCAGCAGCAGGAGACCGAGAAGCTCCTGTGTGACGGCGGACCAGGGAACGGACTCACCGTGTCCACCTCCGGCATCCTCACTGTGGACGTAGAGAAAGGACCCGAGGGCGAGCAGAACGGCCACGGGGGGCCACAGAGATCCGGCTCAGTGGTGCAGCTCGCCTCGGCACCCCTGTCCTCCTCCAGACCAAGTCTGAGCCGCACCTCATCCACAGGCAACGCGGTGCAGGAGCAGCCCAAGCCCAAAGACTACCTGCTGCTGGTCATCCTGTCCTGCTTCTGCCCCGTCTGGCCCGTCAGCATCGTAGCGCTCGTCTATTCCATCATGGTAAGGAGATGATGGCAAAGGTGCAGCTTTTTTTCCCCCCTCAATTTTTACGCGCCTTTTTTATTATTATTCTTATTTTATATTTAATAGGCTATAATAAGGAGTGCGAATTTAAATAATGGCCAAGTACAGCAAACCTTTACTGTGACAAAAAAAAAATANNNNTATATATACACAGAGTCAGCAAAAAAAATGTTTACACACTTCAGGAAAAGAAAAATAGTATTATGTATATTATATTAATAAATTATTATTATTTATGTCAATATATGACGAATAGCAATCAATAAAAAAAAGTTTTCTTGTATACATTTGTATATGTATGCATTTTGCACTCTGTGTCAAAAAATTTTTAATACAAAATTTAAATATTTAATATAATATATAATATATGATAATAACATGATATAATATGATATTATTAATATTATATGAATTGAATATACATCATAATATTTAACTTTTCCTGAAGTGTGTGTATATATATATATATATATATGTATATATATTATATTTATTATTATTACTTTTTTAAACTATCACATTGTTTGAGATTTGATTAGGGCCATTTATGTGCCTTATTTTCTTTTTAAAAATAAAGATATTTGTTTCCAGAATAGATAAATACATACATACATACTGTACATACATTACATATATTACCTGGAAATGAATCTCTTTATTAAAAATGAAGGCGCATACAGTAAATGGCACTAATTTAATCACATTTCCCCTAACAAATCACAATCCAATCTGCAATGTGACAAAAACAAAAAAATCTTCTCTGTAGGACGCTCCTCCTATCTTGTACCTTACATTTTAGAATTAAGCCTTAAACCTAAATTACGCTAGCTTTCTACATAAAGGAGACATAGCCTACTAAAGGTGCAAACCACGTACCCTTTATGGCCCCACTTCAGAGCAATGGTGCATTTTACTACCTGTTCTCCGAGGGAGCAATGATTAAATAAGACATGTCATGTTGAATTTACTCTCACGGCAGGTATTAGTAATTCAGCAGGGAAATATCGCTCACATCTGGGACACCCCCCCTTCATTCATACATACTGGGTACGGGATACATAAAATGTTCTGTATCTTTCTCCTTTCACTCTGGGACGCCCAGCTTAAGATAACCACAAGTCACTCATGTGGAGTTGAAACACTGATTTGTGTTTCTAAAAATGTTGACAGTAACAAGACCAGGACATTGAAAAAAAAATTTTTTTATCAAGAATGTAGACTGGTCAACAAAATATCTGTGTAGGGTCTGAGAGAATCATTTCCTAGTTTTCCTTGTGGAGGGAATACGAAAAGCTGTCTCTCCAGAGATATGTGAAGATAGATTGTTTTGAATTGCTGTTTCAGCAGTATCATGCGCATGCGGTGACTGCAACTGTGGCAAATTAGTAAAGTGAGATCTGCTCCACTTTTCACTGACATAATGAGGAGACCATTTTCATGGAGACCATGACAACAGGGTACAAGAAGATGCTTTTTAGGGAAATATCTTATACTCTTAAACTGGTTCTTTAAGAAACATGGTATTTTTAGCTTAAAATTGGGATCTACGTTCTGAAAGGGAAGGGAAACACTTCACTGAAGGGACGAACTGACGAGTGTCCTGACAGGATGCTGCACAATGATTACTTACATTGTTTGTAAAGGTTGGTGTAATATATCCACCGACTATAGTCGCCGAAAAACAGTCTGAGCTTTTTCTGTTTAGGATTCAAATGAGTTTGGCTTTCATTTCTACTCCAACTGGGTGGTGAGTTCGAGAAGAAACGAGAGATGGCTTTTTAACTCAATAGTAGGAGAGACGAGGAAATTGCAATTGTTAGTCTGAGGCAAGGCAAAGAAACAGCTTTCTCATCCTGTTGGAGGTTATTTATTAGAGGTTATTTACACCATCTCTTAGCTTTGGTGGACTGTGTTAGAGAAAGAAAAAGAAAAGAGACAGGAAGAGAACAAACAGTGCATTATCAGGATGTTTCAGGCTAGAAGTATTTGCAAAGACTACTGAGATGAACCGAAACCCAGAGAATACAGTACGGTTGGTTATAGGGTGAGAGTCAGTACGATGTACCCATTACTAAATCCATTTATTGAAATGAGCAACGTTGGACGAAAAGGGAGGGCCAGAGCTGCTATATACCGCATGCAAGACGGAATTGAGTTATTGCTGTTAGAGCTGCAGCAAAGCACACTCATTTAGCATTCACATTTACCTTATGTTTAATTCCTCCTCTTAGCATGACCAGATCAGTAGCACGGAAACCTTTCCAGCAATAGATAACTATTCAAGTAAAAGCTCAGCAGCTGCAAACAAATAAAAGCCAAGGAAAATGATAATGCATATCGAGCAGTTTGCACATTTTGAAAAAAAGGATTCGCTGAGTTCTTACACTACTGAGTGAACCATCACTTTCTATCTGCTCTGTGTCGGTGAGATCATGTTTCTACTGCACCTGCTCACATACTGACCGCAGAGGCTTTATGTACAGTCAGGGAGCTGAGTCAGTGGTTGATTGAACAATGCGAGTAGCTCTTACGCAGCTGCTTCAGTAAACTGTGACTTTGATTGTCACTTTTGCTTTTGACCTCTTAAAGGCAGCTCCTGTCATTATTAATAGCTAAAGTCTAAGTAAGAAAGTACCCCTCTTCTGACACCGGGCAAAATCGAAGGGGATCATGCTGTTGTCCGGTGTGTCTGATACCATGCAGAAATGCTCACACTGCAGCAGAACCAAAGAATTTCAAATCCACAAGGGACATACTGCTGGAACAAAGCTAGCCATTTATCACACGCAGGGAGGTAATCCTGTTCCTCTTTCTTGCAAAAAAAAAAAACTAAATCATTAGCACATCTCCTGCACAGATTTACATGGTTCACACATTTTAAATATCCAAAGCTTAAGAAACCAATATTGTTACACTCAACGTTAGTTACTTGTTACAAAGATTAACAGTCCTCGCTTTCTAAATACAGCAGGTTTTATATTAAACATTAAGGAAAGGCTCTTCTGCAGGAACAAATGTAGAAACCTATAAGGTAGAAACCCAGGTTTACTTAAAACCCAACTGGCACAGAGCCAGCAACACAGCAAAGGTCAGTGATGATTGAATATATATATATATATACATATGTGCTTATATGGAAGACATGCCGGTGTTTGTTAAATGGGAGGCTTCAGACTTCATACTGTGTATTTGGGTTTTCAGATATGTCAGGTGGAACAAAAGTAATCATTACTGTTATAGCGTGAAAATTTTACCACTACCGGAATATGGTAATGATGTCGCAATAAATGTAGAACTCTCAAAATAAGCATATTACAACTCTTTTTTTTTGTTCATAGAAACAACCAAAAACAACCATAAAATCGTGTGTATCTGTGCTGTTTCTTTGACTATGTGACCCTTTTGTTTATTTTTGATCAGTAATGTTTGCATAGTTTATTAAAATGGAATAAAATTTATTTAATCTTATTGCCCAGGTTGTGCTGAAAACAAGGAAGTGTCACTCTGTACTGCACAATCATGCACCCTGTATATGTTTATTTAAAATGCTCTGAGCTTTAAGGGCCACCTTCTAGTCTCAGTGGGTAGACAGTAAAGGTGTAACATACAGTAATGACACTATCTGTACCTGTATGTGTGTTCAGATTTACAGTAAAACCTTTCAGTTTTTGCTCACATTCCAGTTTTTAGTCATTTTTAGACATTCAGATGTGTATCCAGTATGTGTGTGTAACAAAACAAACCTACTAACATTTTTCCCTTAAGTGACCTCATATAAGAAAATACCCTCCCCTGGCTTGTTGCTCAGCTCCACCCAGCTCTGTTGTTCTCCGCCGGGGTGTGTCTCAGCAGTAGCTCATTTACATAGACGCATATTTGGAAAAGAGTACAGTGGATGAAAAAATTCACCATTTTGAGGGGTTTATTTTAACTCAAGCATTACTAGAAGTCACATTTTGGGGTACCTCTGAATTCCGTGTAAACTTCTTTAAAAAATAATAACATATCGGGCTATTAAATCCTGAAGTTGCATTGCCTAAACAAGACGTTTATAGCAACAAAAAAATAAATCCAGAGGCAAAAATTCCAGTTTATCAGCATGGCCTGTGAATTTTGCCTTTTTTCAACTTCAGAGTTCATAATTGGTCTCAGATAGAGATCTGGAGTATTTATTGATTTATTGATTTATTTATAGCTCATTGTATTTCCCATATTAAAAAAATTGCATATTTATGTAATATGTAAAGCAAATGTAAATGCATCATACGGCACTTTGTATGTCCTGTAAAAAAAAAAACGTACCTCATACTATCTGTATTTGTATCTGTTAAGATCATAATATCTTTTTCATTCAGTCTCTCATTCAGACATTAAGAAGAGTTTTTGGCTTTGCACCAGAACATTACAGGTATTCTGTCTATCCTCATGCTGTGTCATTATAAACCAGAGGCGATGACAGACCTGACGGATAAAATGGAATTTGATTATGCACAATTTTCTTTTAAGAACTTGAATCCCATTGATTCAAGGCACCAAGGTGGCTTCTCGCTCTGATTGGACTAGAGGATCAATAAAGCTTCATTGCTCCAGCCACACATACCTCTGCTTAGATGTCAGAGCCACTCTGCAGCATTTGAAACTCGATGTGAAAGAAAGGGGGGGTTGCACACTTTACCACTGCACACACACACACACACACAGTGTATAGTATAAAGGTGGAATAATTTATGATTAATCGCTGTGACTGTGGGTCCACTGAACTACATCACGGTTGCACTGTGTGCACATAGAAGCAGTTGGATTAAATTTAAAGTCATGAAACAAAGGAACAAAAACAGAGCTTTCTTCATGCTCAAGAGCTGTGTCTTGGGGGGGTTGGAGGAGGGGGGGTTTGTGGTTGTGGTTCTCACTCTGCTCAGGAGTAGTTTGACAGAGTGGTAATTCAATCCCCTACGGTAGTGACCCCTGATCTAAGCAAACACACCTGCAATGCTGAGACGGAGTATAATGGGTATTCACTCCAGTACAAATAGAGGATGAATAAGGCCCGTCTAGTAATTACTTCGCTGATTGCTAAATCTAAAGTAATGGATCAAACAAAATATTTCATTACAATGCAAAGGATAATGCTTTCTGTTCTAGATGTTTAGATTTATATACCTGGAGTTATCAAATGACAGCTTTTCTCTGCTCTCAACCCACCGTCCAATATATTGTTCAATTATATTAAACTGATGTTCAAAAATATATAAAGAACTGAAATGCTATCAAATCACCAGGACCCGTTTGGATAACTCATGTGAACAGACAGAAATTATAAACAATTTTACTGAAAGAAATAGTTCCTATAGGCCAAGGTTAATTAAAAAAAAAAAAATCTTATCTGTTTTCTTTGAAGATTTTAATTAAATATATATCTAAGTGTATATCTGTGAGTAGTTATCACTGAGATTACATTTTAATGTAAATATTCTAAATAGAGATCTACATTCACTACATTTGATTGAGTCCTGTTCTGTTTCCACATGTCCTTTAAAACTCATTGATGTCAAATCATACTGATGGCTTCTGATGTATGCGCTAGAAGATGGGGAAGATTTATTTTTCTTCTGAGATAAGTGATGAATTGCAATTTAAAAAAAAAAAAAAATTAAAAAAGCATTAATTTTCCATCCAAATTATTCCAAATCGTGTTCAGCACCACGGACAGCGACAGAGTACCAGCCTTATAAAACATCATTATTTTTAGGGTTATATCTCATCACTGAGCATGTAAAGAGAAATAAACGGATAATGGTGTGTATGGAAAGTGTGCTGCAGGCTGAGATGCCTCTGTCAGGGGCTTTCTCTTTCAGCCGTGTTGCTCTGTATCGATCGCTTTAATGCAGTCTAGAGGGGCTTTCCCCAGAGTGCACTGAAGCGCTAATAGGAAGTGGTGGCATAGGGTCCCTGTTAACGAGAATACATAGTCCGTCCGGAAGCTCGGCATGTCTCCACAAAGATATGAAGTCGGCTGCGGTAGCACTCACAGTGGCATCTAGTTATTATTTCATTTTCGAGAACAAAAAGCTGGCTGTGACTAAACATTTTATGATTTCATACTTGCAACCCAGAAGTAAATCTAATCAAAAGTTACTTCTTTAAAGTAGTAGTGATGCAGTGTGAAGTCAGGTGCTGCTCTTTGTCAGGCTGCTACTGTAATGGCAACTCATACATATTTGAGGAAGAAGCACTTTGTGCTCCTTGTGAGAGTCGAGATTTTTTTTTTTTCAGTATTCTACATCTTTCTGTGTTTTTCATCCAGTCCAGAAACAGCCTACAGCAGGGGGATATCGATGGGGCAAGACGTCTGGGTCGCCTCGCACGCCTGCTCAGCATCGCGGCTATCGTCCTGGGCCTGGTCGCCATTATCGTCTACGTTGTGGTGGCAGGTACTACACACTACACTCATAGACCTTATCGTGCTAGTTTGTGGTCCAATGATGGTAAATTGTCAGTCTGGAAGGAGACGCTATCTGAAGTATAAAGCCTAAACCATTAAACGTACATAAACTATACTTTGGACTTTTGGTCAATAATTGAAATTCAAAATGTATAGTGAAACATAAAAGATTGATTATCTCACAAAGCTGTGTGTGCTTAAACAAAAGTTTAAAAAGGTTAAAAGTAAAAATAGTTATAAACACAACAATAACACATCGTTACACATTGTTAACATTTTGAAAAGATGCTACATGATGTCACTCAGACCAGACAGACCTGTCCCAGATCTACATACCTGTTAAAATGTATTAGCTAATCATGTGGCAGCAGTGCAGCGCATACAACCAGGCAGATACGGGGTCAAGAGCTTCAGTTAATGTTCACATAAAACATCTTACTGGGAAGAAGAAAAATGATGTCACTACCAGATTGTGGCATGGATGTTGGCACCAGACCAAAACTGTACTTCAGAAACTGTTAATCTCCTAAAACTTTCATACACAATTGTCTATAGAGTGTATATACAAAATGCAATAATCTCTAAATGTATCTACAGTACGTATGTCCTGTAATATTATCAAACAGATGACGTTTTTTTGGTCAGGCAGTGTACTGTATATACACTACAACTCAAAAGTTTGGGATCACTTTCTAACTCCATGGTCGTTCCTGATTTTTATTGTGTAAAAAAAGATAGTGAAGGCATCCAAAATATGCAATAATCCCTTTGAACAGTTGATATTGAGATGTATATCTGCTACGTCTCCTCTGTAAAGACTTCATAACGGCTCTAAACTGAGATGCTGTTTGTTAATTGGTGATTTCTGAGGCTGATAACTCTAAATGAACTTCTCCTCTGCAGCAGAGGTAGGTTTTGGTCTTGCTTTCCTGGGATGGATTTCATTATGGTGCTTGATGGGTTTTGCAAATGCACTTGACAATACTGTTCTTGCAAGAACTATTACAGAAAGGCTGACCTTTGTGTCTTAAAATAACAACTGACTGTTGTTGTTGTTGTTGTTACATAATTACCTAATTCCCATATGTGGTATTTTATAGTTTGGAAATCCCCAGTATTGTTGTAGAATGTAGAAAATAAATCACTAAACAAAAAATTTGCAAGTGACCCCAAACTTTTGAGTGTATGTCTTCAAGTTGTAGGATGAATGATCAACATTGTGTTTTTATCATCAAAATCTTTCTGAAATACTCAAATCAGCCTGTTTGACTTTAACAATCACGTGATAGTCAAATATCACTTATTTTTCCTATTCAGGTGTTTAATATGAGCAAGTAACTGCAGCTATTGACCTGTATCTACATGAGTGTATGCACTACATATGCACTTTATGCGTTTATCTGATGCCGATACTATGATCGATGATGATTTGATAATTGGATAAGCAGTGTAGGTAGTGTTTCTTTTTGTCCTAAGGATATGCATTCTTTTGAGAACTGGGTTCTGATGTAAAACTTACAGTGTGGGTGCGGATGATAAAACCTTATCAAGTTAAACTTAAAAATAAACTGCGTGTACTGTATGCGAGTAACAAATGAGCAAAATGTCATAATGTCTCCTTCTCGAAAACATCCAAATTGCATTAAATGTGCGGTTTCATATACTGTAAGGTATCTCATTACTACTCGCTGCTTGATAATATTCCATAATGCAGATGCATTTAGAGATTATAGCATGAAGGTTAATGAATGTTTCCTTAGAATGGACACTTGAATGACTCTGCTTTCTCCCACAGCGAGCTAAAGAACAGAAACACCCGGCTGACGAGAAAGAACCATCCACAGCGAAAACAAAAAAGAAACAAACAAAAAAACCTCTACTGTGTAATTAGGGGTAAAAAAAAAAAAAAAAGAGAGAGATCTTTCTAATAAAACTATCTACAAAACCTAAAAAGAAATTAAGGAGTGTAGCAAAAATAAGATCTATTTATAGAGAAATGACATGCATGCTTCAGGTTAATGTGTGCTTGATTGATGAAAAAAAAAAAGAAGGAAAGAAAGATTAAAAAAACTGAACAGTGAGTGCTTAGCGTACACAAAACACTGTTCTTCTGAAGAACTGATCGAAGACGATGCCAAGGAGGATGAGAGTGGAACTCTTCGGCAAGATGAGGACTTTGAGCTGCGAGCCGCATCATAACCTTATATTACCCTTGAAATATCCAGATGCACAGATATATTTGCAATATAACTCTTCACATCTATTTTATGTAAAGATTTGTATGACATAAAAAGATGAAATGATCTCTGGGGAATCTGGAGAGTCTTCGCAGGGGGATGCTGGTGGATGACACACGACCTCACGGACACATGGAAAATAGAAGCGATTCTAAATGGGAGGAGTTTTTTTCTTTCTTTTATTTTTGTTGATTACATTATTTATTTTGTAGCTTTTGATCCAGGAAGACGGCCACATGCATGAGAGAAGTCGGACGTCATCACCTCCCGCTAGAAAGACTATCATTTTGTTTTTGGACTTTAGGATCGCATACATTCCACGTCATTGGCACGGTTCTCTTTGCCTTGCTGTTGGAAGCGGTGAGCACTGAAACGCATGATGAATCCTAGCCCTCCAGTCCAACACCACCACCCCTCCACCCCCCAACCAAACCCCACCCTCTGCCCACTCTGAGCTACCTGCTGAAGCATGGACATGGACGTCTAGAGGCATGACGAGGGCAGGACGACTTCACCGTACTCTGTGCCAAAGCCCTCAGAGCTGTACTCTACCCACTGAATCACTGAAACCACTAGTGCAGAATGCCAGTCTAGCTCTTCTGGACTCCTAAACTTGTATACGTATGCTATATATCCATATACTTATCAAACTATATAGGCATGCTGCAGACAGACAGTCTATCTGTTTGATATTCTTTCTCTTGCGCGCACACACACCAAAAAAATCTCCATCTTACAAGTAAAGTTGTTTCTTTGATATGACACAAGTTACAGTATTTCCTGCATCTCCGTAAAGACGTAATCATTTATTATTTGATTTTGCGTTCAGGCTTTTACCTCATAGAAGGAATAAATGAAGGCTACTCTCTTATTCTGTTCATCCTGATTTAAGTACTTTACTGCCCCATTCACTGATTTCTAAGCACTTTATTACCTAAGCCTTTCCAGGTTTTTAACTCCAGATCCTTGATTCTCCTTACATTGAACTAAAAAGAAAAAAAATGTATCTTTGATATATTGCCTTGTTTATTTGTTTGTTTTTGTACAGGTAGAGACTGTTACCATCGGAAAAACTCCCCAGAATCACTTAGGAATAGATTCTGTATACCATTTTACCTCATCCACTGCTTTTCTGTCCTTACTGAGTGTGTGTGTACTTATGTGTATGTGTGTGTGAGTGAGTGCAAGTGGTAGAAATGCTAAGCTTTGATCAGAGTCGTGGAACATTTAGTCAAAACTAAACAAAAAACAAACACAGCTCACTTACAGGAAACATGTGTTTGATATGTCAGGTACTTACTGTACAGAAAAGTGCAGTGCCAATATTGATGAGATGCACAAGTGCTGCTAGGTGTCAAATACTGTGATTTATTTATTTATTTATCTTTTTATTTTCTCCCCCCCTTCAACTTCAAGTTTATGGTACCTTTGGTTAACTTTGGATATGAATTTTCATTTCATGAGTTTCATTGTGTACTTCTGCATGGGTGGAATAAATGTTAACACGCATGGTCTACACACCGTGTCCGCTCACTCATTTAGTCGGCATTTATTATTGCAGAGGGATTCAGAATGAGGGGGAAAAATTATATATACATAT
>JAQMYL010000003.1:22901212-22916359 GCA_030014365.1 Clarias pachynema | reverse complement strand
TTTTTTTTTTTTTTTTTTTTTTTTTACAGACATGGTGCTGGTGCTATAGCTTTCACTTGGATGTTAAAAAGTTGCACAGCTGGATGAAACAAAAACTGTCTGTCATCATTTTCGGCTGCAAAGCAACAAAATGTGATTATTGTAAAGGGTGGTCATTTCTATACCCGCTTACACAGATAATATGCAGTGACAATGACAATCATTTTTTGAGACAGCACGCATCATGCATTATTAGGGAAATGTAGAAAACCAGAAAGGTTTTAAAAGGTCACAACTGACCACTTATTGGATGGATTACGATGTCTGCTAGGTGGGTATCATTAAAAAAAAAAAGCGTTTTAGGGAAAAAAGTAAAAAAAATCTACATATTTTATACATAAGGTAAATGTAAACAAAGCATTGAATAATAAAAAATAAAAAAAAGATGATTGCAAAGACAACAGAGGTCAAATTCTTCATCGCAAACCACCTGTAATCCATTTGGAGTGGCTGAGCTTTGGGTACTCGAGACTACTTTACAAAATGTTTATGTTCAAGGAACAGGGACAGTGTTTTTTTTTTAAAACTTTCACATATCATTGTGCTCAGAGTTAACAGTTTCAAGGACAACTCTCTGTACAACATCTTTAGTGAAGTAATCTATTGTAGTCATTGCTTGATGCGTTCAACTCAAGCAAATAAAAGGATACTGGCCAGAGTGTTGACCCTGCTCTGTATAGACTTTAGCATGCCTCGCTGGGAGGTCATGTTTTCCTTGGTTGCCATGGCGATACTGCAAAAGGACAAGAGAGAATGGTTTTTACATGAAGTAAACATTGGATCAGCAGCCATCGTCTACTCTGCTGTACACCGTTCCTAATACTGAAGGCTTGAATGACTTTGGTGTCACTTTGTAAATGCACGACCTGGTTATGCGCGCTTAGACTTTTCTAAAACTGTCAAGCAAATCCAGAGCCAGCACTTATTTGTCTTCTTCAGCTGAGTCTTGCTTTCCTGTAACTGGGAGAGAGGATTAAATTGCAGTGTGACACTATAGCTCACTCAGGATTGGGCTCAGCAGCTTTTTCGAAGTGTAAGTGATAGCCTGGCGCCTTAAGCGTATGCTGTAAGCTGCAGCTATTAACTACGGGAGCGAGACAAAAAAAAAAAAAAAAAAAAAGATGTTACACAAAAATCATCCAGGGCTGAAATGCAAATTACGGGCAAAACAAATTAACAAAGCAGAATAAATGCAGGGCTGTGTGCGTGTTTACTCTAGACATTATGCCACTTTTGTACATAATCAAAATAACCGTAATGTTTACAGCTTTAAACTACACATGTGCAGATTCACCTCCTCCTGTATACTGAAATACTCTGTGTACAACAGGGTGTCATACTCCTGTCCTAGAGGATCACAACTCCACAGAGACTTTCCCTCTTCACACACACAATAATGGCGTGCTTGGGAATTAGCTGATGAGGTGCTACATGGTGCTATGATCCACCAGTAATCTGTTGACATCCTTGATTTAGATGTAACTGCAACATTACAAAGCAGATTTTTGTAGTTCTATAACTGTGCTTAACTCTTTAAAAAAAAAAAAAAAAAAAAAAGCTCAACTCCAGCTTATGCAACATACTGTAGCATTAAATCACAAACAGGAGTGGAACAAGGCAAAATATAACACAAACACACTGTGTAACAAATAAAACAACTACCTCTTGGTGCTTTCTCCCTTGGTGCCTTAAAACATAAACAACCATAGCTTTGTTTCAGGACAGTTTCGGTATTCGATATTTATCACTCCTGAGAGCTCTGCTGACGACCCCTTTCATGAGAACTGGGAGACCCGATCTATACAGAGAGCACTTCATGCGGACGTACAGGAAGTCCCCGACTTACGAACATTCGAGTTACGAGTTTTTCGCCGATACGAACGGACCGCGGTTCAATCACAGAAGTAGTTAATGTCTACTGTACAAAAAATAGACACTGCAGAGCACCAGATACCAATATTTACAATTATGTATAATATTTTCAGTGTGTAAGTGAATGTATAAAATATCTAAAGTCGTATGTGTGTGTGTGTGTGCGCGGGAGAAATGAGTCAGCCTCACTGGTTTCAATGAATTAGTCCCGCAGCACGATGATAGAAAATGTGTCCTGTAAAGCTGTCCTGATAGTGAATAATCCTAATTTTGGAAACTCCTCAATTAGTCCACAGTCCAATACAGTAGAAAACAGCTATGGACAAAATGGCATCCGGGATTCCTCTCGCGATCCCCTCGAGAGACAACGCTTCACTGAGAGATTCATTTCCTCAGGCGCGATTGCGCTTTTTGGGGAAAGGGGACAGATTTAGTCAAATGGATTGGTATGCTTTACATTATCTGTGACAATGGCGTATATAAAACTTGGACTTAAGAACAAAATCGGACTTCGGACCGGAACTTGTTTGTAAGTCGGGGACTACCTGTATTCTTTTGTGCTTAAAGCTAAATTCGCGTTGTCACTCTTTGAACATGTGCTGATGTTTGCAGAAGCACCAGAGCTCGGGTGTCAAAAGATTACAAACTGCCTGTACAGGGTAAAATACTACGAGCAGACCTGACAAAAAGGGAAAGAGGAATAATGCGTTGTGGCTGATGGGTTGGAAATGTCTAATTCTCTAATGTGTCAAATTTTAATATTTATGTAAGGCATATTTAATCATTTCTGTTAGTAATAAAATGTTGTCCAACAAAATTAAATAAACTGAAATCTTTTTTTTTTCCAGATCTTCCTGAGAGTCATTAAAATGCAATCAGAAGCACCCAAGCAGCCCGGAGACCACAGCGACGAGTACCAAACTCATCGAAGTGCGTCGTTCCCGAAGCAAAACGATCTCTAGATTTTAAGCGATTCTGTGCATGAATAGCTGTTGAGTGAGATTAATTATAAGAGGAGCTGCATGGCCCAGGAACCAGCTTAATTAAACACCTGGGCCACCTGGCGCCTGTGGGTTTCCCCCAGCTGTGGTTAGCTGCTACGCTGGGACTGAGAAGAACAGAACATGCTCACACGTGCGTCTGGTCACACCATGGGTGAGCACATGACCCGCTCTCACGTCACCTACCAGGTGTGAGTATGAGCTCAGTTCAAGGGCAGGACCTGCACCCAGGGCTTCAACTGCACATTCAGACGTGTTAATTGTTTTGTTTCTGAGCCAGGACTCGACTCGCAGAAGGAGGCATTTGAATGAAAAGAAACACAATCGCACATACACACAGAGAGAGCAATGTTCCTTTGTGATATGTTAAAAATTTGCATCCATTAGTGTGCCTTGCCATCATGGACACGGGATGTACGCTTGAACAAAGTGGAATATGCGGTTTCAAACAAAGCAACCATTAAATGTTTGCCAAGAAAGCTTTTCTGACAGCTTCACTTAAGAGACAGGATCTGCTTTCAGCCTAATCTCAAGCAATAATCTAATGGTATCAGAGAATGGACAAGTAATGGGTTAGTGGCTTGATGTTTAGCCATTGATTGAGGTCTCTTCTAATGGAAATGGGTGCAAAATACACTACTGGTTTAGTGGAGATTTGAGTATTAGAGATTTGAGAAAAGAGACGTCACGCTCCAGTTAAGAAACGTGCAGTTAAAGTTTCATATGTAATGGAATAGTCAAAATATTAACATCTGCAAAGTAGTACTGAGCAATTTCTGTAGGATCGAGCTCACCTTATTGTGTCTTCGATGAGTCGATCCGAGCTGTAAGGAAAAAACAAGCATTTGTTAAGAGGGTTTACTTGAAATCAGGGAGATTAATCAAATACTACATTTAGAGAAAGTGAACTGCAAAAACATTTACAAGATCCACTTCCTCTTTTTTTTTGGAAAGGAATCTTTTTCAACACTTACTACAGACACACCAATATTACTTAACATAAAATTTAAAAAGTAGAATGGTAATTAAAAATGTCAGTATCCAAATATCCTTGTTGAAGGCTCTGTCTTCACAGAGTAAAAATATATATGATTTTACATTAAAATGCAAAATGAATTAAAGTATCTTCTAGATCTTTAACACTTTTAACTAAAATTTCATTGAAATAATTCCTAATGAATGCTTCTAGCCAACAAATAGATGTAAAAATTCAGTTTATCATAAACTGAAGTGATAAATAAAGCGCAAGAGCGCACAAACAAAACAAAAACAAAAAAAAGGCACAACTGTCGACATTTCCGAGACAAATTGGACACTGCTTTGCCAGACAGGTTCCAAAACAAGATTTCTAATTCTTCCCCTGCTTCATGCCTCCCGTAGTACCACAGTGCTGCAGAGTGCTGGCAGTGAAAAGAGCTGCAGTGGGTTTAACAGGTTAATGGTCTAAATTACTCAGTCCAGCAAACTGTAACGCTACAGTGAGGACATAAACTCACATAGACAAACACGACGGAGGAGAAATCTGGTAAAAAGCTGTCCTTCAACTATCTTTAAGTCGGTTCTTACGGCTGCACTGACAGTCGGGTTCACCAAACAAAATCCTTCACCCTGTCATCAGGTTCAAATCCTCTCAATCTTCCAAGAAAGCATTATATGCCCTGCTCTTTTAAGGATGCCATATATCTTCCCTCTAAGCATGGGAGATGAGACAGCAATGCTCTGAATATGTGTAACATACACGACCAGGCAAAAGTCTGGACACATCATCTAATACCATAGATTTCCTGATCTTTATTTCTTTCTACAATGCTGAAGGCGTCCAAAATATGCAATAATCTCCTTTGAACATTTGATATTGAGATGCATCTGCTACTTATGATCTGTAAAGCTTCATAACGGCTCTAATTTGAGGTGCTGTTTGTTAATTGGTGATTTCTGAGGCTGGTAACTCTAAATGAACTGCAGCAGAGGTAAGTTTTGGTCTTGCTTTCCTAGGTTGGTCTTCATGAGAGCCAGTTTCATCATGCTGCTTGATGGGTTCTCCAAATGAACTTGACAATACTGTTCTTGCAAGAACTGCTTCAGAACAGCTGACTGTTGTTACTTAATTACCTAATGAATTTTTTTTTTTTTTTTTTAAATCCAAAAAAATAATCCAGTATTATTCTAGAATGCATAAAAATATATCCAAACTTTTGACTGGTACTGTTACCTGATGACAACCTTCCAAAGTCACAGTGTATGTAAATGTATCCAGTACAAAGTCCAATCTGCCAGGCCATTTCTTTTGGCCCTTTTTTTTTTTTTTTTTTACAGGAGCTATTAGAGTTTGAGATCAAAGATGAATATGAGACCATAGATCATTTCCTGAAAGTGGTTATTTTCACAAGAACTCTTCACTATATTTGCTGCTACTTTAACAAGAAATATTTTTCATCCATCATCGCATGGACAATATTTACCGCACTACCTCAACTGATTAACACGGAGTACTGCATTGTGTCGTGGTGATGTCATGCTGTTGCTCTTGTTTGCACATTTGCACGTGCACTTTGTGCTGTCTTTTGTATGATACTTTTTGTTTTGTTAATTTATGGTGTTAATTTGTTTTGTCGTAGCTAGTCAGCTAATTAGATCTCTTAGTTAGCTAGTTAGTTTTGTTAATTTATGTTGTTCATTTTATGTTGTATTTATGTAGCACCTTAGGCCAGGAGGACTGTTGTTTCATTTCACTGTGTACTGAACTGCATATGGTTGAAATGACAATAAAAGCCGACTTGACTTGACTAGTGAATGAGATTATATAGGAGAAAAAACAAGCCCTTCTGAAGTCCAAGTGTTATGACATGACATGGAAAAAGAACAAAATATCTGGTCAGCCAACAGAAACGTTGTGGAAGCTATGAAGAAAAACAATCACACCTAAAACCTCCACAAGGCAGGGATGATGGCATCAATCCAGCACTCAAAGAAGACTTTGAGAGCATGAATATAGAGTTGGACGTGTGGTCAAAAAAGTGGATTTGCTCATAATTTGAGATGGAAACATACTGTCAGGGGTTGAACTTACATGGCTGCTTCTGAGACTGACTCACCAATTATTACTGATGATGTAAGCCATTATGGTAAGAGCAGAATGGGTCCAGAAACATCCTGTCTGACAATTTACAGAGACATTCATCCAGCCTAATTGGAAGGAACTTCATAATGCAGCAAGACAATGTGACCTAAAAAACTATGGCAACACAAACTCAAAGAACTGTTGCTTAAAAAAAAAAAAAAAAAAAACTGGACATAAATATCAGGAAACAAAAGCTGAAATTTGGATCTTTCAAGCATGTTGAAGCATTTGTTTTTCTATCTGCTTTCAAGCTGCTGCTCATGCTATAGCCATTATTGGTTAGTGTCACTGTGATATGGGCAAAGAGCATATCTTGCTGTCAAGACTGAAACAATTTCACCATATCAGTGATGGATACAGAATGAGGAGATCGTCTTATTCATGACTCTATAGTTCAGGAGTGCATAGTTGTGGTGGAGTCGAATAAATCTAAAATCCACTGAACTTGAACAAAGCATTGTACGTCTTAATTCAACAATTGAAGAGTTTCCTCTGCATGACTACAAAATGACACTTCTATCAGACATTGACATGATAATAGAGAGCAAAAGAGTGTAATGCTGAGCTGCTAATTAAGACAATTGTCTACTTTCCTGCAGCAATGTGATGTTAATAACTTGAAAAAGCCATTCTGAAAAACAACTGAGCCGCTACATAACCAATGCTAACTCCTGTTCACATCTGCTGCTGTGAAAGGTATAGGGATAAGAGAACAAAATTAATAGAATTTTAAAAGGAATAAGTACTGTATATATGAAGATATATATATGTGTGTGCTTTCTATGGTTTCCTCATTGAACCCAGTAACTGAACCACAACCTCTCATAACACTCACAGTCCATGGGACGTGACATCATTCTCTTGAGATTTGGGTCGCTTCTGGGATCAGCCTTTTACTACCTAATTAGAATTTATAACTTATTCCAGCATCTTTTTAATATGTCGGAGAAAAACATTTGCTTACAATTTATTTAAGATTAAAATGACAACAATAATAAATATAGTTGCTAGAAGCAATGATCGGGCCCAAGCATCATGAGCCCAGGTGCACCAAAGAGACAGTGGGCACATGGAATTTTAGGTTAAGACTCCAAAAAGCTCCAGATGCTGGGGAAAAAAAAAAAAAAAAAAAAAAAAAACACATCACACTATGCAATCTCACACAAGAAGTAATTAGCCTCTTTTCAGCATAAATTTATGGCATCCTCACAGCTGACCCGCTTGAGATGTCAAAAATCCCTCTGCAATTTTGCATCCTCCATTTCTTGAGATCACATGGGCCCAGTTTGGTGGTGATCATGTAAATCCCCTAGGAGGAGTATATAACATTCCATTGGGTGTGTTTTGCAAACTACTCAAAACAATTGTTGAGTTGAGCCCATGACATGCAAAGCAAAAGTTGTTTGGCACAACGAGCTCTAAATGTGTACCAGGTTTTACATGTATATGAGCAAGTGTGTAAGAGCTACGCAGCACAATCTTGAGTGAGGGGCCACGTGCCACGCCCGGGGCCCAGCCGCTCAGGCATCCTAACGGCAGCAGACTCCACCTTGTGTGCTGATTTTCATTACTTTTTGAGCATGTTAAGACCCCCAATAACCCCCTGGATGCTTGAAAAAAAAAATATATATATACTATATAATAATAATATCATAATACTATGAAGTTACTCGATGTAATATCACTTAATATAATATCACGCAAAGTTATTAGCCACTTTTTGGGATAAGTCTTGAGCATGTTAAGACCTGCAAAAAGCCCCGGATGCTGGGGAAAAAAAATCTTTAGAAGAACACACTATGACAACATAGGGCTGATGTCAAAGTGCTTGGGCCCTAGAGAACAAGAGGGCCCCTGACACACTATAACATCAGCACCATCATAGCAAAGATGATGACGTAACAGCCATGACATCATCGTGCTTATATCACAGTGCTTGGGCTCTAATAATATTAAAGTGTTACTGATTGAACTTCAGATAGTTTTGGACCAAAAATTGTTAATAGTTTCCAGGAAAAAAAGGTGTCTGTCCCCGTCCCCACTGCCTCCTCACAGCAGTACGGACCAATGCACAGCTGTTAAAGCAGGGAGAAGGCTCCACTCTAATTCATTCCTTATTTAACAGGTGGAGATGAGAGCAGGCTGAAAGATTTACTTCCCCATTCTATCAGTGCAGAACAGACAGAATGTCACAAACCAGTACTATATGAGTGGATGCGTGTGTGTGCAAAGATATTCTCAGGCAGTAAAAAGCAGCCCTCAAACTGCCAGTCTGAGCTGCCACAGTCATTAAGTCGGCCATTATCGTGAAGCATGAATTTAACTATCAGAGCCACTCATGCTTTTGCTTTCTTCCTGTCTGAGCTTCAGCCATTCGAGCAGGACGATTCACTTTGTCTTATAAATCCCATAACACTAGCAAAGAAGTGTACTTAATATATTTATACACTGCTTATTTCAACGATGCATGAAGAGAGCTCATTATTTCCTTTCTTAAATTGAATACTTTCACGGACCTTCGTGATTGTCAATTGAGAATTCTCGCTCGAACTATTTTAACGAGTTGGAGTACCATGATTCTTACTCTATCCTCTATGTTCCTCACTACATATATGGGCAGAGAAATATTGTTGCAAATCTCTTCGTAAACATGAATACCCTTGTATCAGCAGCTCACATACAGTACCATGCTTTCTACTTTAAATTTTTTTTTCTCTTCCGTAAAAATCCCTGATCAGCTGTACAGGCTTGGACGACTCAACAGGAGTATCGATCTTCTGCATACGCCTTATAAATGAATGCCTGAAACCTCCAGTCCAGTCTGCACACTACTTTTTTTTTCCCATGGAAGAAGACTTAAATGATGACACCACAAGTCTGGGAGAGATAAAGAACTATCCCCAGTCTTGTCTCGCTGCGTGAAACACCACAGCTGCTGTGCTCACACACTGTAACGATCTAAAGATCAGCTAGTAATAAATAAGGATCTACACCTAGTAAATGGACATTCTGCTATGTAATGTGACCTAAGCATAGTCTGTATGTCCTCTAGCAAACATGCTCTATTTATTACACCTGTAGTATATAACCTGAAGCGAATATTAAAACTTTTAATGATCTATACCATAAGCCTCCAAAGCAAATATCCATATTAAACCCACTGAGGCAAATTATTTAACTTTCACCTTCACAAAGACCTAATCAGGTCTTTCCTAACTTCTTGCTCACTTTGTATTTGAGTATCCATCCATGAGCTTGGCAGAAAGAATGCTAAACAGAAAAGCTACTGCCTGTGACAGGGCAGGGAGAGATTTATGTCACAGCTGAACGCGAGTTGACAGAAAAAAGGAGTGTGTATGTGTGCATCTGGGCCCAGGGTGCTGAGCTCCATCTGCTGCTTTATTACTGCACAACTCCACTGTAAACCCTTTACCTAGTGTCTCTCTGTGTACTCTAATCTGTCACTCATATGCTCAGACGTCATATGGAGTAAGCATGACAGCTGTAAAACTAATTTAGTATTGTGCCACTGAACTGCCAAGGGCTCTTGTACATGTTGCTAGCAGGACATTCCTCCATTTCCTTTTGCTGGTCACCGTGGTTTTACACCACCACAGGGAGCTGGTGAAGGGAAACTGAGCTAGATAATGGAATAAGAGGCGTGCTTGGCAGAGATTGCCATTGCTGGCTCAATGATGTCTTTTCCGCGTACATGAGGCATTACGATCACTCTGATCTGGATAGGAAATAACAAATAAATTGTTTTTAATGGCATGCCATTCTACGCCAAAGATGAGAAATCAAATCCTTTCCTTTGGAGATCAGTGTCACAGGCCTAGACTGGTTCCAAACAAACAATAACAAAATGCTTTAATGGCATGCCGGTTCTCTGACTTGTGAGATGAAAAACATTTTGAAACACTTTGGTTGTGATGGAATTCTGGGAAAACAAACAAAAACCAAAAAAATGTTAGGTTTTTGTTTTGTGGCTAAAATAGGACTACCCTGAGGTGATCGTGGTCAGCCCAGTGGCCTCGCACCTCCAGGGTTGAGGGGGCGATTCTTGCCTCAGGTCAGGGTCTGTAGAGTTTGCATGTTCTTTCCATGCTTGGTGGGTTTCATCAGAGTACTCTGGTTTCCTCCCACCATTTAAAAACATGCAAACTAGGTTAGGGAATGTGTGCCAGCATGCTTGCACCCTGTGATGAACTCGCACCCTGTCCATGGTGTACTGGGAGAGGCTCCAGGCCCCCCAAGACCAGTACAGTAAAACTGGTATAGAAAATGAGTGAGTGAGAAGGCTATCCTCCCTATAACAAACAGATCAGCCATAACATTAATCAAACCTGCTTAATATTGTAAAGGTCCTGCTTGTATTATTCTTCTATCTGCTCCTTTCTGATCATGGATATGTAAAGGAAAACTTAAATGAGTTGGATGTGTCTTGTACAAATAATGCATTTTCATGAAAGGAATAAATAATGATGATGATGATGATGATGATGATGATGTATCTCCAAAACATCTGAAGACGTGCTGTGGTATCTGGCACCAAGACCAGATTCTTTAAGGGATTTAATATGTGAGGTAGGAAACCCACCTCAAACCAGTACAGGAAATTATTTACAGGGTGCTCAGTGGTAGCTTTCTCGCCTGCCATGTGGAAGGCCCGGGTTCGATTCCCAGCCAATGCCCCAAACCCCAGCCACTGGATGAAGTGCCGGTCCGAAGTCCGGATAAAATGAGAGGATTGCGTCAAGAAGGGCATCCAGCGTAAAACCTGTGCCAAGTATTGTTGTGCGGATAGGATGGTCCGCTGTGGTGACGGCTCAACGGGAGCAGCCAAAGGACTAACAACAACAACTATGCTGCTGAAAGAGGCCAATACCATCATCATGAAGGGGGTGTACTTGATCTTCAACAATTTTTAGGTAGGTGGTATTTTTCAAAGTAACATCCACATAAATGCCATGACTCAAGACTAGTAGAACATTGCTCAGAGCATCACACTGCCTCTTTCGACTTGCCTGAGAAAGAAAAAATGATCAATCAGACCAGAGCACTTTCTTTCATTGCTCCATGGTCCTGTTTTGATGGTCATGTGCCATTTGTAGGTGCTTCTGGCAGTGGATACAACTCAGCGTGGGTACTCTGGCCGGTCTACAGCTATGCAGTGACACCTGGTAATACTGGGTATCTGCCTGTTTACAACCAGGAAACTGGATAGTTATGTTTGCTGTCATATCCATAAAAACCATGACATCCTATGACAACCCATGTCCTATGAAGAGTTTTCGCCGATTGACGTGGAGGAAACATATATACTCTGTTTTATTCTCTCAGATTCAATGTTAGCATATGGTCGAATTGATTAACATGTAGATAATTGAGACAAACAGTGGTTGGCTGCTAAGTATATAGAATACATAAAGATATGATGTTACATGGTACGTATTATACACCAAAGAATAAAAAGGGAAATAAAACATTCTACCCACAGGTCTAATCACATACCCGGAATAACAATAAGGCTGGACAATATTATGAAAGATCTGATCAATGTATTGTGATTTCAATATAACATTTTCATTTTATCCTATCCTCTCCTAGGAGAGGCAAAATATTCCTCAAGTTATATACACAAACATATCTATACAAATCTATACCAAAAAAAAGGGTTTAAGTACGATCTGTAAAAACAAATGAATTAATAATAAAATTTTTTTATAAAAAATAAAAAATAAATAAAAAACCACTCAATGTTTACCTTTTAGTCAAAACATATTATCGGACACACATTATCACTTTCTCTTTTTTTTATGTTATACATATAATACAAAAAATGTATGTGCCAAAGAAGTTACTTATGAAGTTTATGCAACATGGAAGTGACCAATGCTGCTTCCCTAAAAAATTCAAGTTGCTAACTTTAGCCGAGATGATTTTATATGTGCCCCCAAAATGGCCAATGTAAATTATTCATATTTCTTTATGAGTATTGATACTAAAATTGGTGTAAGCTTCTAGAAGAATATGACCTGTAAAACTGTTGCTTAAATAGTTATTTGGTAAAAGCTTAAAAAGCAAAAAATCTGTAGCCATGTCAAATTCATGTTGCAATATCTGAACAACTTTGCATTTTAGAATAATACACTTTTTCACATTTATGTCTTTTTAAGTGAAATCGAAATTAGCCAAGTTTCATCTGAATGACGATTAAAATTATTGGAAGATTTGCCTTTAAAAATGCAACGGAAACTACATAAAAGCACATGAAATTGTATTTAGCAAATGTGTTTCTTTTTATCTGATAAAAATATAAATGTGTATGCATATTTACACAAAAACAAAGCATGGATCGGGAGATAAGAAGCATTAAGTATTAATAAATAAATGGTGTCATATGATCCTATCTGAAAGTTCACATTTTCACCTGGGCGAGACAGTTTTTAGCACCAAAACCGTGTTTTGGCCGCCTGCAT
Organism: Clarias pachynema; assembly: GCA_030014365.1. NCBI lineage: Eukaryota > Metazoa > Chordata > Actinopteri > Siluriformes > Clariidae > Clarias > Clarias pachynema. The sequence goes on along the minus strand of JAQMYL010000003.1, from coordinate 22,903,844 downwards.
TGATAACCAATTGCTAGCAAATTCTCTAATTCTGAATATGACCTTCAAAAACTCCAGGTACAGATCAACGCATAGGCAATCACAAACTGAACTGCCTGCACCTCTTTAGTGGTAAATAAAACGCAACCCGTTTCTTTTCTCTCTGAGGTCTAAGCGATGAACGTGGGCCAAAGAAATGCAGTCAGCACTCTAGAATTAGTGCTAAGCAAAGAGAAACTGAACCCTTGGGGAGGTGCTTGTCAGCAAATATTAAAATGCTAAACTATAGTATTTTCATAAAAATCATTTAAAAAAAACATACATTGGCAAAACAGTACATCAATCCATGTTCAAGCAGTCTAAAGATAACTTACAAACAGGGCTACATGATTTTAAAAATCATGGGGAAAAAATACTATTATTTTGACATGTATTGCAATCATGTAAATCTTACAATTTAAACTGCGATATTTCCTGTAACTAGTAAATCTACCATTTTGTAATCAAGCATATTTATTTAGGCTAATGGCAAATAACCTCAATAAGTGAATGTGTGCCAATATTTATCACTTCAAAATTATTTAAAAAACGAATACTTGATTATACATACGCTATATTATTGACAAACTCTACATAAATTCCTTTATGTGTATATACTTTCTATTAGATTGCAGCTTTTTGCTTTCACTGCAAAAAAATATCTTACCAAGTAAAAATTTATTCAATGTAGTCACATTTATCCACCATCTCATAAAATAATATTTGAACCAACCAAATATAAAAGAACATTTTAACTAACATTTTAAGCATTAACTTGTTTTATTGGCAGATAATTCCTAGTTTCAGGAATGTATTTCTTGAAAGAAGCAAAAATCTTTGCCAATAGTACAAGAAATGTTTTTCTTACACAGTTTTAGCAACATTTGACTAGACATATGCTTAACAATGTTATGTTTGGGTTGCTGTAAAAATTTTACATTTTAAGAAACTGTTTGTCCAGATTTAAGAATATTATAAGAATATTTCACTTGCTAAGTTTGCACTTTTTGCAGCAATTAAATAGGTTAATATTGCGTTTATAATTTTTATGCACTACTTGTAAATAATAGCACCATGCTGATGTTTCCATGGGAGTGAATTTGTGTTCTGGCAATGATGGAATAGGAAACCCAATCAAAGTCATTACATTAACATACAGTACCAGTCAAATTTTGGACACACCTAATTCCATGGTCTTTCCGGGTTTTCATTCTTTTCTACATTGTAAAACAATACTGAAGGTGTCCAAAATATTCAATAATCTCCTTTAAACAATTAATGTTGAGATGTATCGGCTACACAAGATCTGTAATGTCTTCTTAACAGCTCTAATCTGAGCTGCTGTTTGTTAATTAGTGATTTCTGAGGTAACTGGTAACTCTAAATGAACTTCTCCTCTGCAGCAGAGGTAAGTTTTGGTCTTGCTTTCCTTGGAAGGTCTTCATGAGAGACAGTTTCATCATGGTGCTCGATGGGTTTTGCAACTGCACTCGACATAATACTGTTCTTGCAAAAACTATTCTAGAACAGCTAACCTGTTGTTGTTTTTGCTGTGATTTAATTACAAATAAAAATCCAGAATTGTTCTAAAATGTAGAAAATAAATCTAAACCTGTGTCCAAACTTTTGACTGGTATATAAAACTTCCTAGAGCCTGCTGCTCACTGCATTGTGCATGGGGTCCTCAACCACTTTCACCATGATCCATCAGAAACTTTAAAAAAAAATATCGAGATCAAGTCTGTGGCATGTCCATCCCTTGTATTTAAGCATAATGTTTATATTATGAGGAATACATTATGATGTATTTGTCACAAAAGCAGAGCATGAAGCTCGTTTCCATTTTGCAGCAAGTACAGCAAGCCATTAATGCAGCTCAAGAAAATGTCTAATGGATTCTGTGGCGGTTATATATTAAGATCCCGCAAGAGAACACACTCATTTTCCTCTGAGACGGACACACCATATAACAGATTCAGGACACTTCTACATTTCTGTGTGGTCCGAGTCCTGTACAGCGCTGTGATTTGTGTAGAGCTGCATACGGCTTGTCCATCAGGCAAAATGACTAACAATCCACCATGGGGTTGCTATATTCTCTAAGCGCCTGTGCTGAAATTGGTTACCAATCTTGTCTGAGTAGAAGGATCGCTTAAACACATGAGATGAGAAGGATCGCTTAAACACATTTAAACATTTAACCTCCTGATTGAGGCTTCAAGCTGGAAACAAATCACCTGCAATAAACTTCAGTTGAAGATTAATAGTAATTCTCTGTCAGGGTTATTTTCCTAGTATAAATGTGGGCAGGGCATTATTTTAAATCATATTTTATCTCTTTAAATGCAACAAGGCATTCGATTAAATATTATATAAAATAATTCATTGTTTTAAACGGATGTATAATGGCTAGAAAGGTGATTGGTCCCTTCTCTATCATCACCATAAATTAATGACAGGCCATCACCAGGTTCTGGACAACACTGGTCATATACAGTACTTATTAGTGCTGCACGATTAATAATATCGCAATCGCAATGTCAGCCTATGCGATTACATTACAGCAAATGTTGCGATTATATTAAATAAACAAATGCGTTCGCGGACGTAACAA
>JAQMYL010000003.1:22808125-22831201 GCA_030014365.1 Clarias pachynema | reverse complement strand
TATATACAGATACACACCCAGGTATCGGATCAGTACTCGGTATCGGCCGATACCCTGAGCCCAAGTATCGGAATCGGGAGGGGAAAAATGGTATCGGAACATCTCTAATATTTCCACAATGAAGCCTCCACATCTGCAGACCTTTCTCGTAGTTCAAATCTCCATCAAACTGTTAATGTCAAGGCATGCTTCAGACAGAGAAGTAGTTTTCTGGACATAGCAAACCTTCACACAAAAGCTTAGGGTGAGTGAGTGGCCATGTGGTTAGCAACTTAGCAGAGCAAGAAATGAGCTCACTTACAAATACAGTTTTGTGGGCAATAAACTTAATACCCTTTAGGAATCTAAACAGTAAGAATAGGGGGGAAAGCAGATGGTTAAATGGATGACAGAAAAAAAAAAAGAAAAAGAAAAAAAAACATTTCGAACAATAAGATGACATGGCAATTTAATACAGACTGCAGAGTTTTGGGGGTTTGATACTGAGCCATATTAATCATTCTATTCATAGAACAACTGCAGTTTATTTTAACTCTTACAAGTTACTAGTTTACTGAAAAGAAAGCAACAAATATTGTTGAGATTGTAGAGAATTTAGAGTGGGAACTAGTTAATTTATAACTAGTTTCGATGCCTTAATTAAAATGCGCACAGCCTTCTGATTATTATTTACCCGAGTACCATCACTATTACTCAATATTTCCTCACTGGATACAAGAAATGCAGTGCTCCTTATTTAAGAGCTGTCCTGGTATTCAAGCAAATTTGAAGACAAAATAATCGATCAATAGAAATGTTTAGACTTGTGTTAGTTAAGTGTACATGAGTTTATACCCATGTAACATGGTTTTGGCTAGAGGCTGTAGTTTTATAACCAGAAGGATTTATGCTCAAGTAAATCAACTTAGGAACGAGTTCAGTTTCGGGAGCACGTTTGTAAGTTGGATTCGTTCACAAGTCAGACAAAGTGAGTCTTGTACACCTTTGACACCAATATCTGATATAAAGCTTAAAAACACAGTTTTCGTGTTTTTGTTCCGCATTATACTCTTGCGAGACTGCGCCTTTAAATTGCGAGGGGAATCCTGGTGACACTTCTGACCTTGTTTAAACTGACGCGGGAAAATACTGGGCGCTTGAACGAACAGCATTTTGTCTCAGAGCTTTTTCGGACTGTGAACTCTGTCTCATTAAAGATTTTCTGAAATTAGGATTATTCACCATCAGGACAGCTTTACAGGACAGACATTTTCTATCATCGTGCTCTCGGACTGATTCACTGAAACCATTGAGACTCACTCATTTCTCCTGCACGCCCCCATCCTCACACATACAATACACAGGACTTTGGACATTCAATACATTCTCTTACAAATGGAAAATATTGTAACATAATCGTAAAGTAAGTCGGGGACTTACTGTAGACACATAATGCTCTATATTAAAACAAAAATTGGCAGTATGTATCAGGCTATTGCTATATACGGAGGCACAGAGGTCCCCAGGATATGCATGAAAATATTTCATTCTTGAAAAACAAAAAAATATTCTATTGCCAATCAAATTACTATATGTGGCCAAATGTTTGTAGACACCTGCCCAATACACTAATGTAGGTTTTCTTTAAACTGTTGCCACAATGTTGAAGAAAGCTTAGAAATCTTTATATGCTCTAGCATTACTATTTCCCTTCACTAACATCAAGAAACCTGAACATTTTCCAGTACGATAGTGCGCTTCTGTTCAGGGTACAGGGATTGCTGTGTTTGGAATGGCAGAAGACCTGTAGGATGAACAGAAACGGCAGACGTGTACCAGGACTTACGATCAGACATCAGAGCCTGATCTTGCTAAATACAATTTTTGCTAAAATGGTCAAAGCTCCACTGATGCATGCTTCAAAATATAGTGGAAATCCTTGCCAGAACAATGGAGGCAGAGGAAGTAAATGTTCCAACAAGCACAAATGTGTATCACGCTAGACGCCTGGACCCCCTATTTTAAATTTATTTAAAAAAAATTTTTTTTTTTTTTTAGAAACAGCTACCCGCCATTTTGAAATCTGATGTGTTCTGCATGCCGAGTGCCTTACCATCTCCCTGCATATCTGAAGTCCATAGTGTCAGATTATCACGTAACAACTGCATGATGAGCGTGGAGTCCTTGTAGCTTTCTTCACTCAACGTGTCAAGCTCAGCGATAGCATCATCAAACGCTGCCTTCGCCAACCTGAAACCAGTAACCACCACGTTATCCTGTTGTACTGCATTTTCATTTAAACAACCACGCAAGGCATTAGACACAGTTGACATTTCAGCCCGAGCATTCTCCCAACATCGGACACCGTCGATTCCTCAAGCAAGCACCAACTTAAACGAGCTTCCTCTTTAATTCTAAGGAGACGACTGTTCAGTCTGACAAGCTATAATAAAAATGAACCTTTTACGGTTATATATGAAAATTGAGACACACCTGCATGCACGGTCTGGAGAATTGAGGATTTCATAGTAGAATACGGAGAAGTTCAAAGCGAGACCCAAGCGGATAGGGTGTGTAGGCTGAAGGTCTGTCATTGCGATATCACTAGCAGCTTTGTAAGCAACCAAACTGTTTTCTGCAGCCTCCTTCCTGTCGTTTCCTGTGGCAAACTCAGCGAGGTACCTGTGGTAGTCGCCCTTCCTGTAAAATCAGACACACAAGCAGAACGTGTGAGGTGTGTCATCCATGCAACCATACAGATGTTCACCACATTCATCTGCAAGTTTCCCCCTGGTTAATTCGGAGGCAGCTGTTTTTTTTAAACTTTGAAATGTTTCTTGTGTTCTTTAAATTGTTAAGAAATTAGATATGTCTTATGTCCAAGAAGATAATGATTAAAAAAAAAAAAAAAAAGGCCAAGTAGCACCAACATTGAAGATAAATGTTTATCATGATTACACCCAATGTATCTCCATCTATACCACATTATGTCAACATGATGATATTAATCTATTAGTCACTATTTAAAAACAGCCCCATGAATTTGTTCAAGATTCACCTTAAGTAAACGAAATTACATACATTTTGTAGTAGAACACCTTGGACTCTCCTGAATTAGCAGCCGGAATTAGGTGCTTGTCCAGCACATCGAGGATGTCATTGCAAATAGATTTCAACTCTGTCTCGACCTGAATATAAACAAAAAAACATTGCAACTGAGACATGGAACAAAGCTGAAAATTGCTTTAAGATTGTATTAACTGCGCCGGAGCTCCTTACTGTTTGCCTGTACTCCCGGATCATCTTCAATTTGTCCTCTCCACCCTTGTTTTCCTCTTTCTGCTCGATGCTGCTGATTATCCTCCAGGACGCTCTTCTGGCTCCTATGACGTTCTTGTAGGCCACCGACAGCAGGTTTCGCTCCTCGACCGTGAGCTCGACGTCCATCCCGGCGACCTTCTTCATGGACTCGACCATTTCTATTTAAAAAATATACAATAAATTAAAACAGCGATCTTTACACAGAGGTGTTTATTGGATCTCCACAATAAATCTCACTAATGAATGCATCCGTTATTGAGGCACGCTTGCCATGCTATGATTAGCGAGTTCATATTTCCAATATGTTGGGTACAAACGGAGAGGCACATAAACAATAAGAGTGTGCAACTACAAAATTGAGTTCATGTAAACCACTGACTCCGTAAACATAAAATGGACAGGCGGTATTTTAAAACTTGTATTACATCGGCGTTTTATGTTCTGTAGTAAAATAAACTACAGTATTTTAGCATCCGACCGGTTAGCCTCCATGCACTTGGACATATTTCCTTTACAACAGGACGTTACAACAGGAGTGATGACTTGATAAACTCATTCGCGGATTTTAAATCAAATTTATAACCTGCATAACCTGGTGCTACTTTAGCCATCATTTAATAAAAGCAGAGAATTATGGAATGCATCTATGCACTTTAACACAAGATCCCGTGTTGAATTTGACTGATGGTGATGGAGAGCCTGAGTCTTAAACTGAAGCCGGCAGATATGCAGTATTAATATACAGTATAAATGTGTGAATAAGTTAAGTTATTGCACAGGTCATTAATGCACAGGTCTCACAGCCGGTCATATAAAAAAATATTATTTATACAAGATATTAAAACCTTTTTATACTCTGGCATTTAATACAGAGTGATGAGGTATTCTTCTCCACGTTTTTAATTTTATTTTATTATTTCACTGTTTTTGCTTATTTTATACAATGGAAAAACAAAATGAAATTGTAATTGTTGTATATTGTCCCAGTACGATTTTGATTTTCTTCTTCTTATTATTATTATTGTTTTTAATAGTCCATTTCTGTGTCTGCAGCTATTTTGGTATCGTACAGCACTTCGGTCAGCTGTGTTGTGTTAAACGTGCTTTAAAAATAAATTTGACTTGACTATTGCACAGGTCAGTATTGCACAATACTCTCAACCCAGACTGGAACAAAAAGGCCGTCTCCAAAAGATTCCTGCCGTAACCATACAGCAGAATGTGCACCCCTAGGGGGAGGGACTTACACATTCTAGAGAGGATCTCATTGGATGAACACAGGACCTGAACATGATGAGTCATCGTCATCGATTCAACATCGTTGCCAGATATACCGTCCTACTGTCAGGCACTGAGTCGCTTTTAAGGATTAGTTGCAATTTCAAGGAACGCTTGTCGATTAAATTAGATTGGGGCTTTGTGTCCGAGTGCACGGTCAAGAAGCCAGTTTAATATGACTAGGTTAACTCACTGCAGGTCTGATTAAACTGGAATTTTGCGGCATACGCCAGGGAGCCGTTCAAAACTCGGGGAGGGGAAAGCCAAGTAAAGCGAGTTAAAAAATTTCTTTTCCTGGGGGGTTGTTTTCTTTAGTATGTTGTGCCAGACTTAGTGAAGACATAGCACCATGGGTTCCAAGAATGGTAGCAAGAAGAAAAGATTTTTTTTCCCAGTTTAGTTTTTAAAGCAACTGATGAGAGGAAAGAGGAATTATAAATTAAAAAGTTAAGTGAGGTTTAATGTCTATTTATTTCATATTTTACTTCACTTGCATGTCTTTTCTAAATGTTCTGACTGATTTTATATGCATGAATTTGATTACAGTGTTGGAAATCAGTGATTAAATCACAAATTAAATTTTTAAGCGGAGGTGTTTGCTGACTGTAGCTGAATTTGCAGCTACTATGGGGAGGGACTTAGACATTCTAGAGAGGATCTCATTGGATGAGCACACGACTAGTCCAGGATGAGTCATCATCGATTCAATATTGTTGGCAGACATAACGTCCTATTGTCAGGCTCCTTTTAAAGATCAGTTTTGATTTCGGGGACATGTCAATTAGGTTAGATTGTTGGGGCTTTGTGTCTGAATGCATCAGTTTGTAATGTGACTAGGCTAGCTTACACCATGACTTATTAAAAAAAAAAAATCTGTCTTAATTTTTTTTTAATTATGTTTTTTTTGCACCAGCCTAAGGAGAATACCTCGACAACACAACACACACACTACACGAGCTGCTCAGCCTGCTTGTGGTAGCTACTTCACGCTGTACAATAACTTAGCATGTTGGACATAACGTCACTGACGCCATTGCTGCGTGACAACCGTGATTTATTCAAATAGCGAACCAGTAGATTTGTCTAATCACGATTCCTGCAACCTATAATTAAATCACTCGGTGTCAGGTGGGGTGTAGAGGTCTGTAACTCCCCCCTCCCGCCGCCACCCCCGCCGCCGCCTTGGCTAGCAACAGCTCGCCTCGCCCAATAACTATCCGCCATTTTGTCTGTTCCACTAACGTCTCCATCTTCATCGAATTCTGATGAGCCAAGTAGTTTAATTTCACGCGAAACGCATTCTCGTTCAAAAGCAGCTCATCTACACGTCTTTATACCCGTCGAAACTGGCCGCTTACGATTAATACCGCGCGAGCTAAAATTAGCTACCATGCTAACTAGAAGCTAGCGAGGAAACCCTACGCTAGGGCTCGCGCTAGAGAGAGAGGCGGGGGGGCTAAGCGTTCACAGACACACACACAACACCTCTTCCTTCAAATTCAAGCTTACCGTCGTATCTCTCGGCTTGTTCGGCAAGCTTAGCTTGATATACCAAATCCTCCCGGTTAGCCATGGCGAATACGTGTACTTCAGCGACGAGATCTGGAGAAGAGAGATGGGAGTGAAGCAGCGGGCCCTTGCACAAGCCAGCAGCTGCAGCCTGAATGGTGCTGAAGCGCGTCCGCCGGTCAAACTGGAGAAAAAATGGCGGCGGCTTTCATCCGGGAACTTTAGACAACAGCAGCAGGGACCAACCATAGACCTCACTTAATCCTTCATCCATTCTGAAAGGGTTTTTATATATTTAGATATATAAAAAAATTTTTTTATGACAATATTTTAAGCGTGTGTCTTTATATTTATTATTAAATTGTTATTAATGTATTTACTTGTTTCAATTACATTTTAAATGGTCCTTATTGTGATTTAAATCTCTCTCTCCCTCTCTCCCTGTTTCTGGAAACCCCAGGAACTCCTTAACTGCAAACTAAATCCCACAGATTCTCTCACTCACTCACTTACTTATTTATCGTCTATACCACTTTATCCTGTATAGAGTCTCGCCGGGGACCTGGAATCTATCCCAGGAGACTTGGGGGACACCCTGGACAGGGTGCCAATCCATCACCGGGCACACACACACACAAAGACACACAACACTACGGGCAATTTGGGAACACCAGTTAGCCTAATCTGCATGTTTATGGACTGTAGGAGAAAACTGCAGTAACGAGAGGGAAACCAGCAAGCCACTTAAAGGGAAGGGAGAAAATGCACACAGAACCAGGAAGGGAATCGAACCCATACCCTGGAGTTGAAAGTCCTACAGTGCTAACAACTAAACCACCGTGCTGCCCAGATTTTCTAAGTGCACCTTAATTTCTTTAATGTTGTTTATTCATTCATTCATTTATTCATTTGTTCATCTTTTACATGGCTAATCCTGTATAAAAGGTCTCAAGGTGCCTGGAGCCTATCCCAGGAGACTTTGGGCACCGGTAGGGTACACTCCTGTATAGAGTTTCGCAGGGGACCTGGAATCTATCCCAGGAGACTTGGGGGACACCCTGGACAGGTTGCCAATCCATCACCGGGCACACACACACAAAGACACACAACACTACGGGCAATTTGGGAACGCCAGTTAGCCTAATCTGCATGTTTATGGAAAACTGCAGTAACGAGAGTGAAACCAGCAAGCCACTTAAAGGGAAGGGAGAAGATGCACACAGAACCAAGGAGGGAATCGAACCCAGACCCTGGAGTTGAAAGTCCTACAGTGCTGACCACTAAGCCACCGTGTTGCCCAGATTCTCTGGGTACACGTTAATTTCTTTAATGTTGTTTATTCATTCATTCATTTATTCATTCGTTCATCTTTTATACGGTTTATCCTGTATAGAGGGTCATCACAAGGTGTCTGGAGCCTATCCTAGGAGACTGTGGGCACCGGGTAGGGTACACCCTGTATGCCGTGCCAGTCCATCGCAGGCACACACAGACTCACATGCTCATTCATACACTACAGACAGTTTTTTTTGGGAACACCAATTAGGCTACCCTGCATGTGTTCGGACCGTGGAGGGAAACCGCAGCTCATAATCCCATATGATTTAAGAAAAATGATAACATACAGTACCAGTCAAAGGTTTGGATTAATTTTCTACACTCTAGAACAATACTGGAGATTTCAAAACTATGAAATAACATGTGCCATTATGTAATTATGTAACACCAACGACTGCAGGGGAGAATCTCATGTTCAGGAAAAGTTCTTGAAAGAAAAGTATTGTTGAAGGTCAGTATTTAGAGTTACCAGCCTCAGAAATCATTAACAAACAGCACCTCAGTTTAGAGCCATTATGAAGGCTTTACAGAGTATAAGTAGCAGAACATCTCAGTGTCAACTGTTCAAAGCAGATTATTGGCAAAAACCAACCTCTGCTTCCTGGACCCTGTGGGTTTTGGCCCACTTTGAAAACCATTGCATGTATGTGGACAAAATCAGTACACACTTTTGTCTGCAGAGAATAAAAATAGACTTGGGGCAAATTGTCATTTCCAAATTGCCTGTAGTGTGTGAATGTGTTGTATAAAAATGGGAATAAATACAATGGTCATTATTGGCCTCCACAGTCAATGGTTGGACTACAGTGGTTCCTAGATGGATGGATGGATAGATGAAATTAATACCAGTTAGCTCTATGTAATTCGGAATTGCTATATCACTTAGTTATAATCCGTGAGAATCCCTGGTTTACATATATGCAATTTGGACGTATATTTTCTTCCCTTGTGCATAGAAACTGGAAATCGTTGACGTAAAGACTAGTAGGCTCTGCAATAATCCAAAAAAGCCTGATTAACTGTACCTCCTGAATAATTTTCTGTACAAGAGTAGTCATTAAATTCTCAATAAATCAGTAATAAAGTGCACAGTACCTCACATCAGATTCTCAAAGTAATGGTACAGACCCCAGTAACAAGCATTCTGCCCTGAAACATGCTATTTATCCCCGATCAGATATAACATTATAATTATTTGATTAATATTGGCTAGGTTCCCCCCTTGTGCCAACATAATCTTTTGTTACCTTTCTATGGAAACCAACAATTACAGCAATTCAGCAATTCGAGCTATAGTAGCTCTTATACTGGATCAGCCTACAAAGGCCAGCCTCCACGTGCATCTTAGAGCCTTGGCCGCCCATGACCCTGTCACTGGTTCATGCTTTTCTTCCTTCCTTCCACTTCTGGTATGTCCTGAGCACTGTAACCTGGGAACATCCCACAAGAGCTGTAGTATTGGAGTTGCTCCGACCCGGTTGTCCAGCCGTCATAATTTAGCTCTTGTCACAGTAGCTACAGTTACTGTTATTTCTGGTTACAATGGCGGCTGGAAGTGGGTGGGATAGATTAGGCAGCAAAGTGAACCTTTTGTCCTGAAGCTGATGTGTTGGAAACAAAAAAAAAGGAGCAAGCAAAAGGATTTGAGCGACTTTGACAAGGGACAAATTGTGATGGCTAGATGACTGGGTCAGAGCAACTCAAAAACTGCAGCTCTTGTGGGATGTTCCTGGTCTATAGTGCTCAGGACATATGCAGGACAAACATGCACACAAGTGCATTGCTGTTTTGGGGGCAAAAAGGGGGAACAACACAATATTAGATATGTGGGCATAATGTTCTGGCTGATCGGTGTATTTGTAGACTGAGAAAATACACTAGAAAATTAACTACCAACAGGAAGGTACTATGGGCCAACAAACAATTCATTTAATTTCTTCCTCTCCAATCTTGGCAAACCTTGTTTCCATGAACATCTCATTGTGCATAGGAACATTGTGATGCTGGAACAACTTTGACTTCAGTAAAGAGAAACTGTAATGCTACAGCATACAAAGCTATTCTATATAAATGTGTGCTTTTAGCTTTGTAACAACTTGCGAAAGATCCACATATGAGTACAGTATAGTATAGTATAAAATGTCAAACTATTAGTAGTTCAGTTTTATTTCTTGAAAGCTCAACAATGCTAGACTTGATCTAAGCAGGAAACCATTGAGATTTTTTTTGAATAGCCTCAGTTTTGACAAGACTATGTGATGTGGATATGGTGTATGGTGGTACAACGCAGTGCCTCATCATGGCTCCAGTGTTCATGGGTCTGTTTTGAACAGAACAACATATGAATAGAGGCAGCACAATGGATTGGTTTCTTATATCTTATTGGGCGTTTTTCTGATTTTCCATGATCGGGTTTGGATTTACAACTGCGCTTACCAGGATTAAGTGGTAACTGATTGATTAACGAATACGAATTGACAGGGTGGCCCAAAAGTCTGGATCCATAGGAAAAAATTTTTTAAATATAAATTATAGCAAATTTTCAAATTGACATCCTCTGACTTACCAGCCTTTGTCGATACACCGAATAAAAAATAAACAAATAAAATTGAAAATTAATGTTACACACAGATTACTTCTTTATTTCTTAATTTAGGAAATCGACTGATACCAAATGGTTTTTATTCTGATTCTATTCTTCTGTTGTTAGTTTTATCATCTTGGGTCTGAAATAAAATGAAAAAAATATCACATTTCTTATAAGGAAGAATGTCTATGGATCCTGATTATTGGGCCACTCAATCTTTTCCTTTAAGCCAATATGTATTTGGCATTAATAAGTACATGTAAATTAGTCACATACAGTATGCTGCTCAAAATGACGGACAGACAAAAGAACAGGGTTTAAATAGTTTACTATTGGGGTTATCTTCATTTCATGTACAGAGACAGGCTGATCCGAGAAAAAAAAATACATTTAGATGTTTTATGAAGGACATAGATGAACATAGATTAATGTCATAAGTAAATATGTCAATTTTACTAAAGGCAATAAAAATAATACTTTAAGTACAAAAAAAAAAAGGTATGGGACACTTCTCAGACTTGGACATAGCTCATTGAGGTTCTTTCTTTGGGTACATTAGTTAAAATGACAAAGGAATGGAACAATGAAAAAATTTGCTCAGAAATAAGACTCACCTTAAGCCTCTATTAATCTTCATTTTATACCGTTTATGACAGAAATGAGGAAATCAGGTAGGAAAGTTATCTTTTATAATGTGTACTAATAAAATACCAAAGCAGTCTGCAAAACTGGGCTCTATTGAAGCTTCCATTGTTTACATCTAATATTTTATGGCTTTATTTAATGTTTCGAATTAGATTTTTGGGTTCGACCTGTAGAAACAGGGCCATACTTCCAATGAGATTTCATGCTCCATATATATACTTGCCTTATCACTTATTAGCGTTTAGCACTTAAACAGAAAAGAAAAATCCTTCATTAATGCGACGAATAAATTTGACTCATTTATTACTTCTTCATACCCAAACTTCACATTTCGGTTATAATGGAGGGTAAAACTTGATTGTGCCTATTCAAATCATTAAACATGATGTTAATTTTAATCATTCAAATGACTGCTAAGAAAAATCATGCCCCTGGTGTGTTCTGATGGTCTTTCAAATCAATACTATACATTTGTTCATTTAGTCAATTTCATTTAAAACACACACACAAAAAAACAAAAAAACAAGTGGAATACACTGTTTAAATACAAGCGGGCTCATTATGATCCTTGTACACTATTTTATCAGTTGCTTATGAGACTATATTAAAGATGATTCGCTTCAGTTATTTGGCGCTTTTGCAATAAAAGGCAAACAGCTGGTTAAAGGAACTATTATTGTTATATATAATGAGTGATAACATTGCCACTATGAAGCAGTGAAGTGTGATCGCAAATATTGCTGTACGGTTAAACTGATACTCAGCCGGCTTACAAATACATAAAACAATCATAAATGAAAACTACTGTAGTGTCCTATACACGTCTTGAGAGACATTGTTGAGGCATTTACATTTTACACAGTGACATGTACAATCTCGTTGTGTTTATCAAAGTGGTAAAATTTGTTGCATCTTCATGTGATACTGTAGTGGGGTAGCGCAAAAAAGAACAACAAAAAAAAACTTTATAATAAAGTACTACTGCTTTTACCAGACACACAAGTTCAATTGAGTGAACTTGTGCTCTCCCACCCAAAATTGATTTGTAAATGCTAAATAAAGTGTCCAACGGGCCAGAAACCCTTTCCTCTAGTGATCAATAAGAAATTAAAAGGATGGTTTAACAAACAAAGACTCAACACAAAAATACTTCTGTGTGCACAATAATGCTTAAAGGAATACAAAATTTAGCATATAATAGTAAACAATACGTGTGTGATCAGCATTTTCTCGGAGACATCTTGTACATAATCACGTGGTAGATTATTTGTAGTGTGACGGAAGGCTCCAAACAAATCAAACCTTCAATGCAGCCGGATATTAGCAAATCAGTACGAGTAGTGTATGCTACTCAACCGCCGAGCAACAGTCCCTTAGAGCAACACCAAACTGCTTACATTTTGAGTCCAAGCAGACTTGTCCCCTTTTGTGTGTTTCGTTCTTTTCTTTTCTTTTTATGCACAATCATCACACCAACATTCGATCTATGGCAAACTACTGAAATGTCCATGGCGCTTAGTGTCTACTGAACGATTAACTTCAACTGTTGCATAAGATCTAATCAGGAAATGGCTGTATATATTGGCATGAACGACATGATGGCACAGAATTAACGGACATACAGGAAAAGGATCTAGTAGAAGAGGATACTGCTGGGCACGTCAGTTATGAGGTGTGAGAGGAGAGGGTGTGTGCATTTAAGGGCTGTATAGGAAAATCGAGTCT
Source organism: Clarias pachynema (assembly GCA_030014365.1). Lineage (NCBI taxonomy): Eukaryota > Metazoa > Chordata > Actinopteri > Siluriformes > Clariidae > Clarias > Clarias pachynema. The sequence continues at coordinate 22,818,819 of JAQMYL010000003.1, read as the reverse complement.
TCATTTTCAGCTCGGGTCATCGTCGGGGTTGTGCTGATCCAGTAAGCGCACATGCGTGAAGGGAAAATGACCTCTCTTTCCCTTGCACTCGCCTTCCCATTGACCGTTCACGTTGATCTTTGTCACCATTACCAAGTCGCCAACCTGAACCGGGAAAAATAAAATTTGTTATTGTAAAAATTCATTAAAAAAAACAAACCAAAAAAAATTCTCTCAATTGATAATTTACCTCTAAAGCAAGCGCTGTCTTATCATAGGCATTGGGAACTCTTTTCTGAACCGCTCTGGCCAACACAGGCCCGTTTTGCAAGTTGGGTAAAGATGTAGGCTGGGCATATGGGCCTGGCTCGCCGAGCAGAGGAGGTTGGGAATTGTGGCCATCCGAGTTCCCCACAGTGCCCGTTCCTCCACCACACAGGGTCCCTGAAGTGGGAGAAGCAGGCCGGAATTTCTCCACATACGGCACAGGGATCATACCCACACGGCCTTCTGAATTCTGCGCGTTCCACCACTGCTCTTCGGGTTTCTCCAGGACACGCAGGACATCGCCCTTTCGAAAGGGCAGGTCCTCGTCGTCATTGCCAGGGAAGTCGAACAAAGCACGGACATATTCCTCTTCGAACCTCTGGGGAACGCCTCCCGGTCCCGTGCTAGCAAGACCAATCCCCGAGTACTTGGCTTTGTTGATGGGCTCGATCAGAGTAGTGGTGTCCAGGTAGTGTATCTTATAAAACTCCAGCAGGGCAGGTAGTGCATCAAATTCCTGGTCTCCGATACGAAAGCGAGAAGCAGCCAGGCCTGAGAGGTGGTGGGGGAAAGAGACAACATACAATATGTAATGCCTGATCAATACACGGCAAGGTTATAGAAATGCCTGCGTTGTTTCGAAAAAGCAGCTTAATTTGCTGTGTGTGTAGAATTTATATTGAAAATTGGTTGAAATTTGACACCAACACATTAGATATCTTTTAAACCAAAAAATATATATATTTTAATGTTTTTAAAAAATAATGTTTTGCTGTTTTTTTTTTTTTTTTAACGAAACCTTAAATATATAATGTAAAATAAGAGAACAAAACAGGAGTTTGTTGGTAATCTGTCAATGTCAATGGTTTAAACATTGGTTAGCAGAACAAATGTGCGTTTATTTTTATACTAATAATAAAAATAACAATAATATAGCGCCAAATTGTGATGTAGAATAAGCGTATAATTATTTTTATTCCAGTTATATTTGAGACTTTCTAATCCACTGCATTACCTGGTCATGGAATTTCACTGGTTGCCTATTTTTGCGGGCTAACTAGCAAAGCTAAGGGGGACTCCTTGTGGTTTTATGGTTTCTAACAAATAAAACATAAATTGGTTTGTAAATATTGTATCACATGAAGTGAAATACTATTTCTGGGACTCAGACACGACTAAACAACTAGAAATACGTCAAGTAACACCAAGTTAGTTGAGAATGTTAGCATGCGGCTAAGTAACCTTCGCTAGCTAGCCTGCTAGCTAACGGACACATTAAAACACTACAAGTTAGGAAGATATCTAGAAAAGTTGTGTTTATATAATGATTACTGTGGAATTATAACTCGTATAATTAATGATGCGGTTAAAAATAACGCATTTAAAGCAACGAATGCGTTGCTTAAAATTAGTAAGTGTGTATGCTAGTTAGCTTAGCTTGTTAGCCAGGTCCATGCATTAGCCTTAGCCTTACCCGGAGCGGACTGCCGGCTGTTGCTGATGCTGTTGATGATATAATGAGATACTTTAGAGTTTTCTGACACAGACAGGACATAGTCTCCGGGGCTGGTAATAGAGTCCCGCACTAGAAACACGCCATGTCTCTGTCCCTGCAGAAGGGACACGGCTTCTTGTCGGCTAAGTCTTCCCCAGTACCAGCTGCCCCGGTCCTCCGCGTCGAAGTGTCCGGCCATGGCTGCCACCCAAAGGCCGAGGCTTCTCCCGGGCCTGCTGCGTGTCCGGATCCGCCAGCCGCGCTCAGCTCATACAAAAACTTCAGCACCTTTCCGCTGATCAACTCGTCCCGATCAGCTCCAGCATTCGCCTTTACTCACACGAACAGGCCACCGCTCCAGCGCACATGTGCACCAAGCAACCCGTGGAAATCTTCCCCCCGATTAACGGATTAAATTATGGCACCCCGACTTATACTAGAACTTGTCACTGGGGGAAGTTCAAATATTTGAAATGGCGGACTGCTGAAACAAGCTTTGCCCTTATTTCCCGGATGTGACGTCACACCCTCGACACCTTCCAGAAAAAAACACACCTTCCAGAAATAACCATTTTGATATATATATATATATTTTTTTCTCTCTCTCTGTCAAATTACAACAGGGTTAGGTCATGCGAGGGAAAAGTGACTAAACATACACACACTGAGACACACACACACACACACACACACACACTAAAACGTTTGCTTTAATACTCACAACTGGGTGTACTGTACATGTTTGGTGTGAAATGCTTGTAGTTTATTTAAAAGTGTGAGTCATGTTCAGCCTTTTAATCCCTTATACACTGTGGAAAGATTTAACAACATATAAATTAAATTATTACTATATAAACTATATGGACAAAAGTATTAATTAAACCTCCAATGACCTCCAAATACATATACTTCAATGTGGAGTTGCAGCTATAGCAGCTTCCACTCTTCTTGAAAGGCTGTCCACAAGATTTTGGGGTATTTCTGTGGGAATTTGTGCCCATTTATTCTGTAGAGCATTTATGAGGTCAGGCACAGATGTTGGACTAAAAGGCCTGGCTCGCAATCTCTGTTCTAGTTCATCCCAAAGGTGCTCGATGGGGTTGAGATCAGGGCTCTGTGTTTGGGCCGGTCAAGTTCTTCCACACTGAACTCATTACACCATGTCTTTATTCTCCTTGGAATAGAAAAGGCCCTTCCCCAAACTGTTGCCACAAATTTGAAAGCATATCATTGTCCAAGATGTCTTGGTATGCTGAAGCATTAAGATTGTTCTTTACTGGGAGTTGATTGAAACAGCTGAATTTAATAATTAACAGGACTGGCCAAATACTTTTGTCCTTATAGTGTATATACCTTTATTATTATTCTTTTTTACACTTACTGTTAAAAATAGAATTTTGAGATTTGCTGTGTCTCAAATCACCACTGGATGTCGCCATCGCCTGTAGTGAGATTTATTTATTCATTCATTCATTCATTTATCTTCTATACGCTTTTTCCTGTATACAGGGTTGCCTGGAGACTATCTCAGTACACTTAGGGCAAGAGGTGGGGTACACTCCATCACAGGGCACGCACATTCACTATGGACAATTTGGGAACGCCAATCAGCCTAATCTGCATGTCTTTGGACTGTGGGAGGAAACCGTAGCACCCAGAGGACACCAACCAAAGACAGGGGGAACATGCAAACATACCCGAGGTGGGAATCGAACCCGGACCCTGAAAATGCAACGCCACTATGCCACTGTGCCACTCTGTAGTGTGACATAGTGTAGTTATATTTTAATTTAAATAATGATGCTTATGGCTGATTAATTGAGCTTCATTAATCCCTGATTGAATTTACAATTTAAAAAAGTTAGCAAAAAGTGTCAATTACAATGCTCAGATTGATCAAATATTTCTCTGAGACAATTCAAAAGTTACATATCTTTTGTTTTATTTTTAAACCTGCTGATCATGACATGGTAATGAACACTACGAGGGGAGATTTTTCACTTTACTTCAGATTTATTTACTTTAAAGATGTCTTCAGATTTTCAGCTATTGCTTCAAAGTATAATCATTATAATGGCTAAATGATTAAAACGTTGATTGAAATATATTTTTACTAAACACTTTATGAATTAAACAATATTTATGAGAATTCCCCCCAAAATAAATGCATATGAAACTAGAAACATTTTTAATATGCAAAAGCATTTCCGAAAGGCTTAGGTAGTCCTGTGACTATGGATAAGTATAATATTTGTGGACGAAGCATTAGCAGATTCTGCCAAGATAAGACTTGTAGTGTCATACTAAACACTTTTTAGTCAGAATTCATATAAGAAAAAAATATAAAATATATATACATGTATATATGATTTTTATGCACTTGGAAAGAATATTAAACTTAGGCAGTTGGCATGGTGGTGTAGTGGTTAGCATGATGGCGTCGACTTCCAGGGTCTAGGGTTCGACTCACACCTCAGTGTCCATGCTTGGTGGGTTTCCTCCCACAGTCCAAAAACATCCAGATTAGGTCATCTGACGTTCCCACATTGCCTGTAGTGTAGTGTACAATGGATTGGCATGCTGTCCAGGGTGTACCCTGCCTCGTGTCTTAAGTCCCTTGGGATATTTTTTCATACATACACAACATTCCTTAAGGGTCATAAAAATCGAGATAAATCAACTGCATCTCTAATGTTATTTAACAGGCTATTTTCATTGGGTGTGTATGAAAGAGATTTTATATTTGTTCACCATGCAAGAATCTAGTTAAATTCTTGAGGGCTGTGTAGCGTTAAAGTTGCACTGGCTTTTGAAACCGTCTAAGTGTATAGACTATTCATTGCATATTTATTGCTGAAGGAGATCTCTCCCATATATATATATATATATATATATATATATATATATTCACATGCAATGCATTCATATGTTCACATGCAATATTTGCAATATAAGTGTTTTTAGTGCAGATTTAGTTGATTAGTTCTGTATATTTATTATTTCTTTGAGAAGATAGGAGTTATCTGTCATGCTGATGACACATGGCAAAAATGACTCGATTACATCTATAAATACGTATGTCAAGTTTAGTTGCTGGCTGCTGAGAATGTTAGCATGTGGCTAAGTAACCTTCGCTAGCTAGCTAGCTAACGGACACATTAAAACATTACAAGTTAGGTAGATATCTAGAAAAGTTGTATTTATATGATGATTCATGTGGAATTATAACTACAATGATGATTAATATGGAAGAATCTCAAGGGATATCAGTCAGATTTTGTTGTTAGGCCCTAAAACAGAAGAGAATGATGTTCTTTCCAAATTGCCACATCAGTCTCTCACAGCAGAAAAACACTTTCATTTAATGTAATTATTTTAATTTAATTTAATTCTACAATGGCATTGTTAGTGATTCAGGAAACTATACGCCATAGAGAAAAATGACCATTAAAAAAATAAATTCAAAATGTAATTACAAAATCAATATTGAACACTATTAAATATAACATGTTAAACAAAGTTTAATATGTAAATTGACGAGAGTAATATTTTATGTAATATGTTAAATCACAGGCCCGTGGATAACTTGATAGGTCGGGTTATTAAGATTATATGTTTAATATTTCTCCTGGCTTGAGGCTTTTGAAGAATTCAATTCCGAAGACGTGTTATGAGGCTGTCTGGGTAACATATAATTTAACGATAATTTCTTACTGCCTTGATATGATTATCAAAAAAAGGTTACATCAATCAGTCTACAACATGAATATGGTCCTTACAAAATAATATATTTATTACAGAAACTCTGTAAAAGAACATTTAATAATAGAGTAAGACCTGAAATTGGCTCGTTCACAGAAAGAGGGATAATATGAGCCGTGTATTAAACTGTATTCAAGATACTCAATATATTGAAGATTGGATCTACTGGAGCATAAGTACTGTATGTGCTGGTGAAGAAATACTTGGTGAATATGTGGATGGATATAAATGTGTCGTAAATTTCAAACAAATACTCAATAATACAGTGGCTGGGTGATTATTTCAAAATATATATACCAAATAAATTGCAATTATAGAGCATGTTAGAAAGTTCTGTATAAAAGGAAGAGCAAAGCTTTGATACCTTATAAATAATAATAATAATAATAATAATAATAATAATTGGGACATTTTTTTTAATTTTTTTTATCGTTGATCCGTCTTTGGTGCCAGTCCATCATAAAGCACAACACGTTTCTAAAGGTGAACTGAGGGCATCCTTGACATTTTTTGCTTTCCTCTTGTTTTTCTTGAGGAGTACAAGCTGCACCGACATTGGTGACATGCATTTCAAAGGGTAAGGAACATTTTTTTTTTCTTGCTTGAGACGTGGAAACGGATGCATAGCCGGAGAAAGATATTTCCAAGCTGGACTAATAATGTCAAGCTGGAGCGTTTGTCTCGTACATCACAATCCCCGTGTGTACCGGAAAAGCATGCGCGCCCACTCTGAGTCAGACCATCACACATCTGCACACGCTCCTCGTTAACAGGGTCAGACAGGCACATAGGTAAAAGTCGGTCGTTAGGACCATATAACCAAGGGGTATTACCTGAAAGAGAAGCATATAAACTGCAAAGGGTATCCTACCTTACTTTATATATACTGTATTACGATTGTTATACCTCATGAAGTGGTATAATTTTTATTTTATCCACGTCATACACAAAATATAATTTATTCATCATATAGTCTCTTGCTTTTAAGTGAATCATCCTCTCTGATCTTATACTAGCTTGACATTTATCACGCCGACCTGTGAGCGCTCTAATGCAGGGTCTCTCCTGAATCCTGACTCTTTGGACAAGACAGGTTTTAAAGGCTACGACTTCTAAATCAAGAAAAGCCTGGTCAGGTCATGTCGCCTGAATGACAAGGCACCCGATCCACACCGTTGTCCTTCCTCACATCCCCGAAGACTGCCGAAGAGTCCTGCGATTGACTAGAGAACGAAAGCTGTGAGCTCCGGCTGTGTGTGTCTTCTTCGCCTTCAGCCTTAGTCGCTTTTTTCCCATCGCTTTGTCTTTCGTACGGCCTTCGCGCGGCACGCAGCTCTTCCATGGTCCACACGCTGTCTTCGTCATCTGGACCTCTGACTTCTCTATCAAAGTCGAGCAGCTCCTCCATCATCTCTTCAATCTCCATCTCTCCATCTATGTCACAGTCCACTTCCGACCTGAGCTCGCCCAGGCTAAGCGTCTTGTTCGTATCGTCAGTGTTATCAGTGTCATCCTCATCCGGCCGGGCGTCCGGCTCACTCGCCTGGCTCTCTCCGAACTCCATGATGGTAGGCAGGTTGCCCTGCTTGGGGCAGCGTTTACGCAGGCTCACTAGGAATGACTGCGGCAGTGAGAAAATGTCCACGTTGTTCCCGAGGTCTATCCACGTGATGCTGGGGAAGCGGTCGGGTTCCTTCAGGGTGTCCGTCAGCTCCTTGAGCACGGCTCGCGTCAGCCTGTTGCCGTTGAGCGCCAGCGTCTCAAGCCGAGGCAGCGACGCCAGAGTGGGCAGGAGCAGAAGAAAGGCCTCGTCTGTGAGCTCTGTGAAACCTAACTCCAGGCTGGAAAGGCGAGACGCGTGCCGCTTAAGATGCGAGCACAGCCGCTCCATATCTTTCACTCCCAGAGGAATGCCGGAAAGGTCTAACGCTCCATTAGCAGGCGGGTTGGATAGAACGGCTTTTAGGCTGAGAAGAGGAAAGAGAAAGCGTCAAGCACTAGAGATGTAAATTTAAACAAAGAAGAGATTTGGATATCATTTGAACCTTTATGAATCATAATTTAAACATAATGTGCTATGTCAGGTCCAGATGTGGAGCTCTAAGTACCAAACCTGCCATATAAAGTAGCTGATTTAACTGTGATGCTCCAAGGACAACTTTCTAGTTGGTAAAATCAGGCCAGACTCCAGAATAAGTGAAACTCCTCCAGAGAATAACGGAAAAACATTTTGATCACACAAATCCATGTATTTATATTAATATACAATATACAGGCAGTTTAAAAAACCAAACATGTCAAGTTGCAGAGCATGAAGACGAGTGAATGAAAATCAGGCATAAAAAAAAATGTAATTGCTTGGATGTTGTTGATCTTTTTTTTTCTTTCTAGAGGTTGTCAGGTTTTAGAATCTCCTAGTAAATGCATCCTCAATAATAACAATAATAATAAGCTGTTTGGAAAGACTGCATAAAAGAAGCCCTTCTTTAGAGCATCACATTGAAGGCACCATCTGAACCATCATTGGAATCATAATTGGAATCATTTCAATTTCCTGACCTTGAAAATCATCAGCGTTTGAGATATAAAAAGCGACAGACAATAAAGAAAAAAATCATAAACACTTTGTGGTAATGGTGCACGTGTACTGGTGGGGAAAAAAATGTCTGGCATCGTGCTGGCATAATCCTATGATATTTTGATTGCCTCTGTCATAAGATTACTACATGGCTGTGGATAGATTGTGTTATCCCGAGATGAATTGGGAACTCGTCCAGGGAGATGCGAGTCCATCTGCTTTGTGCCTAGTGTTTCAGGGAGCGGATCCAGAAATATGACCCTGACCAGAATAAAGCAGATATAAAAATGTAGTGTTCGAATTAAACGATATGGCGTCACCATATGGGTATGACTGATTTATTTATCATTTTTCAGTTCGTATATTTATTTTAGGCGGCACGGTGGTGTAGAGGTTAGCACCGTGGATTTATACCGCCAGGGTCGAGGGTTTGATTCCCGTTGTGGGTATGTGTGCATGGAGTCGGCATATGTGCCCCCATGCTTGGTGGGTTTCTTCCAGGTGCTCAGTTTTCCTCCAACAATTCCTCCAAAAAAAAGATTAGGCTAACTGGTAGTCCCAAATTGTGTGTGTGAATGAGTGTGTGTGCATGACCTGAGATGAACTGACCAATTCATCGTGTCCCCCTCTCCTGGGAGAGACTCCAAACCTCCTACAACCCTGTACAGGATAAGCTGTATAGAAAAATTAACAAATACTTACTTTAAAAAATTGATTATCATTAGGGAGGAGAAACAGATCAAGAAGGGAAAGCTAACCATACTGTTTATCCTGAGTGAGATCACAGGAGGCATGGAGCCTGGAACCTATCCTAGGGGAGACGGCAAAGTACTGTACATTCTGAAAGGGTTGCCAACCCATCACACGGCACAAGCACACACACTCCTAAACTACAGGCATTATGGAAAGGTTAGTTAAGCCTACATAATGTCTTTGGACTGAGGGAGTTAAGTCAAGTACCCACACACAGAAGATTCGAACCCCCAACCTTGGAGACGGCAAATTACACCAAAAATGTTTCTATATCATTGTCTGTTGTGTCTTTCTTCTAATATAACAACAGAAACATGGTTTAAATCTTTTATTCAATTCTAATATCCATATCATTAAAGAGCTCTATTTAAGCATCTGGGTACCAACGGCAAGCCGTGCAGATGTTTATCTGAAGGCAAAGTGTTAAATCGGAGCCAGCGAATGAAGCACGGCACTCGGCAGCGCACACGTCGAGGGCTAAAAATAAGCAAAACTGAGAGCAGTGACATTCCAGTTAACATCCACAGACGTAGTGGGAGAGAAGGAGGAGAGAGGAAAACTTGTGCTGCATTAATTGCCATAAAAAGGAAAACTAGAATTACATTTAATAATCCTTTTGGCACTAGTGAACACAATAAACAGACCGTGTAGTCATGCAGGGTGGAGAAGAGCTGATTTCAATTATGACCCAAGTAAAAAAAAATGCTGCTGGATTCTGACATCTATGCTGTTGAAAAAAAAAAGAAAAAGAAAGGGGTTTAAGTTCTTGAGTAAACTGAAATGTTAAACAGTTGAAAACTGACAATCAATCCGGAAATTAAAGCGTTAGCAGGTCAATTACCGTATTTCCACAGTGTATTTTGAAATGCATAAAAGATATCGAGTGTAGGCAGCGGAGGGTACACTGCCATGTTTAGACTGGATTAATCATGAGCAGCTCAATAGTTTATTTTCAGCACAGAAAACTCAACAGCGAAGGATTACTTCATGTATACAGTATGTTGGGATCCGTACACAATCTCTAGCTCTGTCGCTAAAATAACAAAACATCATAAATAGGAAATGAACTCTGTCTCACTCACTTCAACATGACCTTTGTTTCATTTCTATAAAAAAAAGAAGAAAAGCCCCATCCCATTTTCTCATCCCATATACACTATCTACTGCAAATGCGTATAAAAGTGCTAAGAAGTGCTATGAAGTAAATGTCATGACATCTGACACCTACAAGACTTCAGGAGTTCATGTATACAAATTAGTGCTGTCGATCGATTAAAATTTGTAATCTAGTTAATCACAGTCATAGTCTGTGATTAATCGCGATTAATCGCAATTTTAAATTCAGCACACCTGGTGATGTTTCCTCAGTCATCTTATTATCCGTGTTAAACGCCATCACATATAGTCGGGTAAGTGTTTAAACTTCGCCATATGGTTAATTTGCGTTGAAAAAATAATAACGCGTTAAATTTTCTAGATTAATCGCATTCGTTAACCCATTTAATATTGACAGCCCTAATATAAATACATCATTTATAATAATATTTTTTTTTCTTCCAGTTCACAATGATGTGCCATTTTGTGTTGATCTATCACATTACATCCCAAAAATATACACTTACGAAAAAATGTGGAAAAGCTCAAGGGGTATGAATACTTTTGCACGGTACCGTGAAAAAAAAAAAAAAGCCAATGAAATGCAGTTAGCATCAAACCAGAAGTGTATAAGTGGTCTATTTACAGTAAATAACGATGTGGTTCTGTAAATGAGGGTGTGGGTGCATATTAGTGATGCGCGGGTCGTCTGGTAACCCGCGGGTCGGGTTGGGGCGGGTAAAGAAATTGTCGCTTTATTTGCGG
>JAQMYL010000003.1:22782803-22808025 GCA_030014365.1 Clarias pachynema | reverse complement strand
GCGGGCTGGGGCGGGCCAAATAATTTCATAAAAGTGGGACCCGCGGGTTGGAAAAATACCCGACCCACGCATCACTAGTGCATATGTACAGGGATGAGAGTGATTAATGTACAGAAGGTGCCGGAAGTGATGAGACATGTCAAGAGGAAAACATGATCAACATGACATACATATGTATATATATGAATATCTGTATGATACAGTGTATACAGGATAAATATGGGTGGAATATACAGTAGTACAGTTATGAACATAAATGATGGATGATGCACAGATGCATAGTGGATGAATATAGACTTGTGTCTTAGTCCTGCTGTTCAGTGCTTAAGCTATTTACTATCAATGAAACTATACCATGCAATATATAAGACAGTAATATATCACGTCATACAGTATGTCTTTATACATGAAAAAGGTACAGTATTAAGAAAGATCTGTGTTATACAGTCATTGTTTCACTGCAGGTTTTCGTATCCCACGAAATCACAGTGGAGTCTTAAAATAAAATGCAAGACAATATTTGCGGTGTGCGTATCAGAGACCTGATACTCAAGGTCTGCAAGAACGTCCCCGCCAGACAGAGGACTAGCTTAATCAGCTGCTTACTTTGCTACTATCTATCCAACACTGGCCTTCAACTTGCTGTGTATTTCATTTCTTCTAAGCGCGATTATCCCTGAGTCACCCGGCTTGGAGACCTGCACGGGGAATGCTTTCTCTTTCCTGTGTGAGCAGAAAACAGGTGGTGATAGCGATGCTTCCTATTATGTGCACAGCATGAAAGCCAGAATTCCTCTTCTACAATCTGCTAAACAATAAAGGCGTGAAGACGGGTCGTGAGTAAACAGCCCTGATTGTCTGCGCACCAATGGAGAAAAAAAAAAAAAAAAGATGTCGGTAGCAAGTAGGTAGCTGAGTGTAAGAGTTAGAATGAGATTGTATTTTATAGATCGAGCTTGTAGTGTCTCTTGATGTTGTACTATGTTCTGGGAACACTGTGCAAGCAGGGAATATGCTTTAGATGCCAGTCCATCATGGTGTATCACACAACATGTATATTCATACCAGCATTTGTGTGGGAGATGGAAGGAAACCAGAGCTCCAGGAAGTTGCCCACACAGAGACAGTAAAAAAATGTAAATTATGTAAACTAAGCTCAGGATCAAACCCCAGATCCTGGACACTAATTTGCTCTCCTTACTATGTCTTCCACCATACCTACCACACCTTGTAATAATCTTAATTATAGGGTTGTGTAGACATGGAATGGGAAAAAAAAAAAAAAAACTTGAAAAAGAAACAAAACAAAATAAGCAGCGTTGATTAACATTAGTTATTTTTTTAAACAACACATCCGATAGTGTTCTATTCCTCTTATAGCACAGCAAATTGCCTGGGATTACCCAGCTAAATTGTTCCTCGAACAAAAGATTCAATGATTCCTTTTGAACATGATGATGTTCTGGGAATGGCTCGAAAACGTTTGGAGATGTTTTTGAGAAATATTTACTGTATATATTTGTTATTTTCAGGGAGTATTGTTAGGTAACATACAGGGAAAGTTGCAACAATTTTAAAATGTTTTCAATACATGTAGTCCCCGGCTTCTGAACGAGTTCCGCTCCAGGAGCACGTTCGTAAGTCAGATTTGTTCTTAAGATCGACAATGTGAGTCTCATATGCCTTTGACAAGAATTTACAATGTAAAGCATACTAACCCACCTGACTAAATATCTGTCCCCTTTCCCCATACTGCCATCATGTGGCCAAGAACCATAACCATGCCTAAGGAAATCTCACATATATAAAATGTAACATTGTTGTCTCTGCGCCTTTAAACCGCCAGTGGAATCCAGAACACCATTTTGTCTCAGAGCTGTTTTCCACTGTATTGGACTGTGAACTCTGATTTGTTGAGGATTTTCCAAAATCAACATTATTCACCATTAGGACAACCATTTTCTATCATCATGCTTCCGGACTGATTCAATGAAACAGATGAGGCTGACTAATTTCTTCAGCACACCAACACCCACACACATACAATATACCAGACTTTGGACATTTTATACATTCACTTACACAGTGAAGATAGACTTTAAAATTGTAAATATTGGTATCTGGAGCACTCCAGTTTTTGTATAATACACATGAGCTACTTCTCTGATTGAAACGGAAGTAGAATGGTGGTCTGTTCGTATCTGCGAAAAATTTTGTAACTCAAATCTTCGTAAGTCGGGGACTACTTGTATCTCATTACAATGGCAGCTGGATGTGGGTGGGATATACTTGCCAGCAAGGTTAATACTGGCTGCGAAAGAAAGGTGTCAGAACACACAGGTCATTACTGTTATGGTGGCAAAAGCGGGGACCTGCCCAATATTAGGCGGGTACAGAAAAAAAATATGGCAATATATTGTAAACTATGCAATATATAAAATAATAAATTTATATATATAGTGCTTATATTTATTAATATATTGCAATATATGAATGGACCATGTATGGATATTTATATTTATGCATGTTTAAGAATTATACACACATTTTTACTTTGTTGGTGTGCTCTGATTAATGCCTGTAAAGTCCATTTTGTTCAAACTATATTAACATATAAGCATATTATAAAAATAAATAAATAAATTATATATATATATATATATATATATATATATATATATAAAATTCAATGTATTATGAAGTATAATGTTGAATATAAAATTACATACATTAAGATATACATTTAAATTTATTTTTATATATTTCTCAATATATGAAAAGCGGCAATTACGTATGTACAGTATTTTACAATACAGTATATTACAGTATTATGTATATTGTAAATATATTTTTGAATATGAATATCTTTTTTTTACCTGTTAATTATTAGTTAGTATCAGTTAGCGCCGTAACGAGGAATATTAACATTATAAAATCTTTTCAATTTACCAGTAGATCTGAACATCATTTAATATATTGACCGTTAGTATACAGTATAGGGAAACATATTTTCTTTGTGTAAGGGTGGTCATAATGTTAATTGGTCGAATCCAAACATCAGTGAAATAAGTTTTCAGTCATCCCTTATGTTATATCAGCTCAGACTCTTCCAGCACTTCTTTTTCTATCTCTTGTTGTTGTTGTTGGAAAGACAGAAAATAAATGCAGCTTGTTATGTTACCGAGCTCTGGATTATGCAAATTGTTCACCAAACAAGTCCCTGTGAATGAGTTGTTTCTATAGAAACAATAATGAACTCCAATATTATACACCTTACAGGCACCACCACCACTGTCAGAGCCGCTGTTATAGAAAATAAATCAACACCTCCTGAGCGATCAGGTTCAAGACACTCACGAATGTAACGGCATCACGGTATAAGCATGAGTGTGATGGAAAAAAATAGTTTGTTTATTCTGTTTAGTGTGTGGCGTTAAATATGAAATGTTGCTCCACTAGTTTGTCGAGACGTTTCTGATTAATAATATGTAGATTGGTCACTGCTAATGCACTGAAGCAACGATTATGCTAATTACACTAGCAACAAAAGGGCATAAACGTCAAACAGAATATTTGATTATGTCTCGGTTTGAAATGGATGGACAGTGCTGCCAGAATCAGCGTGGGAGAAAAAGAGTGAGAAAGCAACACACAGGAGGCCAGGAATGAATACTAATGCAGCAAGTTCATTTGCATATCATACTCTGACCCCAGCGCCGCTCCTACATCGAGCACAGTGACTACAAGATGAGGAGGAGATGAAAAACAGGGACAAATACTGTATTATAAAAAAAATAGGGTAGATCATGGTGTTTAATAATGTATAGCGCTATGCATATGGGAAAGATGGGCGTGGTCGGGGACATGATGTTAGAAGGAGAAGGAGCGTAGGATTTGACTAAAGAAGGATGGAGGTGGGGGGAATGAGGCAATGTTGGATGAGAGGAAAAGAAAAAAAGACATGCCTGAGAAATGACGTGTCCGTTTCTTAAAAGAAAAGAGCTAGACACACCTATAGACCCAGAATAACGCGGTAACACACACTCGCGGCTGACAAATGAGACGCAGTTCATGGATAAATGAAAAATTTCACCCAGAGTCTTGTGTACAGACGCTAAAATATTTCCTCATCATCCGCTGACAAACACAATGCCGGTTATTAGGAGTTATTATGAACTACAGACAGCCGTGCAGACGGACCAGACAGCTGCCGCGTCTCGCACGATTCAGTTCATCCCAAACACTCAGCCCGCGCACATCGCCTGCCTGCCTGCTGCAATTTTCCTTTCCATTGTGCCAGTCCTCGCTCTGTTTCAATACAATGGATAAATCACTTTTGAACCTCAAAATACACAGCCAGGTCCATAAGTATTTGGACGGCGACACGTTGTTGTTGTTGTTGTTGTTTTTTTGTAATTATGCCTCAGCGCACCACCACCATGGGTTTGAAATAAAACAATCAAAACGTGATTAAAGTGTAGACTTTTAGGTTAAGCCAATTTCAACAAAATATATATTTATTGCATGAACTGTTGAGGAATTACAACCTGTTTTTTTTTACATTCACAGGCTTAAAAGTGATAAGTAGTTTCATGGTCAGGTGTGATGTAGAAGCTTCAGTTGCTGCTTGTTTTTGGTCTAACGCCTTTTTCTCCATTAAGTAAAAAGCATGCTCAGTTGCATTACGGGCAGGTGAGTGTCCCTGACCCTTTTTAGAAGCTCTGGAGTTGATTCAAAGTGTTGAATTTGCATTTAATAGCTGTTTATGGGATCTCTTAATGTGATATCCTGAAACAGACCTAACTGAGAGACAGCACACATTTTACGAGTGGCCAAAGTCAACATTTTAGTATATTATTTAAAAAATTCATAAAAAACAAGGAATATACCGGTGAGCTCAGAGGCATCAAAATGCTTGTATAGAACTATACTTTAAGATTAAGACATATGATGCAAAACTGATAGGCCAGATCTTCATGTACAGATGAACCCAAAACATACTGTGAAAGCAACCAAAGAGCTTCTTAAGGCAAAGAAATGGAATGTTCAAGAAAGGGTCAGGGAAACTCACCTGAGCTTAATGACTTTAACTGAGCATGCTTTTTACTTAATGGAGAAAAAAAAACTGAAGGCGTTAAGACCAAAAACAAGCAGCAACTGAAGGCAGCTGCATTAAAGTCTGGTAAAATAAATTCAGGTGAAAAAAGCATTTGGTGATGTCCATGTGTTCCAGATTCCGGCAGTTACTGTACTGACTAATGAATTTGCATCCCTCACTCACTCATCATCATCTACACCGCTTTATTCTGTATACAGGGTCACGGGGGGGGAGGGGTTGGAGCCTATCCTAGGAGACTTGAGGCAGGGTACATCCTGGAGTGCCAATTCATCACAGGGCACACACATGCTCATTCAAACACTACACGCAATTTGGGATCACCAATTAGCCTGATTTGCATGTCTTTGGACTGTGGGAAGAAAGCAGAGTACCCGGAGGAAACCCTTCAAGCACGGAAACAACAGGCAAACTCCATGCACACAGACCCCAAGGCAGGAATCAAACCCGGACACTGGAGGCGCGAGCCGACGGTGCTAACCATTTAGCCACCGTGCTGCCCAAATTTGCATCCAAGTATTGGAATAATCCTTATATTTATGATTATATTAGTTTATCCCATTACTTAGGATGGGATAAGTGTCCCAGTGCCAGACACCACAGCACCCCCCCACCCCCACCCCCCACAACAGGTCCTGCGGTGCCACACCCAGAGCCCAGAGGGACCAGAGTAGAAACCAAAATCCAGGCGGTTTGATTAATAAGGGTTTTTATATTATGGCTGATCGATGTATAGTTTTCTTCTGCCCTGATTATTATGGAGCAAATATACTGTACTTACAGAAATGAGGACATGGACAGTAAATATAATCAGTGATCATTATAAGCTTTTCCAGTGCAGACAGATAAAAATCAAGCAAATCGCCAGTACACAGATCTTATGAATCGTTCCTTGTGCACAGTGTAGCCTTTATAGCTCTCATAATAAGGATTAATGTCTCTCATTATCCCTGATGAGCCACTCGGAAGTAAAAACAGAGTTTATCTCTCTGCATCATGTCCTTAACCCTGGTGGAAGGCAAGAGTCATATTTCCATGAAGTAGTCAGGGGCCCTGCCTTAGAGTGGATCATTAGCTCATGCTAATGTCCCTTTCGAATAAAACTCAGACAGAAGGGACAGAGAGAGAAAGAGAGAGAGAGAGAGAGAGAGTGAGTGAGTCATAGCTGTAGGAGCAATTTAGGAGACAGTCAGACTTTTAATATAGTCAAGGATCTGGAGTTTGTACGAGATTAAGAAGGTTTGACAGAAAGGTAAGATAACCTGCCAAATGCATTGATGACACTGTTTATTTATTCCCCAGAAACCCAAACTGCTCTCAACAAAGACTCACCCAGACTACTGGCATCCTTGGAGATCCCCCAAATCACGGCATCTAACAATGTCCATTAGGAGCAAGGCCATTAACCCATTAGCAACAATACTGTCATTCTAGAAAACGTCTTTTCTCTTTCTACCTTATAATGTCAGTTTCCTGCTTCTAAGTATATTGTGTGATTTTTTTTTACCCATCAAAGTGACACTAGACAATTGTGGGCATCTGTGAGCTCATATATGCAGAAAAGGGCAGTTAGCGCTTTCCAATGAGTTTGTTACTATAACAACAGTTTGGCGGGAAGTGAAGGCTAGCTTCACATGTCTCCGAGGAAGCACATGCAGCACCTTGGATAGTTGAGAGAGCAGGCAAGGGGCAGGGGTAGGTCAGTGGATAAGGTGGTGGACTATTGGTCAGGAGGCTGCAGGTTCGAACCCCTGTACTATCATGAGCAAGGCCATTAACCCTCAGGTGTATAATGAAATAAAAATGGAAGTCACTTATGTCGGCAAATGATGAATTATAAATATGTTGGTGAACGGCCACATTTGGGGAAACGGCATTATGCAACCAGACTCTAACTGATCCAAAATGTAGGTACGCTACCAGTCAAAAGTTTGGACACACCTTCTAATTCCCTGATTTTTATTTCCTTCTACACTGTAAAACAATACTGAAGGCAAACAATCCAAAATGTGCAATAATCTCCTTTCAACAGTTGATATCGAGATCTCTCTGCTACGTATGCTCGGTAAAGTCTTCATAACGGCTCTAATCCAAGGTGCTGTTTGTTAATTGGTGATTTTTGTGGCTGGTAACTCTAAATGAACTTCTCCTCTGCAGCAGAGGTAGGTTTTGCTCTTATTTATTTATTTTTTTGGGGAAGGTGATGAGAGCCAGTTTCATCATGGTGCTTGATGGGTTTTGCAAATTTAAGCAATTTTTTTTACATTTAAGCATTTGGCAGATGCCCTTATCCAGAGCCACTTACATTTTGATCTCATATATCTGAGCAGTTGAGGGTCAAGGGCCTTGCTCAAGGGCCCAACAGGTCTGGTCGTGGGGTTTGAACCTGGGACCTTCCGAACCGTAGTCCAATGCCTTGACCACTGAGTTACCCCCAACCCATACATACAATACTGAACAGCTGAACATACTGGTATTCGTACACTCTGACCTATTTGCACCAGCAGTTTTTGGATGGGGGCGAAAACACAGTTCCGTAAGTCGCTGCACAATAAGGAGGTCTGCCAAACGATTTAGCTGACTGTTCTCTAATCAGTTTTACATCACTGACATGTCTGCCATCAGCTATTCTTTTCTGCATGAACACATGGTCTGGGATTCCATCAGACTGATGATGACAACAGACATTAATGCTGCTAAGAGGTTTAGGCAGCTAGAACACTTAAGGGCTTTTGTCTTTTCATTCCTCACTCCGGAGAGACGAAGCAGCAAGGTCAGTGCTCGAATGAACCTGGCACAGAGGTCAGAGCTCCTCCTGTGTCTCCCCAGAGTCTTGAACAAACACAGGCTATAAACAGCCAGCAGAAATTCTCACATGCACACGCTCAGCTGGGGGAAAGCAGGAGCCTGAGAGAAGAGCAGACCTGAGTGATATGATTAGCACCAACACCTGCTTTCATTCTTTTTTAAGAATATCCTTAACCCTGAAACTTTTGCACTTCTTAAGTGCATTAAGCATGTCTTCACTAAATCTTGCACAAAGAGTTTAAGCTGTAATTCTTTGTTGTTGGTCTTTCGGCTGTTCCCGTTGGGGTCGCCACAGCGGACCATCCGATCTGCACAACGACTTTGGCACTGGTTTTACGCCGGATGCCCTTTCTGACGCAACCCTCTGGTTTTATCCGGGTTTGGGACTGGCACTGGATCCAGTGGCTGGGGTTTGAGCATTGGTTGGGAATCGAATGCAGGCCTTCCGCATGGCGGGCGAGAAACCCATCACTGAGCCACCAATTCTACCACCAATTCTACTTTATCTCTGCTTGTAGTAAATTTGTATTTCGTATGTTAAGGCAGGCTGAAATGAGGCACGGAGAGACATGACATGGCTGACCTCCATGTCAGTTCTGGTAACAGAATATCACGTACTGTACGGTTTTCAAAGCTCCACTGGAGATCTCTCAATTGTGTTTCAGGGCTTGAAGGCCAGTTTAAGATTGCATTTATTGCTGTGGTTTTTAATTTGTTTACTCTCTCAGTGCTTACAAACCATTGGTTAAAGAAACCGCTGGAACAGCCGCCTGTTACGAGGAAGCAGAGATGGTTTTATTTTTCATAATTTATCTAATGAATAAGGACGTGCTTTTGGCTCTTATGAGTGGATTGGAGATAGGCCAGTCCTTTCAATCATGTGCACTTGAATTAAAATGGAAATTCAATAAAATAAGAGAGCAGCAGCCCTTGGCCATCAACAAATGCTGATGGTAGAGGAGGTTATGATGACTGACGACCTGATGGAAAAAACTGAATAAATCATACCGAGAGAAAGAGAGAGAGAGAAGAAGAAATACTCTCTCTCTCTCTCTCTCTCTCTCTGTTGTGCCATTAGGTTAAATGATAGGTCAACCCCTGACCTCATGGCTCCTGGCTCAGACCCATATGCTCTGTGTGCTCACCATGCCTGAGGTTTCCTCTTCAGGAGGCCCTGGCGTCTCCACTGCGAGTGCGGACTCAGGTGGTAGGTCAGCTGCCGGCACACCTTCTCCATCGCTCCCAGAGAATCGCCCTCCTGACCAGACAAACAGCATAGGAGCAGAGAAAGAGGACGAGGCATCAGTCATCAGTCATGTAATGGACAGAAAAGCCTCATGTGATGATATGATGATAAGGACATGTAATAAACAGAGGTATACGTTTAGTGTGTGTGCTCATGTTAGGATTAATGCGTGCAGGACATATTTTCACACTGTGATGCACACCAGTGGATCATAGACCAGGACGGCCAACCCTGGCCCTCGAGCGTTCTGCATGTTTTCCAGTTACCCCTGAAGATACCATCTTAGATGGTGGAGTAGAAGAAAAGGACGTGAATTGGCATCTTATGGCTTCTGATTGACTGAACACACCTGATCCAGGTAACCAGCAGTGAGCAGCGCCGGGGTAACTGGAAAACATGCAGGGCTGCGGCTCATGAGGATTAACATTGGTCACCTATGGCATAGACTCTTCTTTAATTTCTATTTGAATAGGAAAGGGTTTTGACTAAATAATATTTTTAATAATAATAATATGCCTCCGAGTGGCGCAGTGGTAAAGTGCTCGCCCTATCATCCGGAGATCGCTGGTCCGGTCCCCAGAGAGAGCTGATTGGCCGAGCTCTCTCAGAGAGGAGGGATGAGAGGTACTTCATGCTCCCACATTAATCACGGCTCTACAGCCAATCAGGGGCGTCTGTGAGCTCGCGCAAGCGGAAGGAGGGGATAGCGCTGTCCTCCGAGTGTGTTACGCCGCCGACAATGGGGTGTGAGTGAGCAGTTCGAAAAGAAACACATGATAGTCTTCGGCCCTCCCGACTGAGTGGTAGTAGTAGCCTTAATGTGGGAGGCCCCTGGTGACTGGGAGGAATTGGAAATGACTAAATTAGGGAGAAAATCCGAGAAAAAAAAATTAATAATAAGAGTTGCCATAAACACTATAAGTTACTGTACAGTATATGAACCATGTTTCAGCATTGTGCTTGGTGTGATACTGGGTTAAAACTGGTGGTAAACCCATACATCGAATCCCAGCTCAGTAACAATGTGATGAGAAAAAAAAAAAAAAAAAAGGCAGAATTACCAGTCATGAATGAAATGTTCATCTCTTTTACAATGAGTAAGTGTGCACCATATACAGTACAAGGTACTGTAAGTTCCTAGGGCTGTTTCGTTACAATAGTAATACAACGCATTACTCTCGCGATGAATTTGGGGATGGTGGCGCAGTCAGTGTGTTACTAATCAGAAGGTTAGCAGATTGAGCCCCAGCTCCAGGGCTGCCGTATAATGACTGACCCTGCGCTCTGACCCCGGCCTAGAAACAAGTAGCTGGGATATGCAAAGAATAAAGAATTTCACTGTGTAGTAATGTATATGTGATGAATAAAGGCTCAAAAAGATATTATTTGTGAATGGTTCATGGATGGCAGAACCGTGGCTTAGTGGATAGCATTGTCGCCTTGCACCTTCAGGGTACGGGTTCAATTCCCGGCTTGGTTGCATGTTCTCCCTATGCTTGGTGTGTTAGAATGAAGCAGTAATCCACACAAGGTTGTGTGTTTCGGTGATTTAATCATGCGGAAGGGTGTTCTTAATAACACAAGGTTATGTTTTTTTTTGTTTGTTTGTTTTTGTTTTAAAACAATAATAAAAACAATATGATTTAATCCAAAAACAATATAATGTAATGCAAGAATGCATTTTTTTTTTTTGTAAAACAATGACAAACACAATATGATGAAATCCAGTGTTCAATAAATAAATAAATAATCTAATTGATTAATATTAATTGCAATAAAGAATCCACATGCCACACGGTGTGGTCTGTTTTCAGGAAGCATCGGTTGCTAAGCAACATAACGAGCAATGCTTAGAGAACACTAAGGACAGAACAATGGATTGAGTATGAATTTTATTGCTTTAAAAGTTATTGGAATTAATTTACTGTATTGTGTTTTGTGTATATTGAGTCTTTTAGAACATCCTTGAACATCTTCCCTTTTTTTATATTATAAAACCTAGATTGAGCCCCTCGTCTGTTCCTTACTATATATACATTCTGCAAGTTTTAGCAGTCTTACTGGAATAAAGCTGTTTTTTTTCTCCAGTTTGTGATAACTCCTGTTTTATTAGAAATCAGCTGTTAGAGGGGCTTTGACCTGAGCTGGTTGTTTGTTCCATGCTGTTGGGTTTAATTTGCTCCATTACATCCAAACAGCATCAGCTGTAAGTCTCCTAGTCTAAACTCACTCATTTTCAAACCGTGACTCATCCATGAGCGGAACACTCCTGCTGTCAATCACACAGCCCGCCTCATAATCCCCCCCCCCCACCCTCTCTCTCTCTCTCTCTCTATCTGTCAATATGTTCGCGACTGAAATGACTTTCCTCTTTACTGCCATTAGCAACGCTCACTAATGCTCCTGGAATCCGGAATGATTGCAAAATAGTCACTATGAACCTCACGTAAATGCCATTTCCTGTAGCTTGTGTTGCTTGCTGTGATACACGCTATTAAAACCTACACCCTGCTGACAGAAAAAGAGGCTTTGCGCATGTGTTCGTGGACGTACAGTAGGTAAGATCATATTTGTGGTAGAAAAAACAGCGTGCCGTCTATTGTCCTGATATTCAATATCAAGGCTTTTTGTCATAAGTACTATTCATTTCCTGTTTTTCCAGGTAACAGTCTCTCTCTCTCTCTCTCTCTCTCTCTCTGACTGTGAGTATGCACCTACATATATACATGAAAGTATAATGATGCTGATAAAGATTATGACATTGTCTCTTCGGCCTCATCCTGAACATTCATGGACTCTTATGGACACATTCATGCACACTTACATATTTATATTTCATTTCTTGGATCATTGCACACAAGTCACTTTAATAAGACACTTTCATGCATATTTGCACACCCCCCAGTCATTTTTCTTCATTTTCACAAAATTTTTATATATTTTCTATATTTTTCTATATTGTACAGAATATGTTTATTTTATTTTATCCCAGCTAAATTTATTTTCTATTGTATTTATTTTTTATTCATAATTATTTATTATTAATAAGCTTTTATTTTTAAGATCACGGGCAGTCGTAAAAGCACTTGAATTTGAACTTGAATTTGAAAGATTTTATTTCAATTTTAAGAGTAAGATGACCAACACCTCTAAATTATATTGTAATAACTATTTATTTTTTTTGTATTTTATATGTATTCATTTTACCAGGTAAAAAAAACTAGGCCTAGGTCTAGGTCTAGACCTACTTGGGTATGTATGTGCTTTAGGTCTCCCCTTATTTATTACAAACGGGAACTACAATAATAATAATAATAATAATAATAATGCTAATAATCACTCTGTCATGGTCTATACCGCTTTATCCTGTATAGAGGGTCCAAGGGGGGTTGGGGCCTATCTCAGGAGACTTAGGGCACGAGGCAGGGTACACATTGGATGGGGTCCCAATCCATTGTAGTTAACACACACACACAAACAAACACACTGGGGTTTACAAACTTTGGACAATTTGGGAACGCCAATCAGTCTAATGTGCACGTCTTTGGATTGTGGGAGGAAACTGGAGTACCCGGAGGAAACCCACAAAACAAACATGCAAACTCCATGCACATAGACCCAAGGTGGGAATCGAACCCGGCCCCTGAAGGTGCAAGGCAACAGTGCAAACCAGTACACCACTATCTATCTATTTATCTATCTATTTATTTATTTATTTTTATCTATGTATTCATTTTAGCATAACTAGATGTGGATCTATTTGGGTATGAAACAACAAGAACAACAATAATAATAATTATTATTATTATTATTTTACCACAATTAAATCTCCTGTTCAAGTGTGTCATGGCCAAGACAGGAGGCAACAAGGTTAAAGATAAACAGAGCAAAAATAACACTGATTAATCCATAACACCATCTCAGTCCTATTCAGGCAAAAACACCAGTTTTGTGTGATGAACGCCAACAATGACAACTCACCGACATTCCTCCAGCTTCATTTAATAAAGCTATAAACCGACTCGGAGAAACAGACGACCATAAATTCAGTGGATTTTTGGAAACAATTCCATGCACGAGCAGCTGCACACTTAAAAGCTATTTTTCCATATTTGGTTCTAATCCTACAGTAGGTACCGATAACAATATAACTCTCTGTGACTGAAGAATATAATCGCTTTCAACTAGGGCTGTCAAGCCATTAAATATTTTTTATCTAATTAATTATGCCATGTGTGATTAATTAATCTAAATTAATCATACCACATTTCTTCCTGTAAAAGTATTAAGAAAAATTTTGTTTCAAATGAATTTTGTCCAGTGATCTCTAGTCAGTGCATGTCCCTCTTATTTCTGTCATGAAGCTGCTGGATTTTGGACACAGTTGTGCTTCTCGGTGGCGACGGTTAAGCTGTGTCAAAAGATGCTATCTGTAAAACCTCTACCATAATTGGTCTACACTCAACTGCAATATATTTTGCACCAGAGTTAGTTAATCGGTCATGCGTAGACTCGTCTGGATGCCTGGTCTGGAAGCCTCTTGATGAGGTTGCACTAGCCTCAGAGGCTGTTCTAGCTTGGACCTCTGGGTTCACTGCTGAATGCTTCACATTGAGGTGATATTTCAGGTTAGAAGCACTTTAATAGTATGAAATATTCCTTACTGCAGAAATTGCAGTGGATGATGCTCTTATCAATAGCTCCATCTGCGTCCTATTAAATGTAAATTATACTGTCCTGGAGCCAAGTAGCGTCTTTATGGTCTGCCCTGCATCACTACTACTTTCAATGATTTCTGTGCAATATAAACATTAAATAAATTACTTTATAAATAAAATAATGCCAGCGCAAAATTCTACAGGAGTCCAAGGAGGATGGATGAGAGACTTACAATCTATTTAAATAAAAGAAAGGTTTTGTCTGTACATTGGTCAGAACTCACTCTTTCAATGATATCCTTACCTTTCATATACTGGAGGACCAGAAACCAGTCTCAGTCTGTTTGTATATCTGTACGTCATTAGTTCCATCTCAGACTGTTGAATGACATCACATGCTTCCTGAGTATATTACTTTGAGTATATTACTTGCTTTTTACAGATTAAATCAAGATGATTTATATGCACTGGTCAGCTATAACATTAACACAGCAAAACATTAACACATTAACATGGATTATCAATTATATACCAGTAAATTGGTGCCATGGGAACAACATGCTCATCATTGCCTGTGTGGAGCAAAGGCTAGTCTGTCTGGTCTGATCCCACAAAAAAAAAAAAACAAGGCAGCACAAATTTGTGGGCAAAAAAAAAATCAATGCTGGCCTTGATAGCAAGGCACCAGAATACCCAATGCGCCACAGCACGGAGCCCAGCAGACAAAGAGTCCAAGGCTGCCAACACGGCCTCCGAGCTCCCCAGATCCCAATCCAATTCAGCACCAAAACAACGCCAAACCAAGGAGGCACCATCCCATAATCCACAGCATCCAAAGGATCCACTGCCAACCTCCTGGTGCCAGACACCACAGCACATCCCCAGAGACCCTGCAGAGCCAAGCACCGAAAGGCCAGAGCTGCGGAGGTGGCACAAGGGGAACCCAAATGTTTTACTTAATCACTTACTCACTCATTTACGCATAGGAACACCCTTTAAGCTTGGAGGGAACATGCAAACCCAGACCCAAGAAGGAAGAAGAGGTGGCATAGGTTACAGTAAATCTGTGTAAATACATAATAGTAACGGTCCTTACACTGAACCTTGTGGAATTCCGTTTTTAGAGAATTGCTGTCTCTCTGGTAAATGATTTTCAAACCAATTCACTTTTCTGCGCAGGCTAATATAAATTATTGTTTTTTCCCCAACATTTATGGACTACAGTGTCAAAAGCTTTTGAATGATCAATAAATAATGCAGCTGAACAAAAATCCTTTATCTAAAGATAGAATCAGGTCACATACTGCTTTTAAAGCTGCAGTGATGATAATGATGCAGTGCAATGCCTCTTCCTAAAACCAGACAGACAGTTTCAGAGTACATTGTAGGTGGTAAGGAAGTCTTTGAGCTGCTCAGGCACTAGTCTTCTAGTATCTTGGCAAAACCATGTATCTCGACATTTGTCAAGAGACCTCACCAGATTTTAATAAATGTAGCCAAAAGCAGATTTCCATGATTGAGCTTATTTGTTAATAACAAAACATTAATAATCTAAGTTAACAGAGGTGCAATAAATTTCAGCAGCCAATGAATTACGAATTCAGAAGAATACTGAATTATTACCCACCAATTACGTAAATGCCTGGCTCACACACTCGTGTACAAGCAACATCAGTGGAAATAGGATAAGATACTGAGAAATCACCACTATATTCAGTATATTTATTAATATATTTAATTAAAGTTAGAAAGGCAATAGAATGCTTGTTTAATCCATCAAGCATTGTCATTTTATCTACAAACAGTTCAGGATTAATCACAGTCCTATATGGAAACTCTGAGTATGATTTATTGCCTTGTAATAATTCAATAGTCTGCCATAATTTCTTCAGATATTTTAATTTTTATAATGTCCCATTTAAATTATGAAGCCTTTGATTTTCTTATTGCCAGTGTACATTACTGTATTAAAAACCTAACCAGTCCACACCCAATTTAGACTTCCTTGCCCCAGACCAAGCCAGATTTCACTCACATACTATATCATGTTAGAATGCTCTGAGGAAAACCAAGCCTTTTACTCAATATTTCTTAAATGGTGCATCCATCCATCCATCTCAGAACCTCT
Organism: Clarias pachynema; assembly: GCA_030014365.1. Taxonomy (NCBI): domain Eukaryota; kingdom Metazoa; phylum Chordata; class Actinopteri; order Siluriformes; family Clariidae; genus Clarias; species Clarias pachynema. Next base: position 22,792,069 of record JAQMYL010000003.1, on the reverse strand, counting down.
GTAGTCCAACTAGGGGCCATGAAGCCCAATGGTGACCCTTGTATTTATTCCCATTTTACAACCATGGTTGGACCTCTATGGGCACTACGGGCAACTTGGGAATGCCAATCAGCCTAATCTGCATGTCTTTGGACTGTGGGAGGAAACCGGAGTATCCGGAGGAAACCCACCAAGCACGGGGAGAACATGCAATCTCCACTCACCCAGACTCGAACCAGGCAGGAATCGAACCCGGACCCTGGAGGTGCAAGATGACAGTGCTAACCACCTAAAATGGTACATGTTTATCGATAATATTCTAAACTCATCTGAGAAAAAAAGTGAAAGCTGATATTAGTTCAAGACTATCCCAATTCATAGCAGCAAGTTTACACAAAATCCCTTGAACAGAAAGAACCATAAAATGCCTTTAAAGGCTAATGATTATGTATGAATTAATATTTGTTAGTATTTTACTAACTAATATTAATTACTATCTGTTTTGAGGGGTGTTCAAGTCAACCTGGGACTTGTGCAGAAATAGAGAACACGGTTATGAGAGTAAAAACTACCTTTATTTCTCTATATAATCCCCTGCTACACTAATGCACTTATCCTTGGATACTTTCAAGGTAGAAAGTTTTCGCAGTATGCTGATATATGATCAGACTGATTGAGTTATCCCTGTAACGCTGGCCTCCCAGGAACTCCTTTAATGGTGCAGACATGTGGAAATCACAAAGTCAGGACTGTACAGGTGATGTGGCAATGACCCCTAGCTGAGTTCCTGTAATGTGCAAGAGGTGTTGGTGAATGATTGTGTGTCCAGTTCACACAGACACAGATACAGTACGTCTCTTCCACAAGTTGGTCAGGCGTTCCAGTCGCTGAACGTTCAAGGGAATGACGGCAGTGGGCTCTAAGCCATATCGGCCAGGATCGCCATTCAAGGACATACAGCCTTCTATAAAATGTTCTCACCGTTCAAATATTTTACTACGATTAAGAGTCTTATCACTGTGCCTAACTATGCCTAAAATCTTCTTTAAATGTCACCCAGTTTTATGGCTTCCTTCATCAAATCTAAGTTTGACTTGAACACCCCTCGTATACAGTATGTAAGCATAGATACTGTATTAAAACAAATGAAGATACTTGATGTAGTCCTCCACGAAAAAGGAACTTAATACAAAACCAATTCAGTATTTTTTTTTTTAAAGTTGGTTTTCAGTACCAGGTTTTATCCCACTGTATCCTGATTGCACTTTTTTCAGCCAAGAATTTTCATTTTAGTGCATCACTAAAGGAACTAATCACTCTACCGTCTTTGGGCAATGAACGTATCTGGCCAAACTGATAATGAGGTCATGTGTAATGGGATCCACCAGGTTCCGAAAACTGGCGTAGCGATAAAGGACATCATCCAGGGAGGTTGACTCCATTCCCAGATCCTACAGCAGAAAAAAAATGAGAGAGAGAGAGAGAGAGAGAGAGAGAGAGAGAATTGAGCTTTTAATGACTTCCGCAGGACAAAGCCAAGATTAACAATAGCCTTTTACTTTATTTAAGCTTTTCACAGTATGATGCATTTTCCATTCCATTTTAGATTTAGTTTTCCTGAGAAAAACTGGATTATATGTATGAATACACTATGTGTAGCCTATGTATAAACATTTACCCAATGTGATGCTTAATCTTTTGGCAGAATTGTTACAGTGCCTTGCAAAAGTATTCATAACCACAAACATAACTGTAAAACAATCACATAATTGTGAAGTGAAAGGAAAATGATAGAATTTCAATTTATACCCTGAATACAGGATAAAGCGGTATAGAAGATGAGTGAGTGAGTGAGTGAGTGAGTGAGTGAATAATTACATAAATCAGACCACGTACAATATATTTTTACATAAATACATATACAAAAATATACAAACACAAAAATATTCAGAGTAAAACTCCATTTGAAAGTGAAAATGAGACGCTGCTGGAAACTGAAAGTCGAACTGGAGTCAGTTAACCTTTACATCCATCGGGTTTCAGCCAAGCGTTTCTCTCTTACTAGACAATCGTGACATGTTTCATGAGTATTACAGCACGACAGCTTCCTGTCACTCTACAAAAAAAGCTAATTCATTCTACTGTTCGCCAAATAAACAAATCTAAATGTAAATTCAATCGACTTGACCCCAGGGCACTGTTATCTACATGGCAAGGAGACAAGTAAAAGAACCAGCTATTACAGATTCTCAGCACATCACTCAGTGCCTTGGCTCGGTGATCAATTACTATATCAAAAAAAAACATGACAGGAAAGTGTGAGAATAGAAAGAATACATAGGAAAAAAAACCCATTCAGTTATATTTAGTGATACAGATAACCAATACATAATAGGCATCCATGGAGCAACATTATTACTTATCTTCCTTTCAAATGAAAACATTTTATTATTAGGAAAATAATTCACCAAGGCATCTCAATTCTTACAATTCACATGGGCTAACAGACCAAAATATCACCGAACTGCACAACTAGAATGACACAAATATTAAAATCCCCCACTGAGAATCATAAGTTCATAAAGTAATACATATGGAGGGTTTAAAAGGTGCCTGGGAGCTGGCCTTGATCCCTTTCCTATAGCATTATTAGGATCCTTTACCATCCTCTGTGCTTAAAGGAACGCTCCAGCATTTTAATTTTTATGTACAAGGACGGTGTTATATCGATGAGGCGTGCCGTAGGTATGACCGACTGGTTTAAGGGGGAAGTGGGAATGCACCAGGGATCGGCTCTTAGCCCCTTCCTGTTTGCAGTGGTGATGGACAGGTTGACGGATGGGGTTAGACGAGGGTCCCCATGGACTATGGAAGTTTTCAGATGATATTGTAAACAGCAGCGAGAGTAGGAAGCAGGTTGAGATGAATCTAGAGAGGTTGAGGGATGGAGGGCACTGGAGAGAAAAGGCATGAAGGAGCAATATGGGGTAAATGTGTGTAAATGAGAGAGAGGGTGGAGGAAAGGTGCAGTTGAAGGGAGTAAAGGTAGGGAAGGTATAGGAGTTTAAATGTTTAGGGTCAACTGTCCAAAGCAATGGGGGTGTGGTCGAGAAGTGAAGAAGAGAGTGGAGGCAGGGTGGAACGCGTGGAGAAGAGGAGCAGAAGTGATAGAAAGGTATGGGCAGGAATGAAAGGGAAAGTTTACAGGACGGTGATGAGACCAGCAGCGTTGTACAGTTTGGTGACGTTGTCACTGACCGAAAGACAGGAAGTAGAGATGGAGGTGGCAGAGCTGAAGATGCTGCGATTTGCATTGGGAGTGACAAAAATGGACAGGATTAAGACTGAGTATATTAGCGGGACAATGCATGTAGGAGACAAAGTTAGAGAAGCCAGATTAAGATGGTTTGGAGATCTGCAGATGAGGGATGAGAGGTATATCAGGAGGAGAATGTTAGCGATGAAGGAAAGCCCGAGGGAAGGTTTATGGGTGTGGTGAGGGAGGACGTGCAGAAGGTTGGAATGACAAAGACAGAGTTAGATGAGGCAGGAATACACCTTTAATGGTACCCATCCATGCATGCAAAATGATTCACTTGTTCACACTTCCAGTGCACCTATAGTCCACCTGTATGACTGGGTCAAAGGAAGCCTGAAAATGATACAGAGACCTGGATGAGGAGAACAAGTAAACATAGACACAGCGACACCCTGAAGCGGTGAGGAAGCATTCCCACCTGCTTTGTTAGAGCTACTTTAAACCCAAGTGGCACAGATCTGTGCTGGCAACACAGCATCAGTCAGCGATGATAAAAAAAGGTATGTGTGCTTATATATAGAAGCTGAAAACTCTGGAGTGTTCCTCTACTGACTGACAGAAAGCACAGTCAAGATCAGCAACGGCAAAAAGCTAAATGGTATTGTCTCACCAGAATTCCACTTCTGCTGAGCTCATTCGATCGTCTACGCTCTCACTGATGGGTATAAGCTGTAGTAGGGCCGTCTTTCCATCCTCAAACTCCCTACGGGAAACACTGTTACTCCTACACTCTCTTTCTGATCCCTCCATCATAGACTGCAAGATCTAGAGCGTAAAAAGTGTCTACACAGCAAAGCAATAAATCGCACAACCGTTCTAATTGCATCAGCATTACAGGACGGTTCAGCCGCTGACCATCGATCTCGACAGCTGAAATGGGGGTGAAGTGTGTGTGCATCCTCCAGCACATGGTGCAGGCAGAGAAACTACACTGCTGGTATGTAGGTGGACTTGAAGCAGAAGCCCCATGGAGCGAGTGGGACTTCCACAGAAACGTCTTTATGATTTCCATGACTGTCATTGACCTGTTCATGATAGGGTGCTTGAGCCTGCTATGTTCTCCGCTTCCATGTTGTGTTATACAAATATGTCATTCTAACCTTACTGATTAAAGACATTCAAGGGAAAAAGTGCTTTAGAGTGCTTGTTGGGTAATGGTTACATGAAATGTGATGCTAATTCAAACGCTTAACTGCTATTAATCTACTCTTACCTATGTTTGTTGTGCGGGACATACAACACTAAATATCTAAACACAACACTGGCTGAAATTGCCTATATATGCAAATTCAATAGAAATAATGCATTCTTGCACAGTTTATAGATATAGATGTACCCTTATTTTTCAATCATCATGGTTTCATCTTTAGTAACCACTTTATACTGGACAGGGTCAAGCTGAGAAAAAGCAGGAGAATCTACCCTGAATAATGTGTTTTGTTTGCTGTATAGTGCTTTGTGCTCTAGATGCAATAGGTTTTGTTTGCAATGTTGTGATTTTGTGCTCTAAATGCAATAAGTTTTGTTTGAAATATTGTCTTTTGTTTGCAATATTGTGTTTTGTGCTCTAGAGACAATAAGTTTTGTACAGTATAGTACAGTAGTCTATCCACTTCTTTTCATAACAAAGATGTTGTTTACCTGTGTTCTTGTGTGTTTTGTACTCTAGATGCGATAAGTTTTGTATGCAATAGTGTGTTTTGCAATCAAGATACAAAAAGTTCTGTGTGCAATAGTGTGCTTTGTGCCCTACATGCAATAGGTTTTGTTAGCAATATTGTGTTTTGTGCTCTACATGCAATGTTTTGTACAGTAGCCTATCTACTTCTTTTCATAACAAAGGTGTTGTCTACCTGTGTTGTGTGTTTTGTGCTCTAGATGCAATGTGCACTAAATGCATTTTGTGTGCAATATTGTGTTTTGCACTCTACAGTAGATGCAATATGTTGAGGTTTGCAATATTGTGTTTTTTGCTCTGGATGTAATAAGTTTGTTGTGTTGTGCTTTGTGCTCTGGATGCAATAGGTTTTGTTCACAATATTGTGATTTCTGCTCTACATGCAATAGGTTTTGTTTGCAATATTGTGTTTTGTGCTCTAAATGCAATAGTTTAAAATATTGTCTCTTTTTTGCAATATTGTGTTTTGTGCTCTAGAGACAATAAGCTTTGTACAGTATAGTACAGTAGTCTATCCACTTCTTTTCATAACAAAGGTTTTGTCTGTGTTGTTGTGTGTTTTGTGCTCTAGATGCAATGTGCTCCAAATGCAATACGCTATTTGTGCAATGTTGTGTTTTGCACTCTAGATGCAATAAGTTTTGTTTTGTGCTCTAGACGCAATATGTTGAGGTTTGCAATATTGGTTTTGTTTGCAATATTGTGTTTTGTGCTCTAGATGCAATGCGTTTTGTACAGTATAGTAGCCTATCCACTTCTTTTCATAACAAAGGTGTTGTCTACCTGTGTTGTTGTGTGTTTTGTGCTCTAGATGCAATGTGCTCTAAATGCAATACATTTTGTGTGCAATATTGTGTTTTGCACTCTAGATGCAATAACCTTTGTGCTCTAGATGCAATATGTTGAGGTTTGCAATATTGTGTTTAGTGTTCTAAATGAAATAAGTTTTGTTTTCGGTCTGTGCAGTATTCTTTCTTTCATGACTGTGGTTAATCTACAGTGTGCAGTATAGAAGCCTATCCACTTCTTTCGTCTACCTGTGTTGTTGTTGTCGTCAAGTTGTTGTGACGTATAATGTCTGACCAACCTTGTGCATTTAAAGCACGACCGCAATAGGACTGCCGTACTGTACCTGTCGCAGGGTTTTCAGCATCTCCGTGGCTTCGTCGTGCTTGCCCTGCTTGGCCAGGAGCATCATGTCCTGGATCATGCCCACGCGCCGCTGGTAGGGAGGCGGCGGTCCGGCGCGCGCGAGTCTCTCCCCGGCGCGCAGGACGAGCGAGGCGCGTACGTCATTGCCGCGCTCGCGCGTCGGTGTCCTCCTGCAGCGCGCGCTTTGTGGGCTGGCGCCCGCCTCATCCGGGCTCTTTGCCTGTTTCGCTCCCATGACCGAGTCCGGACCCGGAACCCTTCAGACGATACACTCAGGCGGGTCCGGTTCGATTTACAAGTTCGCGCAGCATTTAGGAGAAATGCACGTAGGCGAGGTTCGGAGCCGCGTCACTGGTTTGTTTACATCACACGTGTCCCGCAGAGAGTGCTGTGCAGTTCAAAGACGGACATTTTTCAGTTTTTTTTAAATTATTATTTCCGTCACAAACTTCAGCAATTCATGCACTTGTCTCGTCCACACCAATGCATGCCAGAAACATTGCATCCATATGCAGAAAGCTCATCCCAACCCTCCATTAGCTCCAAATACCTTAGGAATTACCTTGTATGAATAAAAGCCAACGTGCAATTAAGGTCAATGCGACAAACACGCCATATCCGCTTGGACTAGAAGGCTATTTCCTTTCGTGTCCCTCAGGTAGGGAACAGATCGGATGAGGATGCCTGGAGCATGGCGGGCAGAGGAGGAAAATAACCAGTCCTGTAATGCTCAAACTCCCATTATGAAATTATTTCTCTGTCTGTCTATATGTGCACAGCAATCTCATGTGCTGAACAGATATTTCGTGTATCTGTTTCTTCAGATCCGCCTACACCCCGAAGCAAAGTAAAGCGAGGTCAGAATGGAAGAGAAGTCCATTTTCCTCCTCGCTAAAAAAAAAAAAAAAAAAAAAAAGTCATCCCAGCTCTTTCCATCACATGCACTTTGCCTAGATTTTTTTCCCTCTGTTTTGTTTTGTTTTTGCATCAATGCTTTCTTTCCTGTAAGATGGGATCCTTCAGTGTTTTCTTTTCTCTGAGTCTAGGCTAATACAGTATGCATGCAATGGATCATGGTGCAGAGAGCCTCCCACCCCATTCCCCCTCCATCTGGGAGGGGTCGGGCAGTGTGTGCACATCATCCTCCAGCAACTCGACAAACATTGAACTGAGTCATAATTTTACAAGCAGAGTGCTTTACAAAGACTACTTAACCAGATTGCCCCGCGATATCAGACTGATGCAATCAGACGGGAACGGTGTGACCTGCCTGCATGAAAGCTATATTATTAAGATGTGCAATAAACACACAACAAAATATTAGTATTTAATATTTATCCATCAATGCAATGGAAAAAATGTGAGCATTTGCATTGGGTCAGAGGGTGAAACTGCGGAAGAGAAGCCCATACACAGCATCTGTTTCTCATCTACACCGTGCACATCTGATGTCTTTGCACAGACCCGGACTGATTGCCATTACACTGCATGCATTTAACTCTACTGACACCTTGCGATGAAATAAGTGCATTTATAAAGCGCATCTAAAACCCTGACTTTAGCACTATATTGTCTAAAGTAAAACGTTCTTAGTTTCATAAATGTGATGTAGTTATGGACATTTTTTTTTCTATATCTGGGTTTTACAATAATTTCCCCTCACTGGATCAATAAAATCTATCTATCTATCTATCTATCTATCAAGGGAGCATGCACAGAAAGGCTGCAAAGAACAAAGCTCAGGAGTTAAACCAGAAAACCACAAAAAAAAAACATTAAAAAAACACACACACACAAACTCTGGAGTTATGAGCTACTTTATAATATATGGCTATAATGTCTCTCTGACTTGATGAGGAGTAGCATGGTGGCTTAGTGGTGCCGCACCTACAGGGTCCAGGTTTGATTCCCGCCTCGGGTCTGAGGTTTTCTCTGGTTACTCTGCTTTCCTCCCGCTAAAGTAATTGACAAAACAGAGCTAAATATGCGATGACTTTTGTATGATGGAAGAAGTCCTATGGCAGAAGAAAATTAAAAGAATTTTTACTAAGACATGCAAGTTATTCCATCATAGCTTTGGAATTATAAATACTTTTTCTTCAGGCTTGTAACAGGAGGGTTTAAGGGCAATAATAAATTACCTAATATATATTGAATTATTGTGGATGTTACAGAAGGTTAAAATTCCAAAAGTCATCTGGAAAACTGGATACAGACCAGGCTGAATTCCCTCATGCCCACAGAAATAACTGACCAAGAATAGCTAATTACTGCCCCTGTTGCCCAGAAATTAAGAGTTCTGCGGTCTAGAGACTGAATTTTATAGTTAACCACCATCACAATTTGACTGCTAATTTATATAATTTTTGTAACAGCTTGCTTCCACTTTATCATTTCTGGTTGGTTAATAAAATATATGGACAACTGGACAGTATAGGGCTGAGTAAGGCATCACATCATATTTAAGCAGCTTCACTGAAGACATTATAAAGTGATGTGGGACAAATTGTTACACATGCATACTAGGCAGACCATTGAGATTTGGAGCTCTTTTTGTGTTTTTGGCCCAGCACCCACTTACTGTACCTTTCAGCTCTAATCACACCCTGCCTGCACGGCACCACGTTCCTTTCGATCGTTGAGCACTGCTTGATTGGTCCCTCCACCTGTCAGGGATCAACAAAGAAATGAATTTAGACAGTTTTTTTGTTTTGGCACCTAAGTGGTGAAAGAATGAACTTTCTCTAGATGTCCGTATAGTTATTAACCTAGTAACCAGTGTATGGATCTATCCAGTGACAGATAATTTAAATCACTTTTTTGAGTTGCTCTAGATCGTCTGCCAAATGCCTAAATTTAATTGTAAGCGTTTTCTATTTTTCTTATGTGTTGAGTCCATACTAAGTATTACTTTGACTGTATATATCCACTGAATAGGACATAAAAGTGTCTGTGTCATGGGCTAAGCCCTAATGGAGATTTATTTATTCTACATAGTGTTTAATTCAGTGTAAATCTCACTCTAAAAAGCGGTGAAAAGTGGGATACGAGAAAGCGTTGAAAGTTCAAGTTCAAGTAGGCTTTATTGTCATTTCAACCATATACAGTTAGTACACAGTGAAACGAAACAACGTTCCT
>JAQMYL010000003.1:22766445-22782703 GCA_030014365.1 Clarias pachynema | reverse complement strand
TTGAGGGACCAGCTGAGGTCCTTCTCCAGGTGGACGCCCAGGAATTTGGTGCTTTCGACGATCTCCACAGAGGAGCCGTCGATGCTCAGCGGAGATGTGATGCTCACTTGAATTTTAACAATCACATTTCCACTGACGTTTTTTAAAAGCATGGTAGGGCATGAATCTACCTTGCTTTTACATTCTCACTCATTCTTTATACAGCTTATCCTATACAGAGCAGCGGGAGGCCTATAGCCTATCTTAGGGAACTTGGGGCATTAGGCAGGGTACGCCCTAGGATGTACAATGCCAATCCATTGCAGGGCACAAGCACACAGACTCACTCATTCACTCACTCACTCACTCACATTACAGGCAATTTGGAAATGCAGAATAGTCTTCTGTGAACTGTGGGAGAAAACCAGAGTACACGGAGGAAACCCACGATGCAAACACACACACACACACACACACACACACACACAGATCTAAGGCAGGAATCCAATCCTTCACCCTGCCACCCTTCTACACGCTATTTAATTTTCATTTCTTTTTATTTATGTCTTTCTTACAACCAGATAAATACAGAGAAGGGAAAAGGCAAAAAACAATGCATAAATCAATGAACAGCGTGATATATACAAAATATACAAAAAGAAAAAATATATATAAGTTTTGAGATGTTTCTCGAAAACATAAATTATTTAAATGACATAAACGCGCTGTTATTATCATTTTTTGCCTACGTCATGTACACGAGGAGGGCTCCAGACTTGACGTCATCATCAGGCGACGAGTCAGCTGATATAGTTCCTTTAACGACTAACTGTAGTTCGCCATGCATATATATTGTTAAATTTGTTGTATATCTGAAAAAATATATATATAAGTTTTGAGATGTTTCTCGAAAACATAAATTATTTAAATGACATAAACGCGCTGTTATTATCATTTTTTGCCTACGTCATGTACACGAGGAGGGCTCCAGACTTGACGTCATCATCAGGCGACGAGTCAGCTGATATAGTTCCTTTAACGACTAACTGTAGTTCGCCATGCATATATATTGTTAAATTTGTTCTATATCTGAAAAAAAAAATATATATATATACCGTATTTAATTTATATTTATTTTAACGGTACAATGCAATTTTTAATTGAACGCGCAGTGTATACAGAGAGAGGTTAGCTAACTGTGTGTGACTCTCCATCAGCTAACTGCTAACAGAGTCATTGTTTTGGTGAGCATCCTGATCTACACAGCTGTATTTTGGCTCATTCAGTCTATGATGTATGAGTTTTAACGTTGATTCATCCACACACAGGTTCTCCACCTGTCAACCTGAACGAAATGGCGAATTCATTTACACTTGGTGCCAGATTTCATGACAAGATAGAAGAGTTATTGGAGAAGAAATGCTGTAAATCATCAGATCTCATTGAGGAACTACAAGCACTTAAAGAGCAGACTGTCCTCTCCTTTAAAACAGCCAGGAAACTGCAGACACTTCTTCAGCAAAATGGTAGGAAAAAAAAAAGTTAGAAAACAAGGTCTTCACTGTAAATATGCAGTCTGTATACACCAAGTCCTCTTATATGTGTCTGGATATTATCGTATGTTTACACAAAAAAACAGAAAAGATGTTCATCAGTCATCTGTAGCAATTTAATCAGCATGTGAAGCATCTAAAACTTCATTAATTAAATAAAATAAAATAAAAAACACCATTTGCTACTTAATCAATTTTAAACATGACGGTTTTGCAGCTATCTGTTTTCCCAGAAATTCACGAATGGATGGTCTTAAATTGATCATGGATGGTTTAAAAACAAGTTTGTCCCCATAAAAAAACAAAATAAAACAATTTGTTTGTTTGTTTGTTTGTATGTTTGACTCTTCCTCCACAGGGAGTGTGATCTGTCATTTTCAGCTGTTCCTAGAAACTGATCAGTCTATGCTTGTCTGGAGAAAGAACGGTTATTCTCTATGAGATACAGCCAAGTGATCATTAAATCTGTATATTGGAGTCTACAGATACATGCTGCAACTGAATCCAATCAGGAGATGATGCATTGAAAGGCTCAAGTGCAAAATCACCCAAGAAAACAAGTACTTATGAGCGTCGTCCTTGAGAAACAAACACCTCATTGGTCCTAATTTGACTTCGGTGTTGAATAAACAAGATGGAAACGTGTGTGCAGACAAAGTGTTCAGGAGACTCAGGTCACCTTGAGTTGCCAAGAAAATACCCCTACAAAGTTGGCAAATCAGAAGAAAAGTTTGTAGTTGGACAAACTGCACAAACAGTGGACATTTAGATAACTGGAACCAAGTCTTGTGGATTGATGAGTCCAAGGTTGAGGTGTTTGGATCCAAGCAAAGGACATATGTCAGATGCAGAGCTCATGAAAAGATGATAAGCTTGCATAACACATTTATTGAATCATTAAGGTGGAAACATATAATTTCCCCATAAAAATGCACAAACTGCACCCGAGACTATAGTTTATAAAGTGTAGCCACACCAATTATTGACTTTGTTTCATTAATTACTGTTTACCGGTTTTATAGTTAAACAGCAGGTCCTTGCATGTGCCTAAGACTTTTGCAAAGTACTGTATACTTGTTTTGTTGACCACTGATGCATTTATCTTTGATGTTAGTCAGGTAGTACGAGCACATGCTTTACTTTTATCAAACAAATCATTTTGGACTGCTTTGTAAAATGTCGTATCACGTAATCCTATTTCATGTTGTTCTTATGACCACTTAAACAAGGACGTCTAAAACAGTGTGACTGCATAATCTATAAATGTAAATAATGTAAATACCTAGCACGAGGGGACTTATGCTGATCTTACTTCTCTGCAGGATATCCAGTTTACCTTCATGAGCTGCTTGAAGACAGCATGCTTCATCTTCCAAAAGTGGAGCCGCCGCCAAGAGTAAGTGAAAATGCTGACATTGCTATTGGTGATGTATGGAATTGCTATTGTATTAATTTTAAATATAATCAGATAAACTTTGAATTACAACTACGTACTCTGAGCAGAACCCTCAGCTCGTGGCTCGTCTGGAGAAGATTAAAGCAAAACTGGCAAACGAGGAATACCGGAGAATCACAAGGAACGTAAATCCCCAGGTAAGTGCAGATTTCTGTTTTAAAACTTTTGTGTTATCAGGAACATAAATATCTTATGAGCTATTTTTTTTCATTGACAGGAAATTAACAATCATGGAACCTTGGCAGACTTTGGAAGACAAGGTCAGGAAAATTCCATTTGGGGAACATAACTGGGGTTTTAAGGAAGATGTAAGAGATTTATCAGTTTAGTTGTTATGAAATTTGTCAGAATAGTTTAATGATGTGGATCTGGGGTTCTCCTCCTACAGATTTTATCCTAGATTAGCCAGATCCATTTTTTATGTACTTTTGATATTTAAACATGTTTCCACACAATATGAAATTTTTTTAAAAAAAATTCTTTTTACAACAACATATACATTTAGACTAAACTTCGTTAAGAGTTTTTAGGTCATGTAAGACTTCCTTTGGTTTTTCTAAGAAAGCATTTCTCTCCATGCATGTAGTTGAATTGCAGCTATAATTCAGACAGATGTTCACAAAACATAATGGTTTGCCATATGAGTGTCAAATTCTAATTTTATTTGCCACATACACAGTCATACAGAGTACGATATGCAGTGAAATGCTTTAACGACTGGCCATGACCTTAAAAATAAAAAGATAATTAATAGGAAATAAATATGGGACAAAATAAGAAATAAAATATAGAAAATAACTTTAGCTAAGGACGAAAAAATATATATCTATAGAAGATAAGATAAAATATAAGGAAACCTAGCTGTACAAAAATAATACACAATATAAAGAAAAACCCAGCTGTACAAATATGGGGGAAAAAATGCTTTTCTTTAAAAATGTAGAAAAATATAGAAACTTTAGTATGGAGATGAAGTGGGATCTGAATAGAAATGCCTGAGGGGGTGTGCAAATATGCATGAAAGTGTCCTATGTGCAACAAGCAAAAAAAATTACATGGGAATATGTGTAAATGTGCATGAATATGCTGGTGTTCAGTGTCCATAAGTGTCTAAATAAGGGATCATATTATTTCCCCTAAACTCTCACTGAATTCACATTATTATTTGTATTTTCGTTTGTGGTTTATAGTGCGGTCTGTCAAAGCGGTCATTGTTACTATCTTCAACTTCTTGGTAACGGTGGTTGCAGCCTTCGCTTGCGCCTACATGGGCAGTCAGTACATCTTCACAGAAACTGCAGCGGTAAGATTTAGAATTTCAGGAGTCCTCACTGAAACCAGTGTCATCATAGAGTGCATGTTTTTTAAATCTTTACTTAAAGGATTAATTACAGTTGTATGTTTTATTTCTCAAATACTACTAAAATCCTGTATAATTCACAGAGGTCTTCTTTTTTTTTTTTTTTTTCAGAGAGTAATATCAGCAGTGATCGCAGCATCTGTAGTTGGTCTAGCAGAGCTTTATGTCTTGGTTCGCACTATGGAGGGTGACCTGGGAGAGCCGTAACATTATTTTTCGATACTGGGAACATTACGAGCTTATTATTCCCAGGATGTTGTCATGGACCACATTGGACTCTATTTACTCCTAATTTATCATCTGGCAAGACGTGGAGATCTTTAAAAAGATATATTATATTTGAAAAAATATAATAAGTCTATCGTAGACCTTCGAGTTAAAAGTTTAATGTAATGGAGGTGTTTAAGTGTGGGAATGTATTTGTGTACATTATTATTAGGATCACAGCTATGCAGAAAATTTGTATTGATCAGGATTATGCAGTTTCGTTTTTTATCCACTAGATGGCATGTTACCCCTACATAAAATGTCAACGGACTGTGATTATACAGTATTTTGTAAATCTGGAACAAGTCCTTGCACATTATTTTGTTTAGGAAAATTACGTCTCTGATTTGGTCCTGGTTTAAGAAGTGTATAATGATCTGTTTGTAGGATAGTTTTTTTTTTTTTTTTCCTCCCAGAAGATTTCCTAAATATGGACTGTTCCATTCACTGATCCATCATGGGACAGTTAAATGTCTTGTCTTGACATCCATTATGTTTACGTTAATGCCACCTTCTGGTCTTGATCTGTTTTGAGCATTAAAGGTAATATGATGTCTGAAGTTTCATTAAGCTGGTGGCACGGTGGCATAGTGGTTAGTATTGTGGTCTCTCACATTCTGAGTCGAGGGGACGATTTCTGCCCAGGGTCTGTGTGTGGAGTTCTCATCGTCTCCTTATGATTGGCGGGTTTCTTCCAGTTACTCTGGTTTCCTCCCACAGTTATGCAGAGTCGACTAATTGGCTTTTCTAAATTGGCCATAGTGTGAGTGAGAGTGTGATTGTGTGCCCTGCAGTGTCCTGGCAACCTGTCCATGGTGTACCATGCCTCGTTCCCCCAAGTCACGACAGGATAAGTGGTGTAGAGAGAACGAGTGATTATTATTTTGTTTCCTTAGGCTGTAAAAAAAGTTTTTTGTACATTTGTAAAATTTCCATTCCATTAAATATTTCAGGGTGACAAACTTGTTTTGTATGTTTATTTCATTCTCTCTTATGTAAGAATTATTGTTTACATTTCAGTGTAGTTTTGCATGTTCTTACAGTATGTATCACACAAAAACAAATTGATTGTCCTTTAATATAAGTCAAACTCCACAGTCCAATGTGGAGTAATTTGCACCCTGACAATTAAGGCATATTTAGAAAAAAAAAAAAAGATAAACATACTAAACCATATCCATTGCTGTAAATCCAGCTTTATTCATACCAAAATATACAGCATTTAAAAATCCCCGGTGGCATTTATTTTGGACGCAAAACACATTTGGTTGTAAAGACTATGGCAAAACTTGTGAAGTTTTACGACAAATTCTATGGACACAAACACAAAAATCTATGATTATAGTTGAACAACACATTTTTTTTTAGATAAATAAAAGCATTTTAAAAAGTGGTCTAAATTCTTAGAATATATTGTATGCTTTTTTTCTGTACATGTCTATCTCTGAGTTTTGAAAACCTTTGTGTCTTTTGCAGTCTGGCATCATCGCAGTTAAAGGTTCAAGTCCTTCAAATTCTTTGCGTTTTGTAAAAATAATTTGACGCATAAATCCGTCTCTCACCGTACTAAAATATCACTAAAAGTTATACAAAAAAAATAGAAATAAATAGGCTTGCTAGGCCTTTCCTGGTAATAACATGACCATGAAACATGAGGCGTATAAACGGCTCATGCCAACTCTCCCTGTCATCATACGCTAATGTAGAGTCCCATCCAGTCCAAAAGGGGGCAGTGTGACACTTCTGGCAGTTTGGAACACTCACTCGCTCATCTTTTATACCACTTTATCCTGTATTCAGGGTCGCGGGGACCTGGAGCCTATCCCAGGAGTCTAGAGCATCCATCGCAGTGCACGCACACATACACACACTCACACACTCATTCACACACTATGGGCATTTTGGGAACGCCAATTAGCCTAACCTGCATATCTTTGGACTGTGGGAGGAAACCCACCAAGCATGGGAAGAACATGCAAATTCCATGCACACAGAGACGGGAATCGAGCCTGGCCGGGAATCGAACCCAGACCAGTTTTGAAAAAAAATAAGTCTTAAACATGATGAAGTGGCTCATTCAAACTTGCGCAGGTGGTTATAGAGTGACTGGACGTAGGTGAAGACACACATGGGGTCAGGTTTTCTGCCCATCACCATCATGTCCTCCACCTCTATGAGTCTGTCACAACCAGCGTTCTTCCTAGAAAAGAGAGAACCATGGAATGAATTAGGTTTAGATTTGCTATGAAGTTGTTCTTTAATGCATATAGCTCGTGTAAACAACAAAAAAAGACAATACATTCATTAACTTATCCTAAAAATTAGGGCACAAAGTGGTGCATACCCACTCACACACCCATTTATACACTTGGGACAATTTGAAGACAGTTTGGGAGGAAACTGGAGAACCCAAAGGAAACCCACAAAGCATAAGGGAACATGCAAACGAGCCCATAACCCTGGAGGTGCAAAGCAACTGTGTTAACCGCGGAGCCCTTAACGTTTCCTGTAAAACAGCATCGAACATTTTCACTATGATGGCTCACGCCTGCAGTTTCTCCGACAGGCTGAAATTGACCCAACAAGTTTGTACCCAAGTCTCCATCGGTGAACAGTGAGTAACCTCAACACACTGGACTTCATGCTAAGTGAAACACATTTGCTGTTAAACAATTGCACATTTCAACATACAGTATACAGTACTGCGCAAAAGCTTTAAGCCCCCCTCGTTTGTTCTTATTTTGCTTCCAAACAGCCAAACGTTCATGTATTTTTAATGTCGTCCTGAGGAATATCTCTCCAGGCTTCCTAGAGGACTTTTTGGCAAGTTTTGGCTCCAAGTCCCTGTACCTGACCAGTTTCAGATGTATGTGTCTGTTTGTTAAGCCACACGGTCACATGTGAATCATTATAGCATAAAAAAATCTAACGCAAGACATGAACCAGTGAGAAATTTGAATGATGTGAGAAATGATTTGGTATACTGCCAAGAGGTTGAAACAGAAGAGCGGGGAAATGAGGTTGCTGCTGAGATTGTTACATCAACAGCTAGTTTTTAAATTGTATATTTAGCCACCTTGCAGCCTGTCACAGTAATAACATTTGTTCCCATTTATTTATTTTATTTTATTTAACATCGAGAAATGAGGGATTGCTCAAGACTTTGCGCAGAACCATAATCATCATATGCAAATGTAGAGTCCCATCCAGTCCAAAAGGGGGCAGCGTGACACTTCTGGCAGTTTGGAACAGAAAATAAATAAATAAATAAATAAATAAATCTCGGTGGTTATAGAGTGACTGGACGTAGTAGGTGAAGACACACATGGTGTCCAGAACGGGTTTATTTTTGGTCGCACTATCTGGTATCATCCAAATGACCCTGGGTTCCTCTCAAGGTTTCTTCCTCATGTCCTATCAGAGATTTTTTCCCCCTCATCATCCTCATCTTCAGCTTGCCCAAGTTATAGTTTGACAAAATGTTAAAATTGATGTATGAATTACATTTAATTGAATTAAATCCTTTTAAAATGACGTAAAATACTTTAAGTATTAAAGTATTTCATTTCAATTTAAGAATTATGATTGTTATGGTCAATTTTGTCAAATCCCAAACCAATTTGTATTGATAACAATCATCATTTTTGCTCAAGAACTATACATTTACTTTATACATTTACTTAAAAAATAAAAAAAACTCACAAAATGAAACAAGGTGGTGTTATTTTTATTTCATTCTAATGATATGACAATGGCAACCCTGGCCCTTTGTAGATTTGTGAATTTTTTGCACAGGTTACAAATTTGTGAATGTGGCACCATATTGGCTGACAATGTTTGAATTTCGAAACAGATAAAGTAGTTTTTATAGTATTTTTAAAGTGGTCAAACCGGAACATTTGATTGTGCTATGAGAATAAAAAACCCCTTTATTTCTCTATATAATCCCCTGCTGCACTAATGCACTTATCCAAGTGGTTCACTAGTGCTTGGACACCATCAAGGTAGAAAGTTTACTCAGTACGGAGTTTACGGAGCCATGATCGGACCGGACCGCCTGCTTCATGTCTGAAAAGCTTGCCTCCCAGGAACTCCATTAATGGCCCAAACATGTGGAAATGCCTTAGGGTGATGTCAGGAATGTACGGGGGATGTGACAAATAACTCCCAGCCGAGTTCCTGCAATGTGCAAGTGGTGTTGGTGAATGATTGTGTGTACGGTTCCCGCAGTCAGATGCGCCTCTTCTACAACTTGGTGACAAGTTATCCATCGATTTCCAAGAATCAGCCGTTCCACTCACTGAATGTTAAAGGGAACGACTGCAGTGAGCACCGAGCCACTCCAGCTGGGATCATCATATACAGACACATGGCGAGCTTTATCATAAGTCCCAGTTTGACTCGAACACCCTTTTTATAATACTGATACAAAGTGTTACAGACTATTTTTAATTGTTATGATCAAATGTATTATTATTATTAGTATTCCATCCATCCATCCATCTGGGAACCTCTGTAGTCCAACTGGGAACTGTGGAGGCCAGTAGTGACTACCCATGTTTTTATTCTTGTTTAAGACCATGCTAGGACCTCAGATCGACATTCACACACTACAGGCAATTTCGGGAACGCCAGTTACCCTAATCTGCACGACTTTGGACTGTGGGAGGAAACCGGAGAACCTAGAGGGAAACCATCAAGCACGGGGAGAACATGCAAACTCCGTGCGAACAGACCCAAGGCGGGAATCGATCCCGGACCCTGGATGTGCAAGGTGACAGCGCTAACCACTAAACCACTGTATTATTGTTATTGTTATTAGTATCAACGTTTAAAACAATTGCAACGTTGCATCACATAATTCTTAACAATGCAGCTTGGCAAAAAAAAAGAGAAAAAAAAAATACAATTATTTTTACTATTTACTACTAAAAAATATAATATCTACGTGCTACTTGCATGGTATTTAAGCAATACCCAAACTTTACATGGGAATATTTTGTTCTGTGCTTTTTTTCTACCCCTGTAAATAACCGATGCACACATGTGCACCGCCTTGGAGGTAGTTATAGGGTTCATTAATGTCTGGCTCCAGTACTGGAAAAATTGAGGCTGTGGGCAAGAAGAGGCCTGGGTTTGGTTGCCTTGGCTTTGCGGTTTAAAGAGCAGGATACGTTACAGACATGCAGTTCTCAGATGCATCGGAAAGTCGGTAACAGGATCTCCATTGCCAAACTGAGGAATGACGTAATGCAGCTCGACTAGAAGATCAGCTCAATTTTAAAGGATTCTGCTAGGGTCAACATCCTCATCAGTCAATCATCATTTCATTTTGCTTTTCAACCTTATGTGAAGACCTGAAGATCTTGCAACTCATATGCTTTTTTATTTTATTTGTATTTTTGGGAACCAGGTATAGGACTTGGTGCTGGTTGGCAGAAGTTTATGCACATGATCCTTTTTTCCTATTGAGTGTGAGTGTGAAGATAGAGGCAGTGCACTAATGCATTGCAGATGACTGTGGAGATTATAGCACCAGGAAAATATGTTCATATTAAAGCTAAAGAGTTGGGATGTTGCAAACACTTACTCTGCAGTGCTGAAGGCCATCTCGAAGTTGTGTTTGCGTTCAGCAGGGGACAAGGCATTGTAGTCGAACTCAGTGGGGAAGAATGAGTGGACTAAGGCGCAGAATGCCATGCCGTCACTCCAACTAGATGAAAAGTTCTGGATGTCGATGTTCTGCATGAGCATAAAAGAAAGAATTAATGACGTATTAAAAGTGGTAACAGATAATAAAGTTAAAAACGGCACCATCTTCGACTAGAAAGACAAGCAACTCAACCATCAATGCGTTTTAAGATTCACGTGAAGTGTGAAAAAGTAATGGTACTCAGCGAAAAGTCCTGATCCAGAATGATTTAAAGAAGTGGTTCATTATTTCACTAGACAGGATAAACCTACGATTTTGGGATTATGGGGTTGCAATAGCAATGCATAAAATCATGCAGATATAGATTTAAATATTCATATCAAACATCAAAATGGGGATCTCAGTCAGTCACTTTGACCGAGTGCACGACTTAGAAAGAAAGTTTGAATCCCAGGAGATTTTCACACATTACAATCCGTATAGATTTCGAACAGTATGGTTCGTAAAAACAGAAAGCATTCCTATTAGCATTCGAAAGTTTGGTCTTTGATCATAAAATCAAAGAATTGTTTCATGTCATAAAATGCATTATGTTTTCATGGTCCCAAATGATAAACACTGCAGGACAAAAGCAAGCCTGTGCTTTGAAGTGTTTTTTTTTTTTCTTTAAATTTTTTAATTTTACAATTAAATCACTTGTTTAACAACTAACTAAAAACTGCATAAACATCAAGTCTAAAGGAAGGTTTCTCAAATATAATATATATTAGTATAATTTTTTTTTTTCCTTTACGTTGATCATTTTTCAAAATGAATTTTTTTTTCATGTAATACACTGGATTAAACAAATCTTCATCATCATCATCTGAATGTTCAGTAAAAATATAATTATGTCAAATATTATTTAAATGTAAATAGTTTAAATTAAAAATTATTATTCTAATTTCTTCAGACGTTCAGTTATTCTTGACTGTTTTTTTTTTCTTTCTTTTTTTAAATGTAAGGTTCCTCCAGGCACCTGGCCTGTAATATATACAGTAGTACACGACACAACACAGTGTATGAATAATCCGTTGTATGAAATGTTTCTGCAGCGTTCATGCAATGGACCGCTATAATCCAAGACACATTTTGTACATCTGAGGTTTAGGTCAAGTGTTTGTTGATGTTATCTGTCAAACATTATTTCTGACTACGGTCACAGGATGAAGTCACCCAAAATGAAATGCTGGTTTTGTAACTTTTATGAATGATGTAATATTTAACCCCCAACCACACACACACACATTCAGTAGATCTTTCAAACCCTACCCTTTAATTCCACACCCTCAGGGCCATTTGTTAAATTCAAGCCCATCGGTCGATGTAAAAACATACGTCATACATCATAGCTGCCATGGATCCAGGGTTCTAGAGTGCTCTGTGTTTTGTACATTGTTCAGCTTTTGTGCTAAATATGCTTTGACCATGACTGCACCATCTCTAACCAGGACCATATGGAAAAACAAGCTCAGCTGTGAAGGAGAACAGAGGAGGCACTGCGCAGTTCAGCTCACATACTCCCCATCTGACGTACAGAACCTTCTTTTTTTCTTTTTTTTTTTTAAAACTCATTTCACCCAGTAATACTTTACAGCATCTACTCCATAAATCTATGAGGTAAGATTCAGCCTGGCGAACAAAGCAATTTAGTTTCAGATGAGCTGCAGCCAGAAAGTAATGGTACATTTACAGTATTTAGCAGATGTTAGAAAGCAACTTATAGAAGTACGTCACAGTCTGGATAAAAAAAAAAAAAAAATTGCTAGAAAACATAGGGTTATGTCTGAGGATACCATTAAGCTAAAGCCCTATTACTGAAGATTTAGTGTAACAATTAAGTAGAGAAAGAGCGCCTGTTTTTTTGTCTCTCTCTCTGGGTTTAATGTGTGTGGTTACGTGCTCAGTGGAGAGGCGGCTCTAGTCTTCTTTTTAGTTCTTTAGTCTTTAGTTCTCCCAATCCTTACTTAATGGCCAAAACACTGTATTGATGCTAAAAAGTGTCTCACCTTTTAATCTTTAATAATACTTGATGCTTCTTATCTCCTGATCCATGCTTATTCTTTTTGTAAATATGCATACACATTTATATTTTTATCAGACACATCTGCTAAATACAATTTCATGCCCTTTAATGTAGTGTCTGTAACTTTTTCCAAGTCAAATCTTTCAATGATCTTAATTGTCATTCAGATGAAACTTGGCCAATTTAGATTTCACATGAAAAGACCTATAAAACCTGAAAAAGTGTATTATTCTAAAATGCAAAACTGGTAAGATATTGCCACATGAATTTGACATGGTTACGGACACTACAGATTTTCTGCTTTTTAAGCTTTTACCAAAAAACTAGTTATGCAATGATTTTTACAGGTCATATGCTTCTAGACGCCAATTTTAGTATCAATACTCATAAAAAAAATATGAATAATTTTAATTTTAAATAATTATTGACAGTATACAGCTGAAAAATGGCCATTTTTGTGGCACATATAAAAATCGTCTCTCCAAAATGGCAAATTAATCTTTAGGGCAGCAAGATTGGTCACTTTTATATTGCGTGAACATCAGAAGTAGCTTCTTTTGGCACATATGTTTTCTGTATCATATGTATAACATAAAAAAAACACATAAAATCAGCACCAATACTGTGTTTTAGCCGTCACCATTTCTCAGAACCAAACCCGAAGCTATTGGAGAGCTTTTAAGAACAAAAATATTTGACATTTTATAGTTTAAATTTAAGACGTAGTAATATTACCAATGTGAAGTAAAATGTGTCTCGCCAATCAGACTCAGAAAATTAACCCTGGAAAAAACTCAATAATTCAATGCTGGATTTGTTAGATCAGATTTGGCTAGATGGCTTTACACTAAAGACTTTGTGTCAACACATCTGTATTCCCAAAAGTAGTGTACTGCTGCTGCTTCACAGAAATGTAATGTTTGCTCAAGCTTTTTCTCCCTTCTATTAAAAGTAATGCAATATCTGAAATGTCTTACCTGATATCCAATAGTTTTGGAGCGACACCACTCTAAAAGAATTTGTTTAATGCTGCTTGCACTGGACACACCAAAGCTCTGTGAACGCTTCAGCTTGGGTTTAGAGTCCACGGGTTTGGGTTGACTGAAACAATAGAATGCAAAGATTTTTTTTTTTGAATGTTAAAGCTTAGGAGAAAGAAATATACAACCCGATTTTTTCAGAAAAGTTGAGTTTTCTTTTTTTTTGGAGTAAAATGAGAACTAAAAAACTTCACATCACCTGAATCGCCAATATTTTATTCACAATAGAACAAAGAGAACATAACAAAAATTTCAACTTTTATCCACAAAATGAACTAATTCCAAATTTGATGCCTGCTACCGGTCTCAAAAATGTTGGGACAGAGGCATGTTTACCCAGGTGTAGCATCTCTTCTTTCCCAAACAGTTTCTGGTGTTGGAATTTGGTCTCATTCTTGCCTGATATAGGTTTCCAGTTTAATGATGCACTAAAAGTTCTCTATATGTAAAAGATCAGGACTGCAAACAGGCCAGTTTTTTACTAGGAAGCTATGCTGTTGTAATAACTGTGGTATGTGGTTTTGTTATGTTCTCTATCTTCTATCGTGAATAAAATATTGTCTTGTGTGATTTAAAAGTCTTTTTTAAATCAAAAAAGATTTTAAAAAGATTCAAAAAAGATTTAAAAGTTTTCATTCTATTCAATTAAAAAAAATGTTTTAAAGTCCCAACTTTTCCAGAATTCAGGTTGTATCAGCATCAGACAAAGAGGTTGTGAAGGATAAAAATCTTGCTACCTGTTATTCTCAGAATCCAGTCGCTCAAAAATGGACTTGCGTGCCTGGGCCCCAATGTTGCGGGGGAGAGTTTGCGACCTCATGAGCTCTCGTCTGCGATCCACGCCCCTGCCGAAGGACAGCACTCCTGCAATATCTGCATTCCTGATACACACAATATCCCTGTCATATGCCTTGGGTATTCGGGGGGGACTTTAAAGCATACAGTACAATGTCTGGATTGTAGCACTTAAGTATTTAAGTAAGTTCTTTGATGTAACCAACCTTTCTGTATTGTGCTGGTTGAGTGCAGAATAGCCTGAATAGGCCACGGATTTTGATGGCAGAGAAGAAGACAGCTTTTCTGCAAAGTACAGAAAATACAATATATATGTTTATATAAGTTAATAGATTCCATAGATTTCAATCCTCTATCTATTTATTCTCCTGAACAATACCATCATATAATAAACCACATCATAAACTAACTATCTCAATGCTTTGCATAAATCCATTGATTGCATATTGGATAATAAAATCTGTATTTAAATTAGATTCTAAGATCTAAACATAGCCACAAAGGAACAAACGTATTCATCATCAGTATAAAGAAATGACGAAGCGGTATTGACTTTACCATTGAGGCCTGAATAGCTCGTTGCCCTTATTGGACTTGGAGTCCATGTTTTCACAGAAGACACTAGGCAAAAAAAAAAATCAGATACACAAGAGTTAGAGAGAAGACGAGATAAAGGACGGAAACTGTTAGCTCTGGTTCTGTCGACTGCCATGTCTACCTGCATGAACGGGTGATTCAGGTTGTGTCTCACTGTTATTGGAGGCTGGTTGGCTGTTGGGCTGAGTGTCTGTTACAGTTGGCAGTGTCTGCATCGGGCTGCTTGGCGATTCAGGGCTCTTCAGGCCAGAAGATTCAGCTATCTTGGTAGTGGCGGTGATTGGCAAGTGCGGCATTGCCATACGTACAGGCGAAGAGTTTTGCTGTGTCACACCACCAGGCGCAGCAGAGTTTTCTGATAAAAACAGATGCAGCTGAACTACTGTATAAATGTGGCTGATTAGTGATGAGTATTATTTTTGATTGGAAAGGAGGCGGCCGTTACCTGGTATAAACGTGTGTCCATTGGCCAGTTTAGACAGGGCCGGAGCCGGATCCACCTCGATAGGCTCTTCCCGCTCGATACTCTGCAAAGACATACAGTAAGCACGCATTTTATTTTCAGTAGATGATTTTATGAGTAACTCATAACACTGTATTTAAACTCCCAGACTCGGAACAACACGGATATGGTTTATGAACCATTAATAAACCACTGCCTGGTTTCCTTGTCCCTGTTTTGCTTGCCAGGTTATTTCTGTGCTACGACATTTGAATTGGTAAATACCGTGTCCCTAGGGTTATCTTGTGTTGCTGTGTCATTAACAAGTCCAAACAGCTGACCCTGTCTGATGTCTGGCAGCACTGCGTTCAGAATACCAACCTGCTACTGATCTGCATTGTTTCTGGAGAAACAATTGTTTCTATCATGATGACAGTCTTTAAATAGGTTTTTTTTTCTTCGTATAATTATATATAATCATTGCTCTATGGTAAAGAATTTTGGATAAAATACACTTGAATTCACAGCTGTATTTAAACCGAGCTATACTAAGTAGGAAAGCTCAAACAGATTAACGTGACATTTGACGTCATTATCCAATAAAGCCTAATCAGCGAGATCAAACAGTCGGACATTCCTCTGAGGCTCCGGATTCTCGGCGAGAACAATATCTCATCTCCTCAAGCACTCGAATGGACGGCTGAGTGATTTAATCTAATCAGTCTATCTTGACGTTCAGATTATGCGTTTCCTATCAGAACTGCTTGTGCAGTCTGTCTGCCACTATCAACGTCAGTCTCCTTTATCCTAAAATACCTGGAGTCAAGGACTGAAGAGGACTAAACAAGGCTCTGAAATCATATGCACGTCATGCAATGCCATCTGTCAATAACCGTGCTTGATTTCCCAGTGACAGTGACTGATACTGTATCTGACAAAGCCTTGTGAAGACTCGCACGACTCTGGCGATGCCTAACTGACTAAGAAATTCACTTTTAGTTTTTCTAGAAACCACACACGCACCAACACGCACCCGTCTAGAATACTCGGA
>JAQMYL010000003.1:22750496-22766435 GCA_030014365.1 Clarias pachynema | reverse complement strand
AAAAGTATGCATGCAATCATGCATTCAGAGTATAAGAATAAGTTGTATATATATATATATATATATATATATATACGCATGTACGCACTTGCAGTAAATGAAAAGTAAATTCCAATATGCAGAGGGTAACTGAGTCTCTGTAGAAGAACTGGAGTGACATCAGCGTAGAGGAATGCTAAAGGGTGAGTGTTTTTTGGAGGGTGAGGGGCTTGAACAGCTGTTAGGTAGAGGGAATAGAATTCACCATTGAACCAAGGAAATCATGCAGCTCCAGAGGAACACACAAGCGACACGGGGACGAGCGCTATGGGGCATTATTTTCAGATTTAGTGCTGCTGAGAATCTCAGACTAGCAAAGATAGAAAGCTTGTAGCGGTACGCCCAACAAGTGGTGCATGCATGCATGCATGCTTGACTCATAAAAAGTACAAAAGGACTTTGAGGTTCCTAAGACTTTATGACGTGTTTACTTGAGAATCGTTCAGTTACTCTGACTGACAAGATAATCTTGTTGAATAAATAGGCTGAAGACAAACGCACCCTGCCATTCAGTATGTGCATATGCACATTATAATTTATTTCCTAGAATGCATTAGAATGTCAGTAAGGAGCAATGCATGAAGCACAGAGGTGAGAAACATCAATCCTATTATTGGTAGATAGCAAGTTTCGAATTGATCCAATTGAGTCCAAAGCCGTCCCTAGTAGGGAGAAAAGGGGGGAAAAAAACATTACTCTGGAGGTCACATGATCAAATTTGGATTAAAATGCTGAAAATCCCCAACAACATTCTTTATTCTGTGGCACAGTCCAAAATACCGGCGTTAAAGAGCGAATCACCACTAAATTCCATTGTTTATTGAAACTGAACAATACAAATAGGCAAAGGTATGCTAGTAATGTTCAGCGTTTCAAATTTGAAACACTTGAATCTGAATTTGAGTCGTGATCGTGTCTGCCTATTTTAGTCATCGCACTCTGTGACAAGGTGGTTTCCCATCACCCTTTAAAGAAAAATTTTTTTTTATTAAGCAATGTTGTGCAAAATGATCCATTTTCAGCTATTCATGGAAAGAAGAAGGCAGCACTGGTTCTTGTGCACAACCTGGCCAAAAACATGGAACGAGAGCCAGCGAGTGAAACAATGGACTCCACTCAGAGAAAGGCTTTCATGTGAGTTTAAATGTCAGGCTTGTCCCATGTGAGCATGCCGTACTAAAATGAGAATTCCCCCATGCTGGATGACTGCCTAAAAAATGTTGGGGTGCGAACAGGAGGATTATGTGTGCATGATCACTGGCTCACGCTGGACGTGTTCTCACAGCAGCCCCGGTGGTTAAGATAATAAGAACCTCACAAAAAAGCAGCGGATTGATTGTTCGCTGTGGCCGAGTCTGAGCTGGAGTGCCAATGCTCTAAAAAAGTCTGCACGGGGGAAAGCTGAATGCTTTGATAAACAGTACGGGGGGGAAGGACGTTGGGATCTGAGATGCAGTGAGGGTGAATGGGATGCTGACTGCAGTGGGAGCATGTTGTGACGGAGTTCTGGAGACTCAACTGATTCCACATGGTGACTCTGGAAACTCGGATTATTCCACAATGAGACAATGGACAAACTCACCCTGTTGTTATGTGTAAATGTCCTAGAGAAAGTACTATTCATCATATACAGTACAGCACTGGACTTGCACATGGCCTGATCAAGAATTAAATGGACTGAGAAGCTATAAATGCTTCAAAAGGGGATGAATGATACATAGCATGCTGAAAACACAGATAAAATGTGGACGAGGACGAGGTCTTATCATAGGGGCCTACAAGGGTTCTTGCTCTGTTCCTCCTGGAACTACATTCTGCATCTTCGCAGGAAAAGAAGCTCGAACACCTGTTTTTCAAAGGGGCACAAACACTGCAATTTATATTTCCAGCGTAAGCCACAACCTGAAAGTCAGCTACGATAAGAAATGTACAGCATATCGCTTCCTGCTGAGATAAACATACAAAGACGTATTCTCTTGTAGTCATTTTATTGCCGCATGCAACAAAGAGGTAATATTTCTCCGTTTACGGACACTGGCACGGAAAGTGGTGTGCGCATTAGCCTTGCAAATAAGCATAGTTAAATGATCTTAAAAGTACAGAGGCCGCTCGCTATTTCGATTACTGTTACGTGACTGTGTGATGACTGCAGTGCATGGCCACAAAAGCCCCTTTTGTGTGCACTTTTGCTGGAATTTAATGCTAATTAATTGCGAAAGGATGGTGTGCGTCAAAACCTTATTGGGAAAATTGTTGGATGATTTTAAATTATTAGCCCAATCTGGTGGAAAATTGGAAAGAAAAGTTCCGATTCATCTACGAAGAGGAAAGAAGAAATTGCAATAACTCGCTAATTAAAGATTATAAGATTTCGGGCATTTGCACAAAGGATGAAATTCAGAACAGATGTCCAGGATGTAATAATTTTTAAATAAATGACCAGATGACTCCAAGAAAATGGCATGAGAAGAGAAAAAGCACGTAGTGAAAAAACCCTCATGTCAGAAATTTGAATTCCCCCGAGGATGATGGCGAGTGCGGCAACTCTGGACATTGAAGTGAAAGAAATGATGTCATTCTCTGGGTTACAGGATTTGAGCTTGAAAATCACTTCTTTTAAGAAAAGACCGTCTATAGTCAGACACAGCACTCAGGATAAGGTACTTCAAAGGAGGAAGGAAGTTTTCAGGCCATCTCTCCATGATGACATAACAGTTGGCACCCTAGATCTAAGAGCCTTAGGCTGGTTTAAGATTTCAGATCCTCACCTTTAGAGGATCTTGACCTCCAAAAAAAAAAAAAAAGCACTGGCTGGAGGAAGAGCTTGAAGCACGGGTGTCACAGATCATCTTTTTATAATAAAATTAGTAAACACACAGGCATAGTTTATTGCCAGGCATACATGTACAGTATTTGGGCTGCTATTGTAAGCTCTATGTGGGTATGTACACACACACACACACCTTTATGGCAGAAACAATAAGGATAGAGGCCACCCTATAAACGAGGAATTATTAACCCGTAACCACGGAGATGAGAATACACGGTATTGCCTGGAAATAATCAGGAGAGCCAGGGGCAGCATAGGAGCTCCAGCCCCCTCACCCGAATACCAAACACACATACTCTTCATTTCACTATATTATTAGCTACCCTAGAGTTTTTTGTTCTATTCCTTCTACTTTGGCAGGAACCTGTGCAGAACATAGAGATCCAGGCAGGATGAGAGGAGATTACACACTCGGTTCCATTGTGAGAGTGCTGGCGCTTGGCCAGGAGCTTCTGTAGCCAGGCTTAAAATGTCATGCATATTACACACACACACACATAGAAAGAGAGAGAACATCAAGCAGCACATTCAAAATGCCTATTAAAAAAAACATAGATAGGTCTACCTAACCAGGTGTGTTGTTTCAGTGCATGATTTCAAGACACTACACGCGTATCAGGCTTTTGGTAATATAGGCATGAAGTCAGGATCACGTCCTTGCCAGCATAATGTCAAGGCCTGTCTGCGTGTGCAGGAAAAAAAATGGAAGCTCCAAGTGTATAAAATGAATATCCGTTCCTTAAAGCTTTATTCAACTGAAATACGCAGGATTTTAAAAAAAAGCAATAGGCTCATTTAATGGTTTCTTATAAAATCTGATTTTGGCACATTGAGGTAAGTGGTGGAATAATATACGCTAGCGTGCCGAACTCCATCACACTCACATGTGCTAACCATGTGCAAGCCGAAAGTGCCGTGGAAGCAGTTGGAAAACATTCGTCTTACGTCATACCAAGGACCATAATGACATAATACATCAGCTTGTGTACGGTTCAGTGCTGATTGCAGCATGCACAAAGAAAGGTGATAAGACTGGGCTTATAAACATGGATTGGTCCTGATGAGGGTTAGTGAGCCAGTAATTTGTTGTGTAACCACTTCCTGAATGACACACTTTGCTCTGAGTTTGGTCTGACTGTTCAGTCATAGTTCAGTCTTGATTAAATCGAACGTGCTTCACTGGTTAGGAATTTCAGAATCACATATGTCGGGCAGAGGTTGAGAAAAATCCCAATGCTGTTTATGAAATTTTTGTGTGTTCTAAATGCTGGGGGGTTGTTTTGATATCAGGTGTGTCTGTGTTCTCTCACTGAGACACACGCCGTCCTCCGGTGCAGTTTCCACAGATAATAGCCGTGCACATCTTATCTTACTCCACACCTCTCCCACACACACTCACACGGCCCTAGGAAACACACACGGACATGCATACATGCACACGGAACACAAATAAACTTCCCGTCAGAAGGGACCCTGTGATAAATGTTTAGTGGCAGTGATACGCACCGGTACTGAGTAGTCTCTGATAACCCACTGACCCAAGAACAGTTTGTCGACCATTACCAGGAAAAGGCTGAGCTGAGCACTTCGAGGTATAAGCACAGTACAGTGGCTAATCTCAATCCAGAACCAGAAGTTTCTTGTACAGTTTGTTGTAACCCATTGTGTGCTGCACTCCATAGAATGTGATCCAGAAACAGATTGGGTGTGCAAACACACTTGGCCAATAAAGCTGGTACTTCTTCTTCTTCTTCTTCTCCTGTCCTTCTACCTGCGTCCCTTTTTCAATGCATGATACGTATGAAGGCTTTCCATTGTATCTAAAGTCAATGTTGATAGGCATGGTGCTGAAGGCATCATGTTGAATACTACTACTATTAAAAGTTACAGTAATGTTATTTCTATTTAAATAATTTGGCAAACAGCCTTATCCAGAACGACCTTTTATATCTGAGTAGATAAGGGTTAAGGGGCTCACTCAAGGGCACAACAGCGGTAACTTGACATAACTTGGTGGTGTTTGAACGTGGGACCTTCTGATGAATAGTCCAACACCTTGGCCATTGAGCTACCTACTGTATGCCCCATGTAAGGCAAGGTATAAATGGTTCCAGCTAGCTGATTCTTTCTTATAAAATAGTGGTTAACTTACTCAAGTGATAGTTCATTAAGTTCAGTTCAGCCTTTATTCTTCACATATACATTACTGCACAGTGAAATTCTTTATTCTTTGCATATCCCAGCTTCTTGTTAGTAGGCAGGGGTCAGAGCGCAGGGTCAACGGCACCCCTGGAGCAGATAGGGTTAAGGGCCTTGCTCAAGGGCCCAACAGCGGCAACCTGGCGGAGCTGGGGCTCGAACCGCCGATCTTCCGATCCGTAACTCAGAGCCTTAACACACTGAGCCACCACTGCCCCATACAGTGCCAGCTTGTACATCACCATAGATTTTCGTGCACTTCGAAAAGTGATAGAACAATTAAAAGTATCTTGAATCTAGTCAAAATGTAAACATTCGTTAACAATAAACCAAATGTACGATTATTGAGCCTATTCCTATACAGGTGTTCATCAGGATAATTTAGCTTCTGCTAGAAATAAATGCGCAAATGAGCAAAATTATTGTTCTATTGGGAGGTAATTTTGCTAGTTTCTTTTTTGTTGGCAGGTGTTGTCCATGACTCGTTGTGATGACTCGTCCAACAAACAACAGCCGACCCGCTGTGACACTTGACATATCTTATAGGCTCGAGTTTAGTCAATATCTAGAGCAGCTCCATAAAAGGTGGTTGAAAGTCGACAACACAGAGTAGGCTCATGCAGTCTAGCAGCTCACTTTGAGTGGTTTATACATAGTGTACCTTTGTTCAGCCGTGTTTGATATAGCAGATGTGTTAGACAGGCTTTACCAAAATGTCCAACCCAACTATATATCGAAAGACATGCATTATATTTCTGAAACTACAGAAGATGTAGAACATGGAAAGGGGAGACACATTTTCTTCTTTGTCAGCTTTTGTTTGGGGAATGAGCTCACTGTGGGGGTACACATACTTCTGGTGTCCAGGCATTATCTCCACTACATAACCCTCCGTACTGATCCTTGCAATATATCCTTGCTTTTTATTTGTTGTTGCAGAAATGTATTAAATCAGTTTCTTCATATTTGCTCTAGAAGACGATCTTGTCCTCCACAAGAATGTTTGAATGTTGAAACTAAGCCAATTTGGCAACCCTGTCACTAACTGCCCTGTCATTTGCCCCTCCTCAACTGAAAACATTCACAGTTGGCCTTTATTAGCCGTGTAATAATAACTCACTACAGCTAAACAAAGCAGCGAGCGCGCTGTCCCATGATTGCGCCACTTGAAAAATCATTTTGATATATCTGTTAAAAATATCCGTTGCCTTCCACATCCAGGATCCGGGTTCGATTCCCGTCTCTGTGTGCATGGAGTTTGCATGCTCTCCCCGTGCTTGGTGGGTTTCCTCCGTGTATTCCAGTTTCCTCCCACCGTCCAAAGACATGCAGGCTAATTGGCAATTCCCAAATTGCTTGTAGTGTGTGAAAGTGTATGTGCGGGTGCCCTGCGATGGATTGGCACCCCATCGAGGGTGTGCCCTGCCTCGGGTGTGCCCTAAGTGTGCCCTTCTGGGATAGGCTCCAGGCCCCCCGTGACCCTGAACACAGGATAAAGGACACTGTACAGACAATGTGAGAGTGAGTGATTACTCAAAAGAGGTCAGTTCATCATTTGTTGAAAGGCTGGTGGTTTTGCACCACCTGCTCCTGTGGACAAGTTGCCACCGCAGCTGGAAACTAAATGTTTGTACAAGCTCAAGTGTTACAAGGAATAATTCGAACCAATGGCTTGGATTTGCTGTTGAACATGTAAATATTTATCTGTCACCGTAGAGCTTGCTATTCTGAACATTGGATAAATATCCCCTCACACATGAGGGTGAGAGAAAGGGGGAAAAAGCCAAGAGTGACACAGTGACATCAAGAACCGTAAAAAGCCCAGTGGAAAAACAGGTGCAGGGATGAAAAGTTCTGTCCTGGATGTTTCGTCTAATCCATACTCTATCGATGGACTTCAAATGAGGCAGAATGTTGACACAATGGCCCATTGAAACCACAGAAATGCAGCAGTAATTGGCAACAGCAGCACAAGCAGCATGGAGCGGTTGGAGAGACATGCTGAAGAAGATATTATTTATAGACTGTTGAGGACATTCCTCTGTAATAGAGACTTTGCCGGCGAGTTGCATTCAGAGAAAGGAACACCTCAGACGCTTAGACCGACCGGGTTAATGCAATCTGGGATATATAGAAGGTCAAATTGTCAACAGCTGTGTATTAAAGACATCCTAAGCAATGGAGAGAGAAATTAACCAAGACTGAGTACCGGATAAAAAAAGAGACAAATAAAGGGATGGAAGACAGAGATAACCACGGCTACAGATATGAAAAGACAAGTGAGCGTGAAAGATAAAAAGTGTGATATTTGGTAGCTATGACGTCTGCAGATGTTCATAGCTGAGCCGCGTAGACAACTGATATGGGACAGGCTAGCACACATCCACAAGCCTCCTCGCTGTCCTTTTCTCACCCTTTCTCCAACATAGCATCATAGCCTGGAGCATAGGGAGTGCTCCTCACACCTGCTGGAACACTCTCTGTGTCCTCCAAGGGAAGAATGCATCCATCTCTTTCATTATGGAGCTTGCAGGTGTGTATTTGGCAAATGGAAAAAATAAATGATGTTCACTCTCCCTTGTAGGAAGAAAATTATATATACGGTATATTTTTAAAAAACTATATACTGATTTGGATGCATTTTACATTACATAAGAGTGAAGGACTGACTGACTGCGCTGAGCCCAAGAGATGTGAGGTGAGGGCTGATGAAGAGATATATTGAGCGATATCTTGTAATTGTGTCTGGATCTGGATCTGGCGTGTTTGAGCATCACTTTGAGTTACAGACTGCAGCTGCATGCGGGGCTCAGGAGGGAACGAGGTCAATAGAAGAAACATTGCCTGTGCTGGTCTGAAATTGCTGGATTATGAGCAATTTTGCATGGAGGCAAGATGCCTTATCCTTAATCACACCGTGGGGGAAGTCCATTTAAAGGAAACACCAACATAATTAACCCTTAATCCAATTAAAGGGAAAATCCCATCAGTTCTGGTTGGAATGAATTCATGTGACGTTAGTTTTTAAAAGTATTTTCTGGGTGTTAGACAGATTTATCCCTGATTGAATTACAATGAAATATTGTATGCAATATTATAGGAAAGTTAACTCCAGTCCAAGGCCGGTTTAAAGACACACATGGAGTGAAAAGTAAATGACTCCATGTGTTATGCTAGTGGTCATCTTGTTATTTATTGCCTTCGAGGCTGTTCTTAACCCTCATAAGTATCTTTTTGGATATTACATTTTTTAAACCATAAAATGTTTTACAAGGACCATAGTGTAAACCTAAAATCACACACACACTTTTTGAATAGTTCTTTAGTATTGTATCTGCATGTGTAAATATTTCCAAGCTGCTCTTGTACTCATAAAATCTGACATCATTGCACTTCTTGGCTTAGAAAACACACGCTGGCTTCAACTCATCTAACCCATAAACCCCGCCCACTTCTAACTCCCTCCTAAGATTTGTGTGTGTACTTACATTGGTCTTGCTGCTGACAGAGAAGGTCGCTCTGCTGGAAAAGCGTGTGGCAATGGGGCTGGAGGCCAAGCCACTGGGGGTAGTCGCACTGCTGGGTGAAAGGGGTGAATGGGTTGCTGCTGTGCTACTTTGGGAGCGGGTTGGTATCGACCCTGAACCCAGCAGTGCACTCCTGTCACACACTGTGCCTGTCAGCATCTCCACCTGGCGTGTCAGGGCCTCCAGCTGGCTACGAAGCTGCCGGTTCTCCTGCTGCAACTGGGCCACGGCTTTGCCGAGAGGGCCGCTCATGTGCAGAGCTTCTTCTAGGCGCCGCTCTACGCCCATCTTGAAAGCACTGACGTCCACATGGATCTCTCGCACAGCATCGTGCAGTGTGGTCTCGTAACGTGCCAAGGTAGCACATACCGTCTCACCTTCTGGAGAACCCTCGCCTGCCACTGCCAGCGCTGGGCCAGTGTCCATCTTGCCCAGTCCAATGCTCTTGCTAGTGCTACTGCTCTCTTCACAAAGTTTCACTCACTGGGAAGCACTTGCTTGAGATATTCTTCTCTGTTAGTAGACGACTTAGAAATCACAGGCAGGTACGGTATACTGTACAAAGATCCACCAGCGACGTCCTGTTGAGTCAGGAGCAACTTGTTGCAATTAGTTTCCAATTCAATCAACATAAATAAAAGGTTTCTTGGTAAAACTTTACAGTATAGGTATAATAAGGGGATTTGAGCTGCGAATAAAAATAATCATTTTGGGAATTTGTGAATATAGAAATAAATCTACAGACCTGAGTTGCAGTCGTGTCCTCTTAGTGTACCGGTTCTGGTTTCCCAGTTGGGTGCAAGTGAGTGCTCTGCCTGCTGTGCTGTTTTAAAGTACAACTCTAACAGTCAGGTTAATCTCCCTCTCCTCGGCCTGGGGGAGGGAACAGAGCGAGCGAGAGAGAGAGAGAGAGAGAGAGAGAGTGAGAGAGAGTGGGAGGAAGGGAGAGAAGAAGGGAGGAGGGATGAAGTTGCACTCTATCCCGTCCCTCTGCTAACTGTTGGAAATAGTCCCCTTTTGTTTTTGTTGTCTGTTCCCTTCTCTCTATCTGTCTCCTGTTCCTCTTGCTTTTTGCTACTCTGTACTTTCACAATACTCTTTCTCTTTTACTTTCTCTCTCTCTCTCTCTCTTTCTCTCTCCCTCTATCTTCTCATACATCAGAACACTACAGGCAGCCCTTTTGTTTGTTCCAAATGTCACATCTACTGTACGAACCCAGAACGGTGAAGGGCGTAGGGCACTCCTCCAGCACTACATTAATGAAAAAATATTTTGTTACCAAATTTAATGTCGTTCAATGTCGTTCAGATAACAGAACGTCAGAACGACTTTATCGAAAAACTGGGTTAAAACCGGGTTACCTGCAGGCCATGGGAAGACTACGGAACACTTACCCTTTCAGGAATCATGCAGGACTAATCTTTTCAAGATGAGTGTAGGCATTAACCGGAGTGATGAAGGATTTTAGGATGATAATGTCACATATTGCAATATGACACCGAGAAGGTAACAGATTTAGGGGTTTTCTGTGTGTGTGTGTGTGTGTGTGTGTGTGTGTGTGATACCAGATCCCAGGGAGAACAAACTCTCCTTATCAAAAGAATGGCGCAGAGGGGGGGTGTGAGGGTGTAAGGAGGCACAGTGCCAGTGGCCATGCAGACCCCACAATGAAGCCAGGCACACAGCCTGAAACAACTTTACATTCCAACCCTCTGTTTACTGTAAACACTGATGGGTCGAGGGCTGAGGGACATAGGAGATGATTTATAACGTCACAATATCGGCTTGGGCAGTCAGAACCCCTGCTGGATCCACCTTACAGATAGATCTGTGTGCAAACACCGCACGTACTGTATGACGCTCACACGAAGTGTCCATGCTGTCCATGTCAGTTTCACAAGACCGAGCACAAGATTGACTTCTGAGCTCTAACAGGCTATGATCTGTTATGTGTTATGTGATTTCCATCACGTTAAGCTCAGGTTGTAAATGTCTTGCAAGATTAGAGCGAGACAGCGCCAAGCAGGGAGGTCTGATCCTGCACGTATCTAAAGTAGCAGGGCTTTCTTTATCGTGCCGTATCGTGCCGTATGGAAGGAGCAAGAAGGACCTGACCCGAAGTTGTCTGAGTGGAACCGAGTGATCTCAGAGATCCCGCCCTGTAAAAAAAATTGTCATCACGTATGTAGACCTAGTAGGACCTCGCATGCCTGGACTAGAAAGAGCCTACTCAGCAGATAAGATCGCTAAGGAGTGATAACTGACTCAGATATTGCTACATTAAATAATAATGAAAGATGATCAAGGAGGAAGTCAGTGAGATAAACTGAAACAAGAGACATACATTTTCTTGAGAACTTCCAATATGTCATAGGATTGAGCAACTCAAAGATGGGTTGTTATTTAGTACTCAAGTTACCACCAAACTCTACACTCTACTTGGCTTTTAGAGAGTCATCATGAATACCTACTGTAATATAAACGCATTTGTTTTAATGGATTTTCATAGAATGAGGCGAACACTTACCAGGGTTGACAGTATTTCATGTTGGACATCTCACAGGACAAAATTCTATCCTGAATATCAGAAAAAAAAATCATGACTGTTATTAATATGTGGTCAATAATGTTTTTCAGGCTTGACCAATCTTAATCATGTGCTTTCCCAGAAACCTACACTAAAATAATGCGTCTAACACAAGATAGCTACCATAATGTACTACAACATCTGGCTGAGCTGTCTGGATCATTAAGTCCACATTAATGCAAACACAAACAAGTATATAAATTCCTGTGTTGGGCAAGACTGAGCCATATCATTTTCCTCTTCTAAGAAGATGCCTGCAAGAGCACATAGTGTTTGTGTTAGCATCCACAGTGCACAGTTTATTGCATGTTTGTGTTTCTGGAGTGGTTCATAGTAAAGTTACAGAATTCACATTTATAGCACATTTTGTTTTTTTTTTAGCATAGACGTCAAATAAAAACTTAAAACAAATAGGTGCTTTTGGGCACCCAAACTAGCTTATGTAAAGCACCCATTCCATAAGAAAGTAACATGGTACCATGGTACTTTTGCCAGTACCATAGTACTTACAGTCAAGCCCGAAATTATTCATACCCCTGGCAAATTCTGACTTAAAGTTACTTTTATTCAACCAGCAAGTTTTTTCTTGATTGGAAATGACACAGGCGTCTCCCAGAAGATAATAAGACAATGTACAAGAGGCATTATTGTGGAAAAAATGATTACTCATCTTTTATTTACATTTAAACAAAAGTGGCATACAAACCATAGTCTATGGCTTATGAACATTCCAGTTACGAATTTCCGCAGATACAAACGAATCCCGGATCTATGAACATTTGCAAAACAAATCGTGAAAATAGCTCACATGCATTGTACTCAAAACAGACACTGTATCTGGTATATTGTATGTGTATGGTGGGGGTGTGGGAGAAATGAGTCGCCCGTACCGGTTTTCATGAATCAGTCCGGAAACACAATGATAGAAAATAGTTGTTATGTAAAGCTGTTCTGATGGTGAATAATCCTCAACAAAACAGTTCACAGTCCAATACAGTGGAAAACAGCTCTGAAAACCATAGCGCTGTCCCTCTCTCCCGGGTTGAATTTAAATAAGGTCAGCTGACTCGTTAGGCATGGGGTTACGGTTTTTGGCCCCATGATGGCAGTGTGGGGAAACGGGACAGACGCGCCGCTCAGATTTAAAAAGTGTCAAAGACTCACTTTGTTTGGACTTAAGAACAAATCCGACTTACAAACATGACCCAGGAACGGAACTTGTTTGTATGTCGGGGAATTACTGTAGTACCTAACCTGGTACTCTGTGGTGCCTGCTATGGTAATGCCTGTAGTATTATGGTAATACTATGGTATATCATGGTATGCACTATAGATTAGCATAGTTAACTATAATATGTACCATAGTAAAAACTTCTTAATACTGTACAGTTTCTGTTGATCTATTCCTATTAAGTGTTCCGCGGTATTCACTGAAATCACTCATGGTTCTCTTAATAATAATACATGTAATGTTTTTGAAAACACTGTAACTGTAACTGGCCTTTCAACCTAACAGTTCCAACTTCTCAAAACTGTAATTTAACTTTTCTTGAAACGGAGCCCTTCACTCCATCTGTGAGAGATCAACTGAAGTATGGTGTATATGGCAGTAGTAAACATTAATGAGAACAGTTGAAAGTACACGTATTGCGTCACGGCACTTTCACACGTATACACAGAAAACCAGACAGCAATCCACTCTCCATACTCTACAGCTACACAGTGTACACAATGCTAATAGCCTTTACACACCCTCAGCAAGACGCACAAGCATACGCGGCCTTACGTTATTTGAGTACCCTCTTGTTTATACTGCAGAAAATATTTATCACACCATTTGCCTAAGAGATGATGCTCTATTTCTCTTTGCGTATGTACGGATGAGGCGAAGGAATGTAGGGCGAGATGTAAGCCCTGGTGGTTTTTATCCGGCAAAGAGCCGATGACATGCCGCTGATCCTTTTAAAACACAACTCCGCTCATTTCCCCGCGTGCTGATCGTTGCTGCTTTCCTGCATAGCGATTACATCAGCGTTTCCATGGAAACCTTAACGTCCAAACACGTCCAAAAAGAATAACACCCGGTTGATGATGTCATTGTCACCTCAAAGTTGTAACATATGGTGCCAAGAGACAGAGAGGTGAAAGAGAGGGAGTGAGAGAGGAGTGTTTGGAGAAGGGAGACAAGGGTACGATAAAAGTGAGTTGGACATGTTTTTAAAATATTCTTGGCAGTATGCGTAATGTATGACCACAGGCAGCGTTTGACAGGCAGAGGCAGGAGGTGATTTATGAGGCAGAAGAGGCTCTGTTCAGTGCAGCAGGTCTGAACTCCGGGGGGTTGTGTAAAAAAACTTACATACACATCTCACATGTACAGTCAGCGTTAGTCATTACACACTCGAAAAGAAAACAACAGACACACCAATGAACACATCTCATAAATTGCGTTAATCAGCTGTCTGGTCTTCCTAAAAGTCTCGCGCTGCTCTGATGGTGTAGAACACAGAGGACGAGTAAAAGCACCATTGCAAAAGGTAGCATTTGGGGGGAAACAGAAGAGGAAAGGGGAACGAGTTAGAATGGGGGAGAAGGACAAAGAGCAGAAGAATGTATTCCTCATAGCCTGGATGACCCCGTGAGAAGTCTGGCTCCGAATAATTACAGTCCAGCTGCTCTGATTTCAGAGGGGACGCGAGTCGACACCATGCTGTCCTTCTAAACACTATTTTAACCTGAAGAAACCGAACACCGAATTATTGTTTGCATGATATTTTCTAACTGGGTCGATTTCCCATAATAGTAGCGAACTAGTTGCATAATTTTGAGCACTGTGCCCCTGCTCAGGCAGTTACTGTGTACTTAATGCTCCATGCAGCATCATACATTCTCGTTAATTAAAATGGTCTTTAATTACCCGTGAAAAGTGCAACTCGGGCACCTTTTTTGTTGCATCCCCTGGGATTACAGCCCTCATGCAGACTTGTTCTCTCAACCAGATGTAATGTGAACCCTTCTGGCAAGCCCCCTGAGGTTCCTATTCATATCTCTCATTATATCGGTTTGGAACACATTCTGCCCAATCTGAATACAATAAGTCCCCTACATACGAACATTCAAGTTACGAACTTTTGAAGATACGAACATGCACTCGTGCATGTTGACTCACAAAAGTGAGATCACATGTCCGGTGTATGTTGTCACGTGCATTGCATTGTCATCAGGCGACAGTGCTAACCACTATGCCAACGTGCTGCCCTAAGAGTTCTACGTATAAGCTAAAATTTTATATAAAAGGATTGCATCTTCCTGCTTTCTTTGCTTTTTGTTTTGTAGATAAAGTATGAAATAAAGGTCAATTTTAAGTTGGTGCAAATGTTTTAAAGAAAGCTGTATGACGATCCAGGGCCGAGGTGGCTTTGAGTCCACTTTAGTCATTCCTGTGAACACTCAAATGTAAATGCAAATAGAATTCCTGAACCTCGAAAGCTGGTGGATAACTTATCGCCAACTTGCAGGAGAAAGAGACGCAGCTGTCTGTACGAACTGTACACGCAATAATTCATGAACACTATTTGCACATTACAGGAACTCTGCTGGGAGTTATTCCAACATCCCCCGTACAGTCCTGATCCCGCTCCAAGCCATTTGCACATGTTTGAGTCATTAAAGGAGTTCCTGGGAGGCCAGCATTTCCGACGTGAAGCAGACTGTCTAATCATGGCTCAGGCATCCTGAGAAAACGTTCTACCTTGATGGTATCCAAGCACTAGTGAAATTCTGGGGAATTATATGGAGAAACATTGAGAATTTGTACTGTGTTTATTGTGCCCTGTTATTCGGTACATACCGATTTGACTTGAACACTCTTTGTATATGTTATTATAGCTATAGATACTGTAATAAGGATGACAGCACCTAAGTGTTATGGAAAATTGTACTGACTTTTATTTATACTGCATAAAGGAAGGGGAGGAGACCGTCCTATCATCACACAGGGAAAACCAAGCACGCATCTGCCTCTCTCACAGGGTTTCAAAACAGAAGCTAAATCCTTTTCCTGAGAAGCAGGAACCGTCAGTCATTTGGTAGTATCGACTAATACTGATATGTGGCGGATGACACGTTTTCAAGGAAGCAGTGTGTGTGTGTGCACTGATGTCATAGTTTCAACTTGAGCCAAAAGACATCTCTATCATATCCCTTCGGCCGTTCCCACAATCTGCCTGTCATGTTCCTAAATCCCTCCTGCACTGAACTGCATGACATCACCCTCCCTTAAGCCTGTGGTGGATGAGATTGACCAGCCTCTAGCAGAAACACGCACACTCAATAAAATATTAACACAAACAGGCAAACCTCAGTAATGACTAAAGTGCGACCTACAGAATGGTTGGAATTTGTCAGTTTGTCTAAACGTGTTTTTTGCTTGTATACACGTGACGGTTGGGGGGGGGGGGGGACTTTCGTACCAGATTATACTTTGAAAAGGTAAAGCTGTTAAGCATCTAATAAAGTTGAGGATTTTGAAAATGAATAAACTACTTTATTCTGTGTACAGGGTCACAGGGAGTCTGGAGCCTATCCCAGAAGACTTAGGGCACAAGTCAGGGTACACCCTGGACGGGGTGTTTTGGGAACACCAATGAGCCTGATCTGCCTGTCTTTTTTTATGGGGAGATTTTTTCCCGATTTTCTCCCTAATTTAGTCGTGTCCAATTCCTCCCCGTCACTAGGGGGCTCCCACATTAAGGCT
>JAQMYL010000003.1:22724864-22750396 GCA_030014365.1 Clarias pachynema | reverse complement strand
GCTCACAGACGCCCCTGATTGGCTGTAGAGCCGTGATTAATGTGGGAGCACGAAGTACCTCTCATCCCTCCCCTCTGTGGGAGGAAACCCACCAAACATAGGGAGAACATGCAAGCTTCATGCGCACAGACCCTGAGGCGAGACTTGAACCTGGATCCCTGAGGTGCAAGGCGACAGTGCTAACCGCTAAGCCACCGTGACGCCCAGTCAGTTAACTACTTCATAAAAGTAGTCCAAATTGGGGCTTTAGCATGATTCGCTTTCTCCAAAGCAGGTGAAATCACCCACTCGCTCGCTGAGCTCACTACAGCAGCGGACCTACTGTACAGTAATCTCTGAATTTGGGTGTTCAGATTCCGTAAATCATTGAGTAACTTATAACAGTGACAAATGACGACACTATTTTCTTCCAGTTCACGTGTACATCAACACGTCTTTCAGTACACCTGTAGCAGACGTGTTAGTGATACATGTGGTGAGTAATTGTAAACTGTAGCCAGTCAACACACACACACTGACGGTCGTGCATGTTCTCACCTGCTGACGGGATCAGTGCCAGGATCACTCTGACACCTGTAGATGAGTGAGAGCGCTCGCTTTGGCAACGCTCATATGAGCTCATCGGCTGCAGCTTTTAGTTTTAGTCTGAAAAACATCGTTACTGCCGGTTTTGCTCTTTAATTACATGTTTACAATAGGAAAGAAAGTTATCACTTTTGATGCATCATACAGTACATGTCAGTCAGCAGTCATCAAGGTTACTCATGAGTCTTTCTGTCGTCTCTGTGTGTCCTTACTTCTTATTGTTCATCCTAAAGTTTTTTTCATCCTAAAGCTGATTATATATATGAGCACCAGATGCGTTCTGTTTTCCTTCTAGTGTCTTTCCACCTGAGTATTCTACATTATCTGTGCTCCAAGATACAACACCATCTGCCCATCTCACATGCCAGATATGATATCATGCCTGAAACAGCTATATGCTTGTTTAGACCTAGTTAATGTAATTCATTTATTCATGTACGAACCAATTTTTTTTCTTCAGAGTATTTGGAACGACGTTAGGAGTTGGGTTTGTTTTTAAAGAGCATTAATCGGGAAACAAAAAAACAATGCACGGATGGATGCCGGTTGCCGGTACAACTGTATATTTGCTTATTCAACGCAGGAACAAAGAAAAAAAAATCTCAGCAATTTTTTTTTGATCTTGTGATTAGAACTGAGTTTTTTCTTTTTTTTCAAAATTGTTTTTTTTTTAGATAAATGTAATATAAGGGAGCGGTACGGTGCCTCCAGGGTCCAGGTTCAATTCCTGCCTTGGGTCTGTGTGCATGGCTGTGAGTTTGCATGTTCTCCCCATGCTTAGTGGGTTTCCTCCAGTTTTCTCCGACAGCCCGAAGACTCCTGGTGTTCCCAAGTTGCCCGTAGTGTGTAAATGAGCGTATGACTGAGTTTGTATGTGTGTGTGTGCCCTGCGAAGGATTGGCCCCCCCCATCCAGGGTGTGGTCTTCTGCGATAGGCTTCAGGCCCCCCACGACCCTGTATACAGGATAAAGTGTTATAGACGATGAGTGATTGGGTGAGTGATATAAGGGAAGTAGTTATTTGAAATAGTGCTATAAGCAGAGGTGGAAGTATTTTTAGATTGTTGCAAGTTCCATATATTCACCGGTGGTATCCTGGGCTTGCAGAGGATGCACACCGCATGGACGTGACAATGTGATCAAACTTCCGTGAAATCATTCCGTAGTTCGTAACTCCAATGTTTGTAAGTAGGGTACCTACAGAACTGTATGTTAAGTCTGTCATTTTCTTCACCGCATGCTTTTGCACTCTCAAACAAGATGTCATCTGCATACTCTGATGGACCACCATCCCCCAAATTACCCCCACGGCAATCACCTCCATTTCACCCTTTTGGCTTTGTCCCTGCATTTGGATGGCTGGGTTGCGGTCAGGAAGGCCTGGTGGGTGTCTGTCACTGTTAGTGATAAGAGCAGGGGAAAAGACAATCAGACTGAGAGACTGCTGGACATTATCATTCCGGTGAGGGAAAGAAGAGCTATGAACAAAGCGTTGGTAGAAGGTTTCCTTTTGCTCTGTGATGTCGTCACTGAAAGGAATAAACCAGTATATTTACCCTAATCTCTATCTCCTTTACTTGTAGTGTAGTCTCAATGTTTAATCAAAAGAAGCTGTGGATTTTTCTTTGTTACATTTCTACAGTATGTTAGCAACCATCTGAAGGCGTCGCCATTTTTTGAAGGAACATTTCTACAGATTTAGATTCTGATCTTCCCTAATCATGCCTGAATAATTGCCTTTGATAATACACACGCACACGCATCCACCTTAGATGTGGTATATAGAGTATTTCTTTAATGTATGATTAAGTTTATCAGATATACAACTTGGTCAGCACAGTGGGAAACGTCCTTAGGCAATTATTGGTATGACTGGAAAAAAAAAAAAAAAAAACAGCTCAGGACACAGCAGGGAGACATCGTGTCTTAGCCAATTACCCCTGTGTCCACACGCTACACTCCTCCTTTAATGATTAGCAGTAGGGCTGAGATCCAGGGCTCGGCTGCTCCGACCCCAGGCCACGTAACAGGAGGATCAATGGACGCAGCGCACCACTGTGAAAAGAATGTATCCCAAGAGTATATAAACCAGTAGAGAGTGTAAGATTTATGGACATAGGATCAGAAGTAATGAGCAACTGGCTTTGATTCTGGGCCTCTATTCTGTGATTCCGTCTTCAGTTCTGTGCCTACTTCCTTTTTTTTTTTTTTTTGCGAGCAAAATGAAGTGCGAAGGACTCTATGACGTCATTGTTCGAGGACAGTGTCATTGTTGCTTCAGAACAAAAACACATGTCAGAAAGCTTTTAGTTTCAGGAGACAAAGGACGACGTTGTCTGAAATGGAAACTAAGAGTGTAAGAGAAAGGAGGAAAGGGTAAAAAGTCACAGAAAAAAAAACCTTAATGAGAGTGAGAGGAAGAGAAAAGTGCCGGCCCCTGAGAGGTCTGATAAAATATAACGTGCATGACTTCACTTCCCAGCAGTGAGGCCTGATGGTGTACAGAGAGAGAGAGAGAGAGAGAGAGAGAGAGAGAGAGCATGCCTGCACAGTTTTCTATCCCAGTTCACTATTTTACCAGCTGGGAATCTTTTCATGTGACCCTTCCTGGGGAGTACAACAGGGGGGCCTGATCTTGACCTTTGACTCCTCAGCTGGTTC
Organism: Clarias pachynema; assembly: GCA_030014365.1. Taxonomy (NCBI): domain Eukaryota; kingdom Metazoa; phylum Chordata; class Actinopteri; order Siluriformes; family Clariidae; genus Clarias; species Clarias pachynema. The sequence goes on along the minus strand of JAQMYL010000003.1, from coordinate 22,747,150 downwards.
TCTCTCTCCCTCTCTCTCTCTCAAAAATAGCTAATGTCTTTACTATTTTTACGCACATCATATGGATTAGATTACCTCCCTACACACTACCAAAGTAGCAGGATTCCTGGTAAGCATGATTCATTTTGCAGTTCATAATCCCAGAGATCAAACATCGATCCCCCTGTATAAGTCTCAGAACCTACACTGGAGGGATGGGCTCTGCAGAGGAAGATGAATGAGAGTTGCGATAAGTGGGGGGATTTATTTCAACTTTCCCTACTTTGCAACCTAATCTTCAACCAGAGCAATAACAGCTGAGTGTAAGATTGCTGCAGTTAAATCACACTGCATGGGAATATGGACCCATGTGGCAGAATGAGCAATCGACCGGTGCTTTGGCGTCAGCCTGTTCTGCATCTCACTTGACGAATTCACCTTTCGTTTCCCTCTGCGTCTGGAATTTGGATACGTTTAAGAGAAAATAAAAAGCTGAACCGTTGTTTTTGGCAGGCTTGTTTTTGGCGGTGGGATGCGTTCGCACGAATGTAAACATATTGAACTCTTTCGTTTGCGGGTGCTTTTTTTCTTGATGCATGAGTATGCATGCAAGTTTTAAAAAAAAATTGTATATGTTACTTCTACAGTATGTCTTGCATCTGTGCTAAATTTGTAAAAAAAAAAAAAAAGAAAAAAAAAGAAAAAAAGAATGAGTATATAGTGTACAATTTGTTTATTTATCCAAACTGAACTTTTACACTCATAATTAAAGAACTTGAAACCAATTAATGACTTATGTGTCTCTTTATACATGGGTTATGGAGGATCTGTTTATTCATACATTGTTTTTTTTAGCACTGTTTATCTTAGTCACGGTCAGCACAGTGGCTTAGTGGTTAGCACTGTCGCCTTACAGCTCCAGAATCCGGGTTCGGGTCTGAGTGCATGGAGTTCGCATGTTCTCCCGGTGCTTGGTGGGTTTTCTCCAACAGTTCAAAGGCATGTACTGTGTATTGGGCTAAATGGCTTTCCCAAATTGCCCGTGGTGTGAGTGTATGCCCTGTGATGGATTGACAACCCATCCAGTTTGTACCCCACCTCGTTCCCTAAGTCTCCTGGGATAAACTCCACGACCTCGTATACAGGATAAAGCAGTACAGAACATGAGTAAGTGAATGAGTGAGTGAGTGAGTATCCTGATCAGGGTCATGGCAGATCCAAAGCCTATTTTAGGAAGGCTTGCATTAAGTGGAAATACTGGTAGGAATATTGGATGTGATGCTGATCAGTAACCTGAGCTCAGAACCAAACTAAGGGTCAACATGTTCCTACTATACTTGAATACTAAACAAACTAACTATGAGAATACAAGTATAATAGAAAAATATAGCAGCAATTTATATATTTAAAATAATGGATCCGTCATTCTATTTTTGAGCAATAAACTATCCATAGATATCATTTATGCACTGATATTGCTTACTGTCATACTGTAAATGTCATAAGAATCATATTTCACCATGTGAACCTCATGTTCAATGTGTTAATATAATACACAGTCCATGAGAACATCCTGGTTTCTTGCCCCTATTTATACATTTTATTGCCAGAGTAGCTTACTGGGTTTAGCCCTAATGGCACTTCTTCTCTGTGCCCCTCTTAAGTGGAACATTAATAAAACTCCGGCCAGAGGTCTGGCTGCCTTCCTCCATATTTAGTAGTACAAGCCATCCCACAAGTGTGTCCTCAGAGTTCCTCAAAGATACTGAGAAGAGACACTGTGTATCCATGAACTATTTCACGGGCCAAAAACAACCTTCCCATGGTAACAGCTGATCTCTGCGATGGCTGACCACAATAACAGAGTGAGAGGACACTGAGGGGATTGGGGGTGGATTATATGTGTGTGTTTATGAGAGTCGTATGAAAAAACATGGATGGATTACACAAAGAAATACACGCCTAGTGGTTTTCCCATGTCTAGGACATTATGAGTTGAGCTAGCGAGCACATGGACTCTGCTTTCACGGCAGTCCCCAAACACGAGATGGGATGGATGTCATTCTAGACCCAAGCAGTTAACAACATTGGGACAGGATGACTGCAACGAGTAAACACAGACGGACAGTCGCATACACACGCAAACACAGATACATGCACATGATGAGTTGTGGGGCAATTACGTCTAAACCATTGCATATGTTTATGGGATAAAAAGAGTGGTGATTATTTTAATGTCTGGCTAACTAGAGATGGTGAAAAGTCTTTCAACAGAGCATTAGATCATCTGGTGAAGGCAAAGAAAACATAATTATTGTGCGCACACAACCGCAAGCCCAACGATTTGTCTTCGGATCCAACCAGCATCTCTGATCTCTCCCCCATAATAAAATGTGATCTAATACCTTAAGCATACGCTCATTTCCACAGTCAATATCCAATCCTAAATTTCCTGCTGGGTCCAAGAAAAGCTTTAGCTGGCCATTACAAAACACTAATTCAGTCATTAGTGATTTTCCCAGAACTTACAGCCCTGTCAGTGGGCTTACAGGTGCATGGGCTGGCAAAGTGCCCTAGACTGCCCGGCTTTGGAAACAAAACAAGCTCTCCCTGGCCACACGTTGACTTTTATTACAGACTCCCTCCTGCTCTCAGTGTGAGCCAGGCCTGTTTGTTTTTCCTCCCCATCTGTAATTAAGTCAGAGTCACATGCTCTTGAGAAAGTGATGAACCGAAAACTACAGACGCTTCGGTGCAGCCGGCTTCAGGGGCCCGCTAACATCACTCAAGGGGGGGTCGATTCAAACAGGATCTTAACTCCAAACAAAACAGTCCATTATGAAGTAGGTCTAAAATGTCAATTGACTAAATGGAAACCGATGGACGCAAGGGCAAGATGAGAGTCTCACTGATGTAATGCAAACTTCTTCATTTTTCCATCCTTAAGCTGTACTTGAGACGTTCCCAGATGAGCCGTTACCACTTTAGCCATTTCAGCGCTGCGGTGTGTGGCCAAATGCTGACCCACTGATGATCTGAGTGCTGACACCCCAACGGCCCCCACCCCAACCACCAAGGCATGTTTGTTTCCAGAGATCCTTTAGCCTGAGCCGTTCATCTGCAGGTCACTGTACTGTACATTTCTATTCCACACTCAACTTATTCGGTGTCAACAACAAATGGTCGATGTAAGGATAAGAATCCAGTTTAAACCGGAGAAGAAGTATGATTCAGTATTAACAGAAAATACCACATCATAAACCATTGACTCAGTGACGGTAAAAATCTGATAGCTCGGTGAAGAGATAGCAGACGTGTAGGAGTAGGGAAATGTTTTAAAGTAACAGCTGTCATTCCTACCCGAAGTGTTTATAGTGTGGTAGCTAACAGGGCATTTGGGGGGTGGTTGGGGGGTGGTGGTGGCGGGGGTTGGGGGGGGGAGAGATATGACTATTTCATTTAGCCAAGCATATGCCATGATATCTCAGAGCTCGCCACTGGAGTCATGTTTCAGCCAAAAAGAAGAAACAGCAGCACTGTTTCCTAATAAGCCCATGCACCATAGCTGACCTTACCTAAAGCACTGAAGTTTACCAATGTGAAAATGACCAATTTATGGTGCTGTATTGGTGCTGAAAACTGTCTCACCTAGATGAAAAAGTGAATTTCCAGATAGGATCATATAACACCATTTAATTTTTCATAATACTTAATGCTTATCTGCCAATCCATGCTCTGTTTTTTTGTAAATATGCATACACATTTATATTTTTCTAAAAAAACACAGTTGCTAAATGCAATTTCATGCCTTTTTGTGTAGTGTTTGCAATTAAAATCTTTCAATGATATTAATTGTCATTCAGATGAAACTTGGCCAATTTAAATTGAACATGAAATGACATAAACCTGAAAATGTGTATTATTCTAAAATGCTAAATTGTTAAGATATTGCGACATGGATTTGATATGGTTACGGACACTACAGATTTATTTTTATTTTTTTAGGAAAAAATCCTTAATTTTGCACGGAATGCTTTATTTAAGCAACAATCTTTACAGGTCATATGCTTCTAGAAGCTTACACCAATTTTACTATCAATACTCATTAAGAAATAAGAATAGTTTACATTTTAAATGATTATTGTTTGAAGTGAGACTTTGTAACGCTGAAAAATGGCCATTTTTGAAACGCATATAAAATCATCTCTAAACGGCTGAAGTTAGCATCTCGAAATTTTAAGAGAAGCAAGATTGGTTACTTCCATGTTGCATAAACTTCAGAAGTAGCTTCACACAGTAGCACACATTTTCTGTATAATATATATAACATAAAAAAAAAAAATCAGCAAAAGTACTATGTTTTGGCTGAAAATGTCACTTACACAGCAATATGCAATTTATAATACTCTGATTTTATACGGTTCTCTAATTTTAAGATATTGAGCCTCAACAAGGTCAAAGTTTTATATATAATTATTCAACATCAAATGAACTCAGTGTAGAAAATACTGTATCTTTTTACAAATTTTTTATTATTTATTTTTCTTTACAAATAATGAACCCTGGAGAAAACAACAGACGTTCCAACAGCTGAATCATTTGAATATCTTAAATTAAACTGACTTTGCAGTATCGTCAATGATTCCCATCACAAACAAACACTAATTATTCTCTTCAAATTATTAGTATTTTATTATTTGACACTATGTGCATTTTTTACTACTAAAAAAACCCCACATCATGTTGGCAGCCGTCTTGCAATTAGGTTCAGAAAGCTTTGTTATTTCTCACACATGGACTCGTAAGTACCCTCATAAACCATGAGATCAGACACTGGCGCTCACAACAACAACCTCTTCAGCTGGAAAATCTTTTTTTTTTTTTTTTTCCAGTGATGCAGCAGGTACAGCAGGGGAGGTGGGAGGAGACAGAGGGATGTGGTGTTGCCCGTCTCCATGGAGTGGTGCTATAATTCCGCTGGCATGGGCCCTCAGAACCTCTGCACACAGTGTAAACCCACAGTGTAAACAGGCACATGGCAAACATATGCATTCACGCAAACACAGTAATGTTGTTTTACTATGTGTGTCCTGGTCTAGGAAAGTCTTCATAATTATTATTTTTTTATTATTATTTGCACCAAGGAGCCACTCATATTTTTGAGATATGAGTAAATAATTGGTAATTTCATGGCAGTGAGTATGACCTAGTACCAAAACAACAAAGTGTACATGGACAAAGCTGTCATTTCTGACCACTAGGCAAATGTCCCTGCATGTATTCTCATACAAATGATCACCCTTACACCCTATTCATTTGGTTCTCACGATGATCTAAATGTAATTATTAATGCGGATTATTAATTCTTGGACTATACGTCAAAATAAATATAAGCCTAACCAGAGTAACCTGAAGGAAATGCTTCCATAAAGAAAAAAGACACTGTTTTGAAGGGAGAAATAAGGAAAAAAAGGAGCTGTCCCCAGGCGAACCAACCAAAGATGCTCAGACAAGTTTCAAATTTTGAGAATGTTTCCCCTCACCTTGCTTGCTGCTTGTTTTCTTGCTGTGACAGAGAAAAATATATATAATTAATAAAAATAATAACATAAATAATAAAACAATGTTTCATCAACGTTTCATATGATTATACTAACACAAACACTTCTGATTTCAATCAAATAGTAAAATCTCTTTATTTCCTATTTATAAAATCTTTGGGATCAGAGACATTCAAAGGATACAACTGTATTCAAAATGTAAAAAAATACTCTATATTAGAGGTTGTCAAATCCATCATATTTTTATATTCACAAACCGCTTTAATCGATCCCCATTAGTACTGATTTATTTCACTCAATATTAAAACATTAAGCACAGGAGTGGAGACAAACTTCAGCACCTTAAGCAGTGAGAGATCTATTGGATTAACACGCTCAAGGCGCTATTAGGTCTCTATGATGTTTCTGTTTTTTTTGTAGACTCTCTGTGGAATCCATTTCTGTTTATGCATTATTTTATGTATGTATGTAATTATGTATGTATAGTGCTGTGCAATGATTGTTTAGTGGTAGGTTTCTCGCCAACTGTGCGAACGGACCGGGTTCAATTCCCACCCAATGTCTAAATCACAGCAACTGGATGCAGTGCCGTTCCCAAGGTCGGATAAAACGAGAGGGTTGCGTCAGGAAGGGCATCCGACATAAAACCTGTGCCAAGTTGGATGGTCCGCTGTGGCGACCCCTCGTCGGGAACAGCTGACCACCAACATACTGTATATCCGATCAGGGTTCCTATGATCAGGGATTTTGGGGCTGATCCTCACGACAAAACACGTGACTAGCCTCAAGGGGCTCTCACAAATGCTTATCTAAAATGCATCTTTCCTAATTATAGCATTATAACGTGGAGCACATGGAACAAGCCTGTGTCATGGAATAACCAATCGAAACTCTGCACAGAATGGTTTTAAATAAACACACACACATCAGTCACTTTGCATTCGGCGAGCCAATCATGGCTACTCATGGCATTTCTTTATAAATATCAGAACTTCCTCTTATTATCCAGACTGAATAGTGGCTCACTGTCACCCCGTATGCATGGGGCCATAAGGTAAACCCGGGCTGCTAGAGCTAGGAACTGCTCTTTATTACTCTCTTCGTTATTATTTTTGTGACAATTTCGTGGTTTTAGTCTTTTTACACTCTGTAAGGCTTGAGTGTAAGGCTTGAGTAAGGCTTGAGTAAGGCTTGAGGTTATTGAGTGCTTCTGCTATACTTTAGGTGGTTAAGTGAGGGTCGACCTTAACTTTTCATACTCAAATTATTCACGCTGCGTTGTTCTTAACCGGCTAATAAGGATTGTAGTGTTAAAGATTTTGGCCCAACGTGGTTTTGCTTTAGAAAAAAAAAATAGTATCTTTCATATGTATTCTTTATTAGATATTTGGGTAATATTCCCCAAAGATTTTGCATCATCACAATAATATCGGTTCATGTGGCCATGTGAGTCCAACCGATAAATAAAGTGATTAAGTGAATTCTATTTACTGTGTCTGTTTATTAGCGTCTGATGACTACTGAATGTTATCACTGACTTCAAACAGAGGAAGTTTGGCAATAACCGACAGTCCTCATATGAGAATCTTACAAGTACAGTACTGTATATGCACACACTGTAACTGGGAAAAAAATGTGATGAGGGCATTTAAAAATTTTTTTGACAGTTATTTGGTTCTTTTCTGCTTTTATTATTGTCTGTCACCCCGAGAACAGTTTGCTGGTCTATCAGTTGATTTTTTTTCTTTTTTCACATCAAAATAAAAGATTTTTTCATTTCTTTCTACATGTCCAGATGAATACCTGATTTTGCTCCTTTAACCGTCAGATGAGCCAGTTTTCCTTGTATTTCCTGGCTTCGGTTTTTCCTCATTCCAGTGCACCTGTGGCTTTTTATTCACATACTCAATGCACTCTTTGCACTACATTTTTAACATTGAGCACATTATTTAAGTCTGTATGAAGAATTTTCATTGGTGCCTGATAAGTTTTTTCTCCATTATTAAAATTATCATTACATTCTTTTAAATATTATATATAGCCATAATATATTTGCTAATGATGGGATATTATTTGTACTACTATACCAAAATTAGATCATTATATATCATTGGCTTTAAAGCCATACTTCTACATATTAATATTTCAAAAAATTAACATAAATTAAAAAAAAAAACTTACCAGCAATAAACTGGGGCAGTAGCCATATGAGAATTCCCAGCATGACGATTATGAATCCAAACACTAAGATGTACCACAATGTTGAGTCTTGCTCTAAACAGTGAGAAAAAGGAGAAATTTTGGAAAAGATATAAAGACTGTACTGTATATCAAGCCAAATGTGACTTTTAAAGATCTCACGCCATCTAGTGGCAGAAATATGTGACTTAAGGGGTTTTCCAAGAATCCAATCCAATAAATGCAGTGAAATTATCTGGTGAGTGTATTTCCACCTGTGACGATGAGCGTGAAGCTCTTGCGGATTGGTGTGCGCAGAGACTGATGTTGCACACGGCACGTGTACTTGTAATTGGAATCTTCCAGTCCGGGCTGGAGCAGAAAGAACGCTGAGAGCGAGAATGTGCCGTCCTGATGGTGGCGGTGGCTGGAGTACAGGACGTTCTTCATAACCTCAGGCACCAGGCTCGAACCCACTGGCTCTCTCAGCCACTCGATGGTCACATCAAGTGGATAGTAGCCCTGAGTGTCACACACCACTTTCTGGTCCTGACCCAAGGTTAAGGACAAGGTTGAGTCTACGTTCAAGGTTACACGTGGTTGTTCTGTTGGGACATAATGGACAGAACAGGTAGCAAACATAATTAAACACTTGGTTGAGTTATTAAGACACTTAAAACGGGACATGATTGATTGTCCCACCTTGAATGTGGAGGACGACGTCACTGTTGGACTGAAGTGGCGGGATGAAAACAGAACACGTGTATGTGCCCTCGCTTGTCAGCTTAGTGAGCGGTAGCTTCAGAGAGGCATCTCCTGTTGAAAGGGATTTCACAGATACGCCACCGCCTTCACTTTTGCCCGTGCGACTCGAGTAGCTGAAAAGTTTAGTGCGCTCGCCATGCCGCTGGAACACCCACTCCACTGTCGCACTCGCCTGCTTGTGGTCCACAGCGAACTGACAATGCAGGGTTTGCTCCTTCATGAGACCCACCTGAATTACAGGGGTGCGCGTCAGGACAACCATCGTAGCTGTTGAAACAAAGAACATCAGGAAGGTCTAATAATTGCAGGAGAACACTCGGATAAAACCCATGGTTTAGATTGACGGTGTACTTATGATTGATTACCTGAGGTGGTCAGAAGTTCTCTGTCGCCAATTTCAATCCTCTCCTGGTAGCCTTCCTTTGCAGGTGTGTGTCTGAGGAAGGTCGTTTGGCGAAAGTGACCCTCATTATGTCGGATGGTACATGTGAACCAGACATCATGCTCATGTGCACCCAAACCAGGCCAGCGCATTACAATGCCTTTAGTGTCATATCTCTGGATCTCACATTCCAGGGAGTCCTCGCGACCTTCCAAATAACGCCTCAGGTCCACTTTTGATGCTACGTAAAAATGGATATGAATACACTTTCAGACTTAACGTACTGTACCATACAGGATATTCCTGTATCTTTGTCCCACTGAGATGGTTCTAAATGCAGTCTGCTGATCATATACTCACTTGTGACGAGGAAGGTGATAGCATTATAGTTTAAAGGACTGTCTCCTGCATTCCCAAATTGCAGTCCTGCACTTCGAGGGTGAAATTTGACCTCTTTATGCCCCTCCTCATTTATTCGGACCGTCTCATCCTGAAATTGACACGGCAGCCACTGGACATCGTGAACCGACTGAGGTCTACATACACCTGCTCAAAAACATATAACGTCACTGTAGGTTCGAGCTGCAGATCAACATAAGGTTACTTGAGGTTAGTGTAAGTAAAAGCAATGCAAAAGTCTAACAGCGAGTCTAACAATGCTTATGGTAGAAATACCCAAACCTGGCAGTAATACTGTATGTTTACTTAAAAATAATGAATATAGCATCTTAAAAACGTTGCAACACAAATCAATGTGGGCTATAAAAGCATGAGAAAACCAAAGTACCCAGAGGAAACCCACCAACCCCACCCTAACCCAATCCAACTCAAGGTGGGACTCGAACCCGGACCCTGGAGGTGCGAGGTGACAGTGCTAACCAATACGTCACCATGCTGCCTTGACAAATTCTCATCATCTATACCGCTTTATCCCATATTCAGAATCGCGGGGGGCCTGGAGCCTATCCCAAGAGACTTAGGGCACGAGGTGGGGTACACCCTGGACGGGGTGCCAGTCCAGCAAAGGGCACACATACTCATATACATACTCAGGCAATTTGGGAACGCCAATTAGCTTCATCTGCATGTCTTTGGACTGTGGGAGGAAACCGGAGAACCCAGAAGAAACCCACCAAGCACCCACGTGGAGAACATGCAAACTCCATGCACACAGACCCAAGGCGGGAATCGAACCCACACCCTTGAGATGCAAGGCGACAGTGCTAATCACTACGCCACCGTGCCAGCACTTTGACAAATTCTATCATTATTTAATAGAACATTGCAAAGATATTTCTCCAAATGTTCATTATGTTGGAGTTACGCCATTACAACAATGCAGTGCTATTGTCCTGAGTAAATGAGATCTCAACAAGCTGTTCTGTAAAAGTTAATTAAATTAACATTGCATTTAAATGATTTTATTTAACATTTCCATAGCATTCAGATTGTCTTAAATAAAAATAAAAAAAGTAAGTACAGAACTCAGCTGACTAATGGTTTACAGAAGGAAGGCTTGGGATTAGTATTTCCTGGTTAGGTATGGTGCAGCCTTTCTTATTAAATATTGAAAGAAATGTTAAATAACAGGTGTTAAAGCACCTCACCTGAAAACAATAAAGCCAGGAATAGTCCACCAAAAGCAGTAATCATGATAAAACTAATTTAAGAGAAACTCTGCAGCCTGAGCACCAACAAACCGCCATGCAAACACACCACTTTCACTTTCATTTCAGAATAACTGCAAGTATCGTCAGCTCCTATATCAGGAGACATGCGCAGTACACTTCTCCCCTCCTTCTCTACCAGATCGCACGGGGGCGCTGCGTACACACAGCCATGCGAATTAGGTCCTGTAGGTTCCTCTTCTGTCGCACTCGTTGATGCGGAAGTGTGTAGAAAAGTCTGTGCTTTTGAACGCTTTGGTCCGCATGACAGCGCTGTAGCGGTGAAAAGTAAATGTGTCGGTATCGCTGTGTTTTCGCAGTCAGGATAATATACAGAGAATAAACACATGGACCTTTTGGACTGATTATTTTATTAAGTTCCAAGCGAAGCAATGATGCATCAAGGTAATAGTGTTCGTTTATATTCACAGCGCATGCGCGTTCTCATTCAGCGTTCATTCAATGCTTGATGTACAGTACCTGCATTAAAAGCCACAGGTTCTTGCAGCATAGTCATTTTTGTTAGTTGTACTTGAGGTACACAGTTAAGTCCTATTTTGGTCTAATAATGATTTAACTGAGTTGAAAAGAGTTTGTAGGAGTGGTTAAAAGGTTAAAGCTAAAAATAAGCTGATCAGCTTTAATGTAATCAGTGATATTATTATTATTATTATTATTATTATTATTATTATATTGTTGTTGTTGTTGTTGTTTCAGGTTGAAGCCCATGTACATGTCTGTCTGCAACAAAGATCAACCTTTAATTTTTTAAAACTGTAATTTCACAAGAAAAATTGAACAAAAACAACATTAAAATTGATTGGTTTCGGTAATGGTATTGGTTTCCACTGGATCGGTGGCAAAATATTAGGAAATTCTATCTATTGATACTATCTATGTTTATGTTTATTGTTCAGGTGTTTATTTACGTTGACCTAGTAGCTTATTTCAAGGCAGATTATTAAGTCCAGCACATAACTGTTCATCGCTTTTACGCAACATTTCGATTCCACCTATGGTGCAGGTTAAATTTCAGGCAGATATCTAAGTACTGTAAAAGTCTCAGTAAATTTTATCCAGCCAGTTTTGTGTGATGCCGTGACAGTCTGGCTGGACAGACAGACAGGCATACAGACAGACAATTTTCTGAGACTGGTTTCGGATCTTCCAATGTATGAAAAGTAAAGATATAACTGAAAGAGCGAGTTCTGACCAATGTACAGACAAAACCCTTTAAAAAATTTTTTATTTATTTATATGAACTGGTTGCATAACAGGTCATAATGCATGTGACTAAGACCATACATACACCGATTAGCCATTACTCACTTACTCATTCACTCATCGTCTATACCGCTGTATTCAGGGTCGCGGGGACCTGGAGCCTATCCCAGGCGACTTGGGGCACGAGGCAGGCTACAGCCTGGACAGGGTGCCAATCCATCACGGGGCACACACACACACACACACACACACACACACACACACACACACACACACACACACTCACACCATCATTCACACACTATGGGCAATTTGGGAACACCAATTAGCCTAATCTAAACCTAATCACCAAAAGGTTAATTTCATGAAGCTTTGTGTAAGGGCTTGTTGTACTGACCTCTGGTGGTCAAATTTTGTGTAGCAAATAGACTAATATCACAAGCAGTACAGTTCATATGGACATGTACTTCATAATGTCATTGGACTGTGGGAGGAAACCCACCAAGCACGGGGAGAACATGCAAACTCCATGCACACAGAGACGGGAATCGAGCCTGGCCAGGAATCGAACCCGGACCCTGGAGGTGCAAGGGGACAGTGCTAACCACTACACCACCACGCCGCCTGATTAGCCATTAGTGATGGTGAAATTATGCCTCATTTAGACGCAGAGGCTTCCCAGCCAATAGTTTCACCAAAAGGTTAATTTCATGAAGCTTTGTGTAAGGCCTCTTTGTGCTGACCTCTGGTGGTCAAATTTTGTGTAGCAAATAGACTCTAATATCACAAGCAGTACAGTTCATATAGACATGCAGCTGAAAGTAACGTTTCATTCATCATTGACAGTCGTGTGTCGGTTGTGTGTGTGTGTAGTTGTTTGAAAAAACACTTTTCAAAAGAAATGTGTATGCACATAATGATAGTGCCTTTGTTTGATTTAAAACATTATGTAAAACAGTTTTTTTCTTACAAGTGATCCCACAGAAGACTAATCATGTTGTATTCATGTTTTTAATTGAAAAGAAAAGAAGAAAGGGAATTCTTTTTCTTCTATTGTGATTCACTTTTCTTTTTTGTTCTAGTTCTTCACTTATTTTTGCAGTGATATTTTTTCATGTGCGTCCTGCGTATTTCTAATCGGATTGAATGAATAAAATCAATAGCGTGATACTGGTTAAACAAATTTATTTTTGAATCTATTATTAGCACTAACATGCACATTCTTTTAATCTGTGTTTCTCCTATTGTTTTATAAATTTGTTTAACTGAAAGTTTACTTTTTCTGCTGATGCCACTGGATCTGTGTCACTAAAGTACCTAAAACAATTATTCCACTATATATTAAGACGACAAACTAATAATTAATGTGGCTTGCTTTGCAATTGTGAAGCATGAGATGACCTTGATACAGAAACATGCAGTTTAAATTAGTAACAGTGTCAACCATTTAAACAGCTGCCTTGTTTGCTTTGCTTTCAGAGTCCTGGCTAAACTGTGAGAAGACTGCCGTCTTGCAGGGGGGATTTTTGCTGGCAAATCAGCTATGCCAGCCAGAGTCTCTGTCCACTTTGAGGAAAGAGGACTGGAAGCACACTGGACGCCCTGTCGTCCAGGCCGTTGCTGAAGTATGTGGACAGATGTGTGTAAACAACCACGAAAGTCTCCTCTGGAAAAAGAGGATTCTGTGTATTCTGTGGAGCAAAATTTTGGAGAATGAGAACGGCGAGGATCTCGATAGCAGATGGAGGGAAAATCCATTATTTGCTTTACAGAATAGCCTCCCTGATATTAATCATACAGTACTGTTTGAACTGATCAAATCTATGGGCTTCTTCAGCATCTATGTTGAGCTGCTCCAATGCTTTGAATCGGTCCAACAGTGCACAGAGCTGGAGAGATTGGTGAAACATGTCACGAGGGATAGCACAGATGATGATGATGTGAAATTCTTGCTGGAGGTGTGGTGGGAACTCTTGAAAGGAAAGAAAGAAACAGTAGACAACCTAGATCAAATCTTTACTGCCCAATGTGTCCGTATCCCAGAGACTTTCCCTGACTGCTCATCACAAGCTTCGAAACGATTTAAACCAGACCCAGATTTGGACATGTCCACCACATGCATAATGTCCATCCTATTCCAAGCACTCAAGGACGTCAAGGATACTATACTGTCATCTGAGAGATGTTATTTTGCTCTCTCCAACTGCCTAGATATGCTGTACACGTTCTATCTGTTGGACCACGCAACAGACCTTCCAGCTGAAATCAAACTCCAAAAAATTGCTCGCTCGGTGAGTCTGCAAAAGAGAAATAATGCTTTGGAAGGTGTTGATCTTCTTCAGGCCATAAGTGAGTCTCAAAGAGATCTTGCCGCTACACTCACCCCTGCGCAGAGCAAGCCATGTGGAATCACACTCATCCAAGCTATGGATACAGTGCTGGAAGTAATACAAGTATGGAAAAACAGACAGTTATTGAACATGCCCGCTAATGACCCAAGTTCTTTAGCATTCCGTCTCAAGGATAGTCTGGGCAGAGTTATTAAGTCTTTGGAGCTCCAATCTGGGAATCTGGGTGGAAATGAACAGACGACAAACAGTTTGAAAAGTACTTTGGAAGATTTGCTCGCATCCTGGTCTCTTAATGTGCCTGAAAGTCCATGGAATGAAATGGCAACAGTCGCCATAACAATCATTGACGGCAATCTGAAGGGTTTTGAGGACCTTCCTAAACTTTTCGCCTTCAGACTGAGCCAGACTTTGAGCGATACAGAGTGGCTAAGCTGCCTTGAAAGAAACAAAGGTGCATTTGTGAAAAAAGACCTCGTCATGGCCTTGGTCTCTTCTCTCATATCCAAATGCCAAAGCGATGCTGATATAAAACACTGCAAAAAGCTTAAGGATATTGTTGTGGAACTATTTTCCCAGCTGCCTTTACCAGACAAGAATGCAATTCTTTCAGAAATTCTTACCTTATCAAAGAAAGGTTTGCACGGATGCCTTCCGAGCTCTGTTACAGTAGGCTTTGATCAGGAGCTCAATCTGGCTTTTAATTGCATCATTCAGGGTGAAGCGAAAAGCAGCTTGAGCTCAGCCATTAATGCTGTGGCTCGCATGGCCTTCCTGAACCCTGAGGCCACGGTGCACCGGTGCTGCCACATGGCTGTGGTAAACCTCGGCGCTCATACCCTTCTCTCTCAGATACTCCGGCAGCTCCCTGGACTTATGAGCACATCAAGGGACCCGAGTGGAACAAGAAACAAAGAGTCAAACCTATTATGCAAATGTCTGCAAGAAACCATGTGGAACAAACTTGCTTCACCTCAAGAGGAAGACCAGTTTCTTTGTTTCCTGTCAGCATTAATGGAGTCCAAAATGACTGACCAAAGCGGAGCAGAACTAAGCTTCCTCCTACCAGAGGACATTGTGCATGCTTTTGTCCTGCCTTTCCTCTCTCACTCATGCCCTCAACCCTGTAGACTTGAAGTGTGCCTAAGACTTTTGCAGTCAGCTTTGGCCCGTATACCCTCAGACGATGATACACATTGGATCATGAATTGCTCTCCATTTGCTCTCCTATACTGTCTTGCTCAGCTTTTGAATAATTGCAGTAAGTGCTGGGAGCAAGAATCAGAGAGTGATACTAGTTCATCTCTTGAATCCAAAGAACGTTTAGTTTCTACTCTGACCATAATTGGCAAGGCAGTCGGCAGGGAAGTGGCTCTAGCTCCGAATACTTACTCCAGAGCAATTTCTTGGCTTTATGCAAAAATGGAAGAACTTGACTGGACTGTCCGCATTCATCTCAAAGAAGTGTGGGGAGAGCATTTCAAGTATGAGGTTCCAACCTCTCTCATGGCTGTAGCTGAGCTTTCTGAGCAGGAGTGGTCTGAATTGGTGTTGCCTCAATATGGTCAAGGCACTGGCCTGTTGGCCTGGGTTGAATGTTGTTGTCTCACAGATCACATTCAGGAAATAATGCTGGACTCCTTGTCTCTAAACTTGCTCAATCCAGAGGAAATGAACATGTTTAGCAAAGGCCTGTTGGTGGCAGTGTCACAGGTTCTCCCCTGGTGTACGGTGCACGAATGGCAGCGACTACTGAAAGTGTTGCATGAGCTTCTCCAGTCAGATAAGCTTCATGTGCCATATTCTCTGGAATACGTGGAGTTCCTCCCATTACTGGACCTCCGTTCTTTTGCTCATGAATTGCAGGTGTCCGTGTTCCTGTTGCGTATGTTCCAGCTTCTCTGCGGCTCTAGCTGTGCAGGATGGCTGCCTCCTCAAGGCTGGGCACATGTAGGCCGGCTCTGTGCTATTGCCATGAGGGGCATCATAGACTCTGTAAAGAGCAAAATGCCACTCCAAGCCACCGCCACAACCTCCCCTAAAAGCGCTGGTAGTGGAAATCTTGGTCAGGAGGTTCTGTTTGTGCTGACTCAGCTTTTCTGCCACGTTCTCCACATGCAGGTGATGATGCCCGGACAACCAGAGACTTTGTTTCTGTGTGCACTGGACATTCTGTCCCACTATGAAGCCGTAATGTCCGCATACCCCAAGAGCAGCACTTCCCTACAAATGGCCAATACACGCCACTTCTTTACCACCATTACAGACAATGTGCAGTGCACAGACATGAGAGCTGTCCTGCATCAGAAGATTGCTCAGCTATGAGTATATGTTATTGATTTACAAATAAATAATTTACCATCATAATAAAATGGTATTACCACTGCATTTACTTCGCTCTCGTTAATTGACTTGGTACATAAGGAAGAAAAAGAAACTTGAAACATTTCAGCTAAATCCCGAAAAGTGGAACACCGGTTACGTTTCTTAACTGTAAATGTATAATACTTTTATTTAATTTAAATTTCTCTTTTAATTTCTCATTGTCTATGGAGCAGATGTCAAAAACACTTGGAGGTCTTTAGAGGTGCCAGTTCTCTAATATAAAAAAAAAGTTAAATTAAACACTGTAGGCATGCATTTTAAAATCTTTACCTAATCTTTAACTTCTGGATGGTGAAAAATTTACCCTTGTCCCTGATGAATGACCTGTATCTGAAACAAAGCAATAAGCCACACATTCTATTGCATGCACAAAAGAATAAAAAAATCTAATTGATTTCCATTTCTTAAACGAAGTTCATGGCCTTTTTTTATATATAGAAACAATGTCTTCTACCCTGATTTGCTTTGCAAATATTCACCAAGAAAATAACCTTCATCCAGGGATGATAGAAATGAGGCATGTTCCTGTCCATGCCACCTATTTAATCGAATTTGGTTCGTGAAAATGCTAACCCAGCAAGAGCAATACTAAGAACATGAGTAGCAATGGGTGGGGGCATACATGTAGGTGTCTTTGTGGAAACTAAGCGAAATATGTACAGTAATGTCTAAATACAAGCAAGGTTTAATTGTACATGTACACTGTTAATTCTGGAGTATGGAGACCAGTTGAAATGTTGAAACACAAGGCACTCTGGGAAATTTGGAACGTGAATTAGCCTAATCTGCATGTCTTTCTATGGGAGGAAACCCACCAAGCACAAAGACCTGACGCAGGAATCAAACCCTGGATCCTGGAGGTGTGTGGCCACAGGGCTAATTACTACGACAACATTTTAAATCATAATGTATCAGTTACATGTTTTAGAAGGGGTTGCTTGAAGCTGAATTGAATGTGTGTAATTTCAATGCACATAAGGCATTACTTTTTCAAAGTCAAAGCTAAATTAACATGTTTCTAACTTTTCAGGGCAGGCAGTTGATGTAGCTTACACAGCAATATTTCATAATTAATCACAAGTGATTCAGTTTTGGCAGCACCGTGGCCTCGCACCTCCAGGGTCAAAGGTTTGATTCCCGCCTTGGGTCTGTGTGTGTAGAGTTTGCATATTCTAACTGTGCCTGGTGGGTTTCCTCCGGGTACCCCCGGGTTCTTCCCACAGTCTAAACACATTTTTTTTTACAGCCATTAACAAGCAGACTCACAATGTGTGCTCTGATCTACTTGTAAAATGTACTACTTATATGCCTCCACCATCTCATGTGCACAACAGATTTAAATTGAGCCTAGCTTTAAAATAATAAAGTCACATCTGTCAAAAACAACCTGTGTCATGGGACTGCCTTCATGGAGCCTCATGAGCATAAGAATTTCATTTGACAGATGCTCTCCGTCATGTGGGTAAATTACAAGAATAGACAGCATGAACCACAATTACATTTGGAATCCTTTTTTTAATAATCTTGTCAAATATGTTTACATTTTTTCATTTCCATACACACAATGAACACCCTTGATTCGACTCTTGAACGTAGATCTCCACAGAGAATTTCTGAAACTTTAGACCACAGTTTATTTGACCAGTGTATATCTCAGGCCAGGCCGCTAAACTTCTCGCTCACTTCCCAGAGCTTCTTTGCCACTGCGTCATCCCGAGCCTTGGGATGAACTTTCTTCACTCCACAGTTGGAGAAATACTGACCACTCAGGCCTTCAATGCCCTCCTGCAGTGCACAGTATAGAGTAGTCTGGGCACCTGACTCCACATCTTTAAAGAACAAGGCTCCTATGACTTTCAACAGCTTCTTGAACAGTGGCTGAACATTGCGAGTCAACTCGGAATTGATAGCACCTGCAAAACATAAGGAAAGACGCATACAAATCAGGGCCCGTATTCACAAAGCTTCTTAAGCCTAAAAGTTGCTCCTAGTGACGAATTTCTAAGTACATACTTAAAATTATGACATTTTATTAGAATTTCCCCTTAAATTTAGGACTAAATCTTAGTAAAGATAAAGATAATTCACAAAACATCTTAGCCTTAAAAACAGCCCCTAAGGTAAAAAAATTGTTAAAGAGCAGAGAGGAGGACTTTTAAGAGGCTTAAGAGTTTCTATAGAGAGGACAAAATGGCAAAAAAAAGATAAATATTCTCCAAACCCTGAACGTAAAGCTAAAAGTAAACACGGCTCTTCTGTCCAATTTGGTTTTCTTGATGTTTTACTTCCTTCCATCTCTCTTGGATTGTTGGCTAGATACAGTACCATCCAAAAGTGCAACTTAAATAGACCGTCATGTAAATTGGTAAAAGCTGAGCCATTTTGCTCCCATCAATCTAAAATGGATTAAAGTAATAAAATCTTTAGGTGGCATGGTAGTGCCACCTAATCAAAAATCAGGATTAAAGTAATGGTAAATAAATGTAAGAACTTAAATATACTTAAATATAACAGAAACTTATATGAAGAAATTGTATAAACATTATTATTTCATTGTCTGTTCTACTATCACCTATTTTCACAAAGAGCACATTTCAAGACCTTTACAGAGGCCAGAGGTTATTTTTTATAAACCAATCACAGTCCTTGAATTGCTGCATCATCCCTAGCAACGGAGTCAACCACACCCCCTCACTAAGATCAAGGTTTTTGTACTTTCCTTCCTCAGAGTTGCTCCGAAAAGTTTCCTAAATCACTTTTAGTCTAGGACTCCCAGCTAGGATATTTTAAGCTGAGATAGGAGCTCTCTGAGAGAATTCTAAGAAGCATTATGAATACGGGCCCTGGTATTTAGGTAAACTATGGAGAATTATCGATAAATAAAATGACGAGTGATTTGTTAATACAGACACTCATCTGGTATCACTACCTCATAGTGCAAAGAGAAATGCTGACCTGGATGGAGGCTGTAGCAAGTGACTCCAGTTCCTTGAAGCCTCTTAGCAAGCTCATGTGTGAACAGCACATTGCAAAGCTTACTGTTGCTATATATATTGAAGACATCCATCATAGAGTTGCCTTTTCCAAATTCCTTGTGAGTGTTGAGGAGGTTAAAGTCAAGGTTCCCAGAATCATGGCACATTGATGATACAGTAACAACTCTGCTTGGTGCACATTCTTTGAGTCTGTCCAGTAAGAGATTGGTCAGGAGGAAGTGGCTGATATGATTGACTCCAAACATCAACCCAAGACCATCCTCTGTAGTTCCCTGCATAATAACCCCTACAAGAAAACACATTTAATTAGGAGGGCGGGGCGGGTGGCTAAGACATTGGACTGCACATCTGAAGGTCCCAGGTTCAAACCCCACAACCACCAAGTTACCACTGTTGGGCCCTTGAGCAAGGCCCTTCACCCTCAACTGCTCAGATGTATAATGAGATAAAAATGTAAGTCGTTTTGGTTAAGGGTGTCTGCCAAATGCCTAAATGTAAAAAATAAGATGTATAATAAGAGCTACAGATATCAGGTCACTCCAACATATTTAAAATTTAACTTCTATAATTCAGCTGTACTCTAATAGTTTTAGTAGGTAGCAATCTCACAGAGAGAGGGCAAACCTTTCACTACCATGCCACCGAAACTTTGGAATTCCACCTAAAGGACCATCATGACTGTTCATTGCTTCTCTCAAGAGTCATTTTAAACTTTTAAATTATAAAGTGACCTTGAGGGCTATATCATGCATAAACATGCTACTGAAGTGTGGTACAGTGTGTTACAGAAGTCAGCCAAACCTGCATTGTTGATAAGAATATCCAGTCTTCTCTCTGTTTTAAGGAATGTTTCAGCAAAAGAGCGAACAGACTTCAGACTGGCCAGATCCAGTTGCATGAACACCACATTACTGCTTTGGCTCTCCTGAAAATAATAATTTCATGAAATAACATGTCAACCAAGTCATTCACGTTAATGGGGTGGAGTTCTCTCTAATGCAACATTTTCATATACATATTCTCCCTAATGCAACAGTGTATTAGCATTACACCACAATACATAAAGGTGAATATAAATGTTTCTCACTCTTTTGACGATAGCAAGAGCCGCTTCACCACGTACTACGCTGCGGCAGGCGAGAATAACACGAGCTCCTCTCCGGGCCAAATCTACAGCTGTTTCTCTTCCGATCCCTGTGTTACTGCCTGCAGACCCAACAAACCAGGTGATGATGGTATTAATGGATAAAGGTTACAAGTTCACATTCCACTAGAATACCATACACATAATAAAATATGTAAAAATAACAGAAAACGGACAAATAAAGACATTAATATGCAAAACAAAGCAATCTGTACGAATGCGCCAATAAGTAATGATAAACGGCATAGATTGCACAGGTTTCTGGAATCATTCCATTGAGGTTCTTTTGCATGTTAACTTTAATGGTGGTAACTTAGATGTCCTTTTTGGATCTGAACCTGAGTTCCTGTAAGCTTTCTGCCATCTTTAGACACCAGTCTGGCCATACTCATCTGACTCATCAATTCAATACGGCATTATCTGCTGCATGACCTGCCCCTCACTGGATGTTTATTTATTGGATGTTTGAGCGTCTAGCCTCCTAATACTCAGTATGACTGCAAATCAGTCCCTTCTATCAGTTATCACCCAAATGAGGAAGTGTTCTTGGTTCCCCTCACTTTCTTCTTTCCGTGGATTAAATGTGAAGGCAGGTAAGCGAATACTTGCAATAAATAATGGCAATATAGTGTATCTATGAGAAATATGATATAGAAACTCCCAGGAGATCAGCAGTGATACAAACACTGGAAGCAATATACTTTATTTAAAAAACTTGTACAGTCCACTAAATCATTCAATAAAAGTTCAATAAACAGATATAGTTCAATAAAGTTCACTTCTTGTTTCTATTCTTGATGTTGTACATGTTCTTTATCAGTGCCGGCCCAAGGGATAAGTGAATTTTTGGTAATTATATAAAAACGCAATATTAAAAAAAAATAAAATAAAAAAAAATGCAATATTAAACAACACCAGAAAAAAACGCAAAATTATGCTAACGGGCTGCAGGATGCAAGCACAGTGACTGTGATTACTGGAGCAGCAGCATTGCAGCAAAACCATCATAAAATGTCACAAAGAAGGACATATCCTTCGGATACAAAGAAAAGAAAAAAGAAGTAAAGCGAGGATGAGTGAAAACAGCAAGATAAAGGTATGTTTCAAAAAATTCATGTACAGTAAACTAAGCTATGTTGTAAGCTAAGGTTAGCTGGCATGTTGTTAAAATAGCATTCTGTTCCATCAACTATACTCTTAGTCCCCAGGTGAAGTCCTCTCTTGACCCTCTTCAGTTTGCCTATCAGCCATTCCTGGGAGTAGATGACGCCATTATACACCTGCTCCACCGTACCTACTCCCACCTCGACAAACCTAGGACTTATAGTGTAGTGGTTTTCTTTCTTTATCCTATTGACCACTATGGTGGCTGAGCTAGAGTGTCTGACCAACTTGTCTAAGGAGAATAATCCACGTCCACAAGTGTTTTGATGTCAAAAATTAAGGAAAGATTTATTACAAACAAATAAAAATATGAAGCTCATTGGTTCTTAAAGTTAATCAAAAATAAGGATTGCAAAGATGAACAAAGGATTCAACAGAGCAGCCTCTCCTTGGGCCTTTGCGGTCGAAGACTGTAACTTCCTGCTCTGGCCACGCCCCCCAGGTAGTATCACCTGCCATTAAAGATTGAAGGCCCAGCCACTAGAGGGAGGTG
>JAQMYL010000003.1:22678462-22704847 GCA_030014365.1 Clarias pachynema | reverse complement strand
TTTAAGGCATCTGAGAAAGGACGAAACTTTTTGATATCCCCTCGTATAAGCTCCAGGTCCACTTTGTTAGAAGGATAGATTAATTTAGTATTTTAAATGATTATTTTGTAATACATTTGTTCATGTGTTGCATGTATATTAAATCTTAAAAACAGTGATTTAAATACAGTTATTAATATATTATTTTATTTTATTTATGTTTTGATGTCTATAACATAATTTAGGGCATTGAATCCATCTCTTGGATTTGTTGAATCCTTATTGAATCAACCTCTTGGATTTATATAAGAAACTGGCTGGTTTATATGAGAAAGGAACGTGCAAGGTCATCAGCATGAATTTAACTCACAGCTTTGCCAAGTAGTGCTGACCTTCCTATGCAAGTATGCAAGTAACCTTGCACCACGGGTAAGTATATATAGTCCATAAAAAATCGATTGAAGGAAAATGACCTGACCAAATAAACAACCCCAGATCAGAATACCGTCCCCACAAGTATGAATTAAGCATGATGGATGCATCCATTCATTAGTCTATCTTCTTAAATCTGGACTCATCAAAGCGCATGACCATTTTCCAGTGCTCCACAGCTAAAAATCTTTTATGTTCTCTAACAAACTGAAGCCTTTTTTGGTTATTGATTAACAATTTAATTAACAATTAATCACTGCAGTAATTATCCAATGGAATTCTCTTCTATCTATCTATCTATCTATCTATCTATCTATCTATCTATCTATCTATCTATCTGATAAGTCTGCATGTGATATCAGGGGAGAGTGGGGTCTGTTGTGAAATTTCTAAAATAAATTTCTGAAGATACAGAATATGTCACAATATATGTTAACTATTCAGATTAAATACAATTTCCATGAACATCTACATGTATTGTTCTGTGTAAACTCTATATATTATTGTGGAAGAAATTTCCAGAAGGACAGATTTTTAAAAAAAAATATTCAAACCAGTCCATTTCATCCATATAACTATTCTGCATAGTCAAGTGTGTGTCACTGAGATCATACTTTCCCCATGCTGATGTTTGATGTGGGCATATGGACCATAAGGGTATAAAATTAAATCAAAGCACAAAAATGTTAGATAATTATAGATTAATAATAATAGTATAATTAGTAACATCTCAATGCAGCAAATCTGTGGAGGCAATAAGGCTGTAAGGCTACAGTATATCTTGCCAACATATTTTATTGCAGCAGATGCAGCACTTTCTTTGCTAAAATGGATTTAAGTGGGTGCATGAACCTTGGGAACGGCATGATGTACAAATATGTCGAATCACAGTGACATGTTTGTCACTTTTTGTAAATGTAATCTGTTACCAATCTCACAAGAGACATAAGCGCTTGTATTAGAAATTGATGAAAAACATGCTTACTAGACATCATATATTAGCCCTGTCCAAGCTGTTATGTTTTAGTGTTGCATCTACAATAAAATGTCTTTCCTTTGATACAAATCTATTAAAGCAATTTTCTTTTAGGTTTCTTTTATTACCAGTTTACATAATATTATGATAATAAAAAGCCAGATTATTCAAAAATAACTTTACTTCATGCGGCATATTAGCCACACAATTATAAAAAAGTTATTTGCTTATTATTACAAGCAGATTTCTTTTAACCTCCATCTTGCTACAGTGAGCATTATCATATATGAGATGCATGACCTGAAAGAGTTGCAATGCACCAGTTTGATATGCAGACAAATACTTACAGTATACTGTAGGACTGCTCGTGATCCAAAATGTAAAGATACAGTAGAACATAATAGAAAGATTTCTCTACTACAGTAGCTCCTCTAACCCTCATTTCATACATTTACAATAAAATATCATATATTAAAAAAAAAAAAGTCATACATTTTATTGTCTAGTCTACAAATGATACAGTAAATCAATTTAAGCATGTTTAGAGGTCTATAAATGAATTAACCCATGGTTTATATAATACATTGAATCCAACCCTTTTGGATTTACTGTATACTGGAAAGTGTTTGGTCGTTTCTTCTTGCTTCCAGTATCTGTACTGGGTCATCGTCAGCAGCAAGAATATAATTCTCATAACTTCCACAGTCACAAAGGTTTGCAAGAATACTTTGCCATGCACTCCTAAACTTCCTAACGGCAGATTTTCAAGTAATCCTGCACAATGGTATAAAGTCAGCAGTTGTGGGAGCTCACAATCATAGCCCACATTGATAGATGACTCACAGCGACCAAGGACAGTTCGTCTGAACTTTACCCATTACAGTCCATGAGGCCAGTCTGGATGTTTATGATGAAAATCCATACTGAGAGGTAGATTTAAG
Organism: Clarias pachynema; assembly: GCA_030014365.1. Classification (NCBI taxonomy): domain Eukaryota; kingdom Metazoa; phylum Chordata; class Actinopteri; order Siluriformes; family Clariidae; genus Clarias; species Clarias pachynema. Next base: position 22,702,519 of record JAQMYL010000003.1, on the reverse strand, counting down.
ATGTTATTTCACCCAGGAATGTTCCCCAGGATCATAATTCGTCCAGCTGCTTGACTTTTGCCCCAAAATCAGTAAACACAGGTTAGAGCAGAGATCAAAAGTGAAACATGGAGTAAGTGAGTGAAATTTTATATGATAGAGATAATTTTATAGTATTTGAATCTGGATTGCTGAAAACATGTCTGTAAGTGTGTAAGGGATATGGAAGTGTGGATAAGGGAATTCTGTACATACTCTGGCAAGAGAAGCTAGTGACTTCAGTAATGCTGATTATTGGAGAGTAGGATCTCCAGGGTTCTGGGTTCGATCCTGAATGTTGAATCATCCTATTTTAGGACTTGAGCAGAGAGATGTGAGAAGCATCCAGAGAACTAATTCATCAAATGAATTTCCTATAAACATTTTCAGTTTCCTGATTGTGCCTGAAAGGCAAAGAGGGCACTGACCGATCCACGAAATATTCGAAGTTTCATTATATTATATGAAATGTTACAAATGTATGCAAATTACTGTATATAACTGCATATATCCAGAATCAGTGCTAATGCTGAAAGTAATAGTGGCAAGGCGTTGTACTGCACATCTGTCACAGAATTAAAGTCCCTGTAATGAATGGACAAGTACAGTTCCAAGTCCCTTTGTTTCTATCTATGACTAGAAACAGTTTTGTTTGACAATGATATAATATTTGGCATGAACAAGTATTATATTGTATTTACAGTTATTTAATTTTTTGGGTGTTAAAAAAAAAAAGGTTTATTGAAAAATTATGCTTTGTGATGTTTTGGCCATATTTCCTTATAATATATTTAGCATTTTTCAAAGTACACATATGCACTATGCTGAAAACATATCTTTTCTGGTAAATAATGTTTTTTTTAAATTAAAGAATAGCAGTGAAGAAAAGTAAAGTTGTTTATGATAAATTGTGATGTTGTTGACCAACGCAGATCCAATTAAAATGACAATTGTTATTAGAAGGACAGCTTACAAATACTGTACATGCCTTGATGCCTGAATTTTTTTTGTAATTTGTTTATAAGAGATTGATATTTTAGTGTAACTTCCCTTTTTATTTGAAAAAATGATCAAAAGCATAAAAAAACAGAATTAACCTAAGCTAAGAACCTAAGAATTAAAAAGCAACACATTTGTCCTGTCAGTGAGTTTTACATGCATCATAAACACAAGAGGACACAAATATATAAAACATGCATCAATTTATTTGACAAAAATGTGTTTGAGAGAGAGATAGAGAGACAGACATACAATAATCAATTTGATCGTTTATTTTTTTGTTGTTGTTGTTGCCCAAAATAACATTTGTGCACCATAATCAGATATAATCAGATTGACTGATCTATTGTAACATTCATAAATGAAAACGAAATACCAGTTCTAGATGTTTTATGACAGCCTCTCTGTGCTTGTGAAAAAAAAGACTAGGACACTTAAATGAATAATAACAAAGAAATAAAAATTCATTTTAGAGAGACATCAGTTAATTGATGACGGTAGGTGCATATCGAAGTCTAGGCTGCACTCTTCACTTTCCAGAGTTTTCAGGAATGCAAATGTTATATGCTTTCATTACAATTGTCGTATACTATACAACCTGCCCATACTGTAGTTCTCTGTGGAAGTCTCAGTGAAATATGAAGGCAAAGCCAGAACAAAAATGCACATATAAATAATATTGATTTAATTTATTTAGCATTTTTATTTTAGAAAACTTATTTTAGAAAACTTGTTCTGTCCATCTATCATGTTTTAAACTCAATTTAAGATGATGTAATGGTCAGCTGGTTTAAGACAAACTTAAGTAAGCATATTTAATTGTGAATCCCTTTTAGTGTTTTATGCCAGGACTGCATGTATGGTGCTTTTTCCAGTAGTGTGTCCTTTCTGTGCCTTATATCTTCTCATTTTGTGCGACTAAATAATATAAAAAGGAACCTAGAGCCTAGACTTTGGGATGCACCTAGTCTTTCATATCAGTAGTTTTATCTCCAGCTCTTTGCTCCACGACTGGATAAAACCGGCAAAAGCACTGCTGCTAGACCACTGATATTGAATCTCTACAAAAATAAGATCATATTCGCCACACTCTCTGCAGTACTTGTGGAAATTCTCTGACAATCAGGATATTTACATCCGATCAGGAGAGGGAAAATTAGGGGGCCAGAAGAGGATGAAGAGGAGGTCAGAAAACAGGAGAAAGGTGCTGGGGAACCTCCACAAGGCAAAGAAAGGCTTATAAGGTCCTCAGTGTGGGTATCAGCAGTATGTCTAAATGGAGACTTCGTACTCTCTTGTGTCCTGTAGATCAAAGAAATGACGCATTAGAATGTAGAAAAAGACAAAACTACTGCAGTTGTTATACATTTTCAGGTTCTTCAAGAGATGACCTGGAGACTAGGAAGCATGTGTTTCAGAATGTTTTTATTTCTTTTGCTTGTTTGTTTATTTGTTGCTATAGGTTTTAATTTTGTTACAGTGGTAAAATTTATAAGTCAATATTATCAATGTTGATATATACTGTACAGTATAATACCGTACAATGAGCTCATATTGGCCTATTTGAATTGAATACATTTCCAGTACCATGAAAATGCCTGTTGATTCAAAAGGTCTGGCAATAATCAGGCCAGTGTGACATTTAACTCAGCTTTCAAATAGAAATCACAGTCCATTCTTGAATTAGCAAAGGAATAATTAATTTTTCACATAGGCCCAGGCAGATTTAGACATATATTTTTTCTCTTAATAATGAAATCATCATTTAAAACTGCATTTTGTATTGGGTTGTCTTGTTTGATGACCTCAATCATTTTAATGTGACAAATATGCAAAAAATGTATAAATAAATAAATAAAAATCATGAAGGGGCAAATACTTTTTCATGGCACTGCAATTCAGAGCTCAGTAACTGACATGTAAAGCTATAAATATTGTCACCTTCACATTCCTTAAGTATGAATTTCAGAATAAAAAGCTCTTTAGCTCCAATAAATATGAACATTCCTATTATACAGTACATAATGTTATATGTATAATCAGCCAAAACATGGTATTGGTGCTAAAAAGTGTCAAAGTGTGTACATTTTCAGATAGGATCATATAACACCATTTTTCATAATACTTAATGCTTCTTATCTCCCGATTCATGCTTCGGTTTTTATAAATATGTATACATTTTATTAATTAAAAAGAAACACATTTGCTAAATACAATTTCGCGCCCTTTCATGTAGCGCCTATAACTTTTTGAATTCAAATCTTTCAATGATTTTAACTGTTACTCAGATGAAACTTGACCAATTTAGATTTCACAAAAGACATAGACCTGAAAAAAGTGTATTATTCTAAAATGCAAAATTGTTAAGATATTGCGACATGAATTTGACATGGTTACGGACACTACAGGTTTTCTTGTATGGAATGCTTTAATTTAAGCAACAATGTTTACAGGTCATATGCTTCTAGAAGTTTACACTAATTTTAGTATCAGTACTCGAAGAAATATGAATAATTTGCATTTAAAATTATTATTGTTTGAAGTGAGACAATATAACAAGCAGCACATATAAAATCTTCTCTCCAAAATAGCTGAAGTTAGCAACTTGAAATTTTTAGTGGAGCAAGATTGGTCACTTCCATGTTGCATAAACTTTAGAAGTAGCTTTTTTGGCACACACATTTTCTGTATTATATGTATAACAATAAAAAAGAAATCAGCACCAATACTGTGTTTTGGCCGAATATATATAACTAGAACTAATAGCCTAATATTTGTGTAGTTGGATTATATTCATACATCTGAAATCTGTACTGTTAAAGGGGTCCCTAGCTTCAATAATAATAATAATAATAATAATAATAATAATAATATTGTAGCTTGAAGTGTAATTATAGGATGAGGTTGAGAAAAAAAAACTGTCAATGCAGATGTAAATGCAAACTGAAGAGTGAGATGGAAAAAGGACACCCATCACATCTATGTTCCCGACCTGCTTTGCTCCAAACAGTGCTATTCCACCGATCAACTCTCCTTACAGGCTTTCTCATTACAACAGTATCCTATAGGGAAGAATCGCTGGTGTCTGGGCGCAATGATCGCTTTCTGTTCAAACATGAAATCATTAAAAGAAAGGCAATGAAGAGGTCATGACAAGCCAACCAAAGCCGATGAAATATTTCAAAGAATGCAGTGAAAATGAAATAGAAAAATATGTCAGTGTACGTCAGTCTGGACAAAATAACAAAAACATAAAAGGTGTGAAACCAATCCCAGACTATGAATGACTTATGAAATAAGTTCATACTGGTTGAGTTCACAGCTGCCCACCATCAGTTCGTTTCATCTTTAGATTTTTATCTTTTTGTATGTGCGAACAGCTCCTAGCCCTAACCGAGTAGAGAGCAGATTAGATATAAAAATAGTATACACACTTGAGAGAACTCATCTCCAAAGGCACTGTTTTCATTCACGCCTGATGGAGGTGCTAATGAGCTTGTCTCTGCTTCTCACTGACCCACTTAATACGAACGCGCAAACTGAACGGACCTCTAGGCGACAGATTTCACAGCACTACACGGAAGTGCATCATGCGGCCCCAGTCGCAGCAAGACGTGTCAGAAAACAAAACATTACAAACATAAGGTGTGAATGGAAGCCATTCTGTGACACATGCAGCCCATAACAATTAATGAAGTGCCTCACCTCACTGTCCTTCTGGGACGGAAAGATAGGGAGACGAGGGAAAAGAGAGAGACAGAGATTCACAGCGTTAAAGAAATGAGAGAGGGATGAGAGCATTAAAATACTGATGATGGGATGAGCATATGACCTTCAAAAACCTCCTAAAGCGTATACACATATGGTACATCAGTGGAAAACATTTGAAATAAATGTTATAGTGTCCTAAAAAAAAACATGAAGCTTCTAAAGGTATGGGATTTTATTTAAGCTCGCAAAGCTCATTAGTTCTGGCATAAGATCCTGCAATAAGGTAACACAGATGGTGTTTTCCGAGCATAATCTTAAGATCATAATTTCACTCCAGATGTGCATTCGTAGTAGTGAACAGCTGAATGCAGCTTTGTCAAAGAAACCACAGAAAACCCTAGAAACTACACAGTAGTATGCATCACCAGAGAAAAGACGAAGAGGGTTTTGTTGAGAACACGCAATATTGCGAAATAAATTTTTTACAACCGGACTGATGTGTGTACTCACTGCTGTCTCGTAGATGGGGTTCTCAAAGGCTGTCTCGCCTCTGATCTGGTCATACTGTGGCGATGCAGACATGGGCAATCGAAACGTCTTCCCTTGCACCCTAATAAAAAAAAGAGCGGCAACAAAGTCGATATCTAACACTCGTATGGGAAGGTAAAGTAAGGAGAGATGCTTTATCCAAGCTTACCTTGAAACATAGAAGTATATGGATATGACGATTAACATAATTATGGCTACTGGGATGAAGATGGCAAGGATCAAATTGGCTCCTTCCATGCTGAAATCTGTTCTGGCGACTAGATAGAAACAATGATGTAATTAGTGTAGTAAGACAATGCAGTATGTATTTATGTATGCAAGTATATCAATATCATTGTAATGTTTATCTAAGGCTGATGTCTTGCTATTTGGAGTATGAGATTATTTAAGTAAAGGCCACTGTTTCAAATGTGAATGGGGCACCATACAGTGATAGCCAAAGGTATTAAGACAACATATGCCATTTATTATGGTTCTCCCCATGTGCAAAACAGATGATTTCACTAATTATTTCGAGTCTATCTGGCCGGAGAGTTGTGCTAATTAGAAACAGCTGGTTTAGTTAATAGAGGGAGCAAATATGTGTGTGGCAAGACGTTCACTTTCTGAAGCCAGCGTGTCCACTCGCTCATTCACTCACCCATCATCATCTATACCGCTTCATCCTCTATACATGGTTGTGGAGACTTATGGCATGAGACCCTGGACAGGGTGCCAATCCATCACAGCACACATCATGCAATCTAATCTGCATGTATTTGAATAGTGGGAGGAAACCCTGGTACTACGTGCAACGCCAGTTAGATTCATCTGTGTGATGAAACCCACCGTGCACACGGAGAACATGAAAGGGGTGAATCAAACCCTCGACTATGGAGGTACAAGGTGGCCGCCCGCGCAGTGCCCACCTTGGAGAAAATGGCTAAACCTAGGGAATTCTTAAGTGAATTGTGAACTTTTATGGCAAATGTCTGTAAATGACCTTCAGAAGTCTTTTCGACTCTACAGTATACCCAGCCGGATCTACTGTAGCAGGTTTTGAAGAGTAAAGGACGTCATACTAAATACTGATTGTTGTATAGCAATTTAAAACCCTTAAAACCCAAGTGGCACAGATACAGTATGTGCCAGCAACACAGCATAGGTTGCTTTATATAAAAAGTGCTTATATACAGTAGGAGCCTTGCTGGTGTGTGTTAATGGAGAGGGTTCAGACTTCAAACTATATATTTGGGATTTTAGATATTTCATAAAAATTATCATTACTTTTATAAAGGGAAAATTTTACCAATAAAATTGAATATGGGAATAATGTCGCAAAAATGTAAAACTTTCAAAGTGAGCATATTATTATATATTTTTTTGTTTATGGAAACAACATAGAGTCCTATATATGTTTATTAAAAAACAGCAAAACAAAAAATGGCTAAAATGCTCTGGGCTACTTGTCATTATTTAAAACAAAATAATTTATTACTAAACGTTGAATTGTACTTTTGTTGCCCTCCCAGTAAAAATGCCTGGCCTCTCAGTGTCTTGTGCAGATATACAGTAGGCCATGATGCTCTATTTGTAAGAGAGATGCTTGCATACTCAGTAACTGGAGCAACCTGAAACAATACATTTGTTTTTTGTTCCTTCGTTCTTTGATTCAAAGATGCCAAGTCAGTTTATTAAAAAAAGAAATTAAAAAAAAAAACTAATCCTTTTTTCCCAACCATTTTTGGTTTATGCATCTCTCTTCATTCATAAATAGGAGTCTGGGTTTAAAAATAACTGCATTAACAAGAAGGCTTGACATACTGTAGATGGATTTGATGACATTGGGTAGATGTAATGTTGGAAACCTGAATACCAGACCTCCAGATTGGACAAAAAGAGTCTCTGAAAAGCAGAGAAAGGCAAATGCTTTGGGGGCAAATTACCAAAAATATGCAGCTATCGCTCCCCTTTTGGCTGAGTGCCACGGAGAAGTTGAAACCAGTTGACCTTTCAGCAGCTGCACTCATCTCTGAGCTCAGTCATAGTGAAATTGGATTGAAAATAATGTGTTTGAAAGCACTATGGCAAATCTTCCCTGAACAGTGTGAAACTAGCCTAAGGCAGTGAAAACTGACAGTTCTTACCATCAAGCCTGCGCTCATTTACATATTCCAGTGCTGCTGCTGAAATGAAAGAAGGGGAATTTTTCAGCAAAGAAATGTACAACATAAACAACAAAAATAAATAAAGATGACGATAATTGTACATAGAACTACTGTACTAACAATACAAATTGCAATATTATTTATCATTGTAGGCATAGCGCTATCTGCTTTACGATGCGCTGAAGAGAGACGCTTTGCACCTTTGCACACAGGAGGTGGGTGACTCCACTTGGCCGGGCGACTGTGGACACAGCGGATATTTGCCTCCCCGATAAGCTTATAGCCACTTTGGCAGGAGAAGTGCAATATCTCTCCGGCTTTGTAGAACTGCTTCTCTGATACCTGGACACCAAATGCTGGGATTCCAGGGTTCCTACAGGATTCATATGTATCTGCTGTAGAACAGAGCACAATATATATAGAGATAAAGCATACAAAACACATATTAACTTGCATATCCATTCACCTAAGCCTAATGTTTACATTTGATTTTAAAGATTATCACTACGAACTCGGTATATAAATATTTTTCGCAGATGGCATGCATACATATACTGTACTACGGGTCACATGGTTCTTTATTTTTTATTGTTTTCAACATTGCATTTTAATACTGAAGCCATTCAAACTATGAAAGAACATGTTAAATTATGTAGTATACAAAAAAACAACCCAGAAAATGTTTTATATTTTACTCTCGTGGCATTCTTTCATCAGATTCTCTGGAATGGTTACTTGCTTTTTTTTTTTTTTAACATGCTTTAGACCATCAGTTGTCTTGTGCAGAGGAAGGAATGTGTATTGAGTAAATATCCATAATCCATAAAAAAACTCAAGAACTTCGAAAGAATCCCCGAATGCAGTCACCAAAACTATGAAACCCTATGATGAAACTGGCTTCGTCACAAGAAAGGGAGACAAAAAGCTCCTGTACCTCTGCTGCAGTGGATATGTTTATTAGAATGACCAGCCTCAGAAACCACCAATTTACAGCACCTCCAATTAGAGCTCACATACAGTAAATCCTTGATGGAGTTCAAGTGGCAGACATATTTCAACATCTACTGTTCGGAGGAGACTGGTCGAATTGTGGCAAAGAAACCATCATTTCAGAGGAACAACAAGCAGAAGAGACGTGCTTGGGCCAAAAAACACAAGGAATGGACATTAGATCAGTGGGAAACCGTCCTTTGGTCTGACGAGTCCATATGTGGGATTTTTGGTTCTTTATTAGACGTAGAAAAGGTGAACAGATGAGAAGGAGGTGGAAGGGTGTGTGGGTGCTTTGCTGGTGACACTCTTGGTCAAAATTGAGGGCACACTTAACCACAACATTTTGAAGCAACATGACATCCCATATGGTTTGCGCTTTGTGGGAGAATCATTTGTTTTCCAACAGGACAATGACTCCAAACACACCTCTACGTTACCTGTATGTAAGAACTACAGTAGTTGCCCAAGAAGGAGAGAATGCTGCATCAGATGACCTGGCCTCCACAATCACACAATTTAAATCCAGTTGAGATGGTTTGAGTTGGACCAAAGCATGAAGGAAAAGCATCCAACAAGTACTCAACCCGTCTGGGAAGTTCTTCAAAATTGCTGGAAAACCATTCCAGGTGACTACCTCATAAGACTGGGTGAGAGAATGCCAAGAGTATGCAAAGCTGTCATCAAAGCAAAAGGTGGCTACTGTACCTTGAGGTATCGGAAAATATAAAACATATTGTGGGTTATTATTTAACACATTTTTGTTGACTGCATTATTCCATATATGCTCTGTCATAATTTCAATGTCTTCAGTATCAATATACAATTTTGAAAAGATTAAAAATGGAGAAAAAAAACATTTGAATAAGAATGTACCATTAATGCATGTTTTCCATTAATCCAATATATACAGCTTATATTGTGTAAAGTTGCAGGGGGGCTGGAACCTATCCTAGAGAACCAACCTACCACAGTGCACAAGCAGCCACACTCACACACCCAAACATAAATTAATGGCAACTTGGAAATACCAATCACCTCATGTCTTTGGACCGTGGGAGGAAACCAGAGTACCTGAAGGAAACCCCGAAGTACAAAGCGAACATACAAACTCCATGCACACAGGACCGGAGGTAAGTTTCAAACTCCCAATTCTTGAAGCGCAAGGTGGGAGTGCTAACCACAAATCCTCCATTGCATATTCTTAATATTACATTTTTTTAGCTTTCATTGGAATACTTATTGAGTTGCTGATTGTAAGCTAAAAGGTAGATTATGTTGATTAATCACAGGAGGAAAGATCTTGAGTTGCTCATCAAAGAGTGATAGAATGAAAATTTAATTAACCAAGATTACCAAAAGAGGTTGATGTCTTACAATATGGACGAGTATAAATCACATAATATATTTCAGAATCTTTAATCAATTATCAAACCAGCTGTGTGCAATGTCATTGAGATGGTAACCAGATAGGATGATTATAAAGACCTGCACATCTTGTACATTGTAAGCTAGAGATTCTCTATTGTCCTTTATCACACTGCAACACCCTTGATTTAAACCAGCAATTTAAACATTCTGTTTCTTTGTGGGTTTTAATAGAGTAGCACAATAGATTATTACATGCACAGGGTGACCTGGAAAAGAATGGAAGTTTGGTCTGCATTTTGAAAGGGACACTTCACATCTATATTCCTTGTTTTTGAAAACCTAATAGCAACTCTCACCTTGTTCCGAAATGGATATTTCCATTGTTTTGTGACTGGGTCCATCACAGGATGCACACATTCTCTTTATGGGACGCACACACACGTGTGGTAATTCGGAACACCAATTTCTATGCCCACAGACCCCGGGGTGGGAATCAAACCCTCAACCTTGTAGGTGCTGTGTTTCAATCCCAAATAGCATAAGCTAGTGCACTATGTAGGGTGTAGTAACCCATGTTCCATACACCAAATTGTTGTACATTTAATCATAAAAAAGCAAAGCTCATCTGATTCTTTATTCTGTTCCACCATCCCTTATGTGGACATGCAGTAACAGAAGCTCAATCAGACACCTAGTAATGAAAGTGTCACAGAGCACTGGTTGGAGGGTATTACAGACAATGAATTACGCTTAGTTTAGGATTAAAAACGGTACTCACAGATGCATTTGGGTGGTTTCTCACTCCACTTCGGTCCAGTGGAATCTCGGTTGTAACAGGAAAGGAGGCTGTTTCCAGACAGCGTGTAGCCCTTGTTGCAGATGTACTGCACTGTGGAGCCCACAATCAGTCGAGGACCTGACATCACCCTGCGGCTGTGCTCCACCATGCCGGGATCTGGGCATGACAGCACTGGAGAAACACATATTCAAATACAGCATGGTTTGCTACCAATTCCTATTCTTTTTTCATTTATTCATCTTCAGTAAGGGCCTTTTCCCCAAATCCAAGCCAGGGTGGATTTGGAGACTATCCCGGGAAGACTGTGTGCAAGACAGAAATACACTCTCATTTGGAACAAGTCTATTACACGTCCATTCACACCTTCTACACTTTTGGAGCAATTTAGAGTACAGTAACCAGTCCAATAACAGGCATGTTTTTGAAAAGTGGGGAAAAAGTACATGGAATATCTGGAGACAACAGACAGACAAAAATAAAATGAAATTTGAAATGACAATAACTGTGTAGTTGGCGCTATAAAAAATGCTGTATGGCATCACTCTGCTGCATTATCCCTTCAATATTATCCAAACATTGTTTTTACTATACAAGTATTCCTTTGTTTCTGACTTGCCAAAAACATACATTTCTGTTTTAGTAGTATATTGGTATACATTACATCATTTGGCAGGCACCCTTATCCAGATCAATATTTGTATCTCATACATCTGAGCAGTGAAGAGTTAAGGGCCTTCCTCAATGACGCAACAGAAGCAACTTGATCATGGTGGGATTTGAACCTGGAACCTTCCGACCACTGGTACTTATGGGCAAATGTCACTACAGGCAATTTGGGAACGTCAATTAACCTAGCATGCATGTCTTTGGACTGTGGGAAGAAACACAGCAAGCACACGGGGGAGAACATGCAAACTCCATGCACACAGAGGCAGGAATCGAACCCAGATCCTGCAGGTGCAACGACAGGGCTAACCACTAAACCACTGTGCCACCTTCACCACAATCTGGTATTCATGATAAGGCAATATCGATGATGAGTGAGTGAGTGAGTGAGTGAGCGATTCGGGTCATTGTCAGTAAAAACCTTATTTACTGATTTCCCTCTTGTTTCCACTGTTGGCTATTCTGAAAAATGCAAGGTATAAATCTATCTTCTTATGGAATATGTTTGATCCTACTTAATGACCGCACTATACACAGTAAGACTATAACATTAACGCATTAATTGATCAATAGTTTGGTATTTGGTATAATAGAGTTTCATGATCTTATCAGCTAGGTTAATCAGATAGACAGAAACAATTAATTGTCTGTCATCCTGTTTCTGCACCAGCTACCACTGCATTACGACCAGGAGACAAATGTGGACGTGTCCCTCACCCATGCTCACAATGCATCTCTTTATGTGCAATTGTAATTTACAATAAAACTTTGTACATTCTTATACCAGTTTTCACCCTTATGATTCCCCAAAATGCCACGCAAGACTCAGTTTCATCAGTAGGTGGCGTTAAAGGACTATAACTTTGGTTAAAAACAAACAGGTAAACAAACAAAAACCTTTCACCAGGCTAAATTACAAAAAAACAACAACAAAAAAACATTATAAAATAGATAGTTAATCATACTGTACTTTTAATTTAGAGAACAACATTGAGGAATGTTAAGAGTACATCTTGTGAAATATGCTGACAGAGGTTTAAAGATATTTATACCATCATAACTGTAGTGCACTGCAGGACACCATGCATGCACACACACATTGACACACTCAGTCAGATCTAGAGGTGATTTAGTGCAGGCATGTTTGTAAGAGAAGTCCGAGGGAAAGCCTTCGCATGTGAAATTGTATATTTGAACATTTGATTAATTCATTGTTTCTGCATTTCTACCTTCAAACCAATGATCAGTTATAGGCATACTGATATGCATGATGATCAGGGGGCTGATCATTGGTTCAGATTTTGTTTACCCGTTTGTTTACACTGGTCAGACTATTTCTCAAGGTGCTTCTACAGTATAAGGACAATTCCCAATTACTGAATATAGCAACGACATGCACACCTGGATTTGTTCCCACACAGGCACCCCGCCAGAAACACACCTTGATCTGCCCTTGCAGTTGGAAAGGACGATCAGCACAAGTAATATAAGGAGAGCCTGTGTCCTCTAGTCTAGAACACAGTATAAAAAATAAAAAAAATAAAAAAAATCCCACACACTAGCCCAGCTGCAGCACACAAACCAATTTCTTTTCTTGGCAGGATGGCATCAGGTGACAGGATGCAGGGAGCTCTGCATTTCTCCCACTCCTGCTGCTGCTTCTTTTGTGCTTCCAGAGCAGGACAGAAAACACCGAGTGCATGTGGAGAGACTGGGACAAAAGCATGAGCTCTCTCTCATCAGCCTGCATGATGACTCACTGTGCAAGTCCACAACTGATGCTACATGGACCTGGCAGGAGTTCAAGCTTGATGTCAGTACACCACTGACATGTGCTACAACAAAAGACAAGATGATGTACAGCCTTCCTGAATTTATTGTTCTCTGATAACAAAAAAGGGCCTGAAGGGGACCCCTGAGGATTACCAGAGGACAGTCACAGGCAACGCTTGCAGAAGTTGGATATGAGTGTGTGTGTGTGAGAGAGAGAGAGAGAGAGAGAGAGCTGCCAAGTGATGGCATGAATTGAAACTAAACCTTCAATCCTACAAAGTCCTACACAGAATAAATGCAAGTCATCAAACATCCAGCTCTCCCTCTCAGTACTGTGAATAAAATTTTATGTAGTTTCTGTCTAGTTCATTAGTCTTGATTAGAGGCTTTTATATCATGGTTCAAAGGCAGTGCAAAAATAATTCTAAACTATCTCTGTTAATTGGTGATAGCCAAATAACTCTTTACACAGCTATTTAGTTTGTTTCAAACTCTTTGTATCTGGATTTAGATTTAAATCTGAAACAGACTGGCCGCTCAGGCTCAGACACAACAAAATGGGAGGGTTGTGTCAGGCATAAAACCTATGCCAAGTTGTGTGCGGATCGGATGGTCTGCTCCGTTGACCCCTCAAAGTGAGGAGCCGAGAGAATGTAATTCAGATTCAAGCCTGAAGTGGGTGTGGCTTAAACCTTATTCATTTTACATATGATGGGATGTGTAAGGGACTGTTTTTTCTATAGTTTCAGTTATGCAAATATTTTTTTTTTGCTTGTAATTGCTTACAATACTAGTTTTGTTTTCATTTGTAAAAAATATAAATGAACTAGTAGCCTACTATATAAATTTTTTATGTTATAATACAAAAAATGTGCATGCCAGAGAAGCTACTTCTGAATTTACCCCAAAATGGAAGTGACCAATCGTTCTTCCCTAAAAATCTTCAAGTTTTGGAGATATGATTTTATATGTGCGACAAAAATGGCCATTATTCAGTGTTGTACTGTCTCGTTTCCAACAATAATCATTTTAAATGGAAATTATTCATCTTTCTTTATGAGTATTGATACTAAAATTGGTGTAAGCTTCTAGAAGCGTATGACCTGTAAAAATTAAAGCATTTTATACAAAATTAAGGATTCCCCCCCGCCCCCCCAAAAAAAACAAATCTGTAGTGTCCGTAACCATTTTAGAGTAATACACTTTTTCAGGTTTTACTGTACTGTATGTCTTTTCATTTGAAATCTAAATTGGCCAAGTTTCATCTAAGTGACAATTAAGATCAATGAAAGATTTTAATTAAAAAATTTTTTTTTTTTTTTTTTTAAAGTTACAGACACTACATAAAAGGGCATGAAATAGTTCTTAGTAAATGTCTGATAAAAATATAAATGTGTATGCATATTTACAAAACAAAGCATAGATCAGGAGATAATGCATTAAGTATTATGAAAAATGGTGTTATATGAATCTCAAAAAAATTCACTTTTTCACCTAGATGAGACAATTTTTTTGTGTTTCACCGATACCCTGTTTTGGCCGACAACATTTACACCACCACAACCCTGATCAGGCAGCTACGGAGGATGAATTAATGAATGAATGGATATTCATTCAAATGTCCCATGAGTGTCATCCAACTGCTCACATTATCATCCGTTCCATCAGAATTCAGTTCCATTCCTACTTTTTCATGACTCACCCCTCTCACAGGTAGGCAGGTCTCCACTCCACGTCAGGTCCCACTGGCACATGAGCATTTCCGTGCCCACCACCTCGAAGCCTGGGTAACACTGATAGTTTACTACGGTACCATGCACCAGGTCAGGGTGAGATGTAGTCTTCCAGCCGTTAGTAATCTCGGGAAGCTCTGGACACGTGTCGTTACGAGGTACCTCTGCAAAAAAGGGGAAAAGAGAGAGTGATTCAAGATTACAGAGCATGCATTCTTCAGACATCGCGCTACCACCGGTGGACTGAAACGGAGCTGCCAGGTGACTTGCCGGTACCCACTTTGATCATGGTGAATCTGGTGAGGGCATGTGGCTAATGAGTACAAACGTGTTGTAATTGTTTGCATCGCTGCCAGGCCAAATGGCCGAATCCCATACACCTGCAAGAGCTGGCAGACGTTTATTCACATGGGGTGTGATGGGACTGCAAATCTCTCCATTCCAGGCTTCCTCCGTCTGTATTCTGCAACCCACTCACCCCCTCTTTGCATGGAATTCATTATGTCTTATCAGATCTCATTTTATTTTTTGGCACCAGTGAAATCTGATGGAATGGAAGCCCATTCTCTATCCCAAGGGGAAAAATTCTAGACTTAAAAGTCAGCTGTCTGTCTTTTTTTTCGGCCTTTTTTTCCCTCTAAGTCCACATGGGCCTCATCCACTGTTCTGCGATAATAAATTAGTAATGCTGAGAGGTTGGACGAGATCTATTTCAACTCTAGCTCTAATCAGCCATTCTTCCCCCCTTACATTACTGCGTCCAACTGCATTTCAGATTGTTCAGAGTGACATGGATGCTGTGTGTGTGTGGGTTTTTTTTTTTTTCTCTTTTCCAAATAATTGCATTAGATAGATGCAAATAAAATATTAAACGGGTTACACAAGTCCAGTCGGTACTTTCAAGGGAACTGTAAAAACAAGTGCATACAATAAATATTGTGAGTCAAACTGGGAAAACTACTTACCTTTCCTCTAACAAAAATCAATCTCATGGGAACAAGATAATGACCCTGACACACACATCTGAATCGATACAGAAATGGATGCAAGGCACAAAATCAATGCGTCGCAACGGCCAGCTCATCTCTAGATTTTGAGATTACTATATGAACTTTTTATTTTTTTTAAGAAAATGTATGAAAATGTTGAAATGTATACAAATTAAAATGATATAGCGCTCAAAATATTATTAGTTGCATATAATTTCTTGTTCATGTGTGTTAATAGTCCTGGAGTTAACCATGTGTAGAATAAGCTCAAGCTCCTTATCTGATAAGACCTTGTTCTTACCAAAGAAATGCACCACAAAGCCATTGTTGTAGCCATAAACGTTGGTGGCAGGGTCCGACTGGAACTGGATGGTGACGTCAGCTGTAGAAGTGTAGAGCTTGAAGCGTGGCCGAGAGCCAGTGTACTGGCCCAGTACCTTAGCAGTCAAGTCGTCTCCATCATAGAATGTCAGCAGGTCATTCATTCCCATGTGGAGACTGCAAGCAGACAAAATAAATATTTAATGAGTCTCAGCTTTACCCCCCCACAGCTTTTTGCAGGATTCAGGGGCTCAGTGGATTTGCTCTATCAGCTTGGAAGCAGTTTTGTATTCCCTCCGAGGCAAAAAAAAAAAAAGCACTCCTATCTATAGGAGAATTGTGTAAAAGCCTTGAGCCACCCCTCATTTCTTTATATTAAAATCAATTCAATTACATTAAATGATGTAGATTAAAGAAACAGGAACACGTTTTACTGTGACAAGTGGTAAAGTGCCCAAAGATCCATTTAAAAAAAAACGTCTGTTTGCGTAATAACCTCAGCAGCAACCTCATTTCCCCTCTCATTAGTTCCAACCACTAATTGGATTCAACATCACCATTACACTAATCATCAGGCCTGATCGTCTGTCATCATCTGCACCCGTTTCTCACTGGTTCATGCCTTAAGTTAGATGCTTGAATGATTCACAGGTCAGTGTGTGGCTGAACAAACAAAAATACATTCCTCTGAAACCGATCAGCTACAGGGACTGGTCTGAAAATGAGAGTTAAAACCTTGCCAAAAATGAAAGCTATATAAAAAAAAAGTCCTTAAGGAAGCCTGGAGACCTATTCATCAAGATGACGTAAAAAAAAATAATACAAGACCGTCTGGCTCTCAGGAAGCAAAATATGAAGAAATGAGGTTTGGATCAAGGTTTCTGCACAGTACTGTACTTTTTCCACTGTTATTAGGTACTAATGAAACGTAAGCTGCTCTACAGTATGTACATAATTAATATGACTTGTCAAACAGTGTAAATAATATACTGTAGGTAGCAATACTGTAAGAATCAGACACGGTGCAGAAATATGATCATAATCTCCTACACCATGTTACAGATGATGTGGATCCTTTAAATACCTTTCCCCCCTTTTTACACTCTCATGGGAGCCAAATTTGAATTGATCTGAAAATCTGATCATTTTGATTCATGCATATTTTTACTCATTTCGTACACATTTAAATTATTTTATGTCGATTCTGTAAAGATGCTTTGCGACACTGACCACTGTTAAAAGTGCTACACAAATAAAATTTTATTGATCTGAATTGAATAGAAGGTTGTGGGTTTAAGTCCCAGCACCTGCCACTGTTGAGCCCTTGAGCAAGGCCTTATCTGCTCCACGGTATCCTGGCTCACCCTGTGTGCTACTTCCTACAGTAACTGGGATGTTATTCAAGCAAACAAACAAGAACAAACAAACAAACAAAACTTTTCACAGTGCTACAGTATAAGATACAAGTGAGAAATTCGGAGTCGGGTTCGAGACCCGTCTCTGTGTGCATGGAGTTTGCATGTTCTCCCCGGGCTTGGTGGGGTTCCTCCGGGTACTCCGGTTTCCTCCCACAATCCAAAGACATGCAGATTAGGATAATTGTGTGTGAACGAGAGTGTGTGTGTGTGTGTGTTTGCTCAGGGTTAGCTGGGCACCCTGTCCAGGGTGTAATCCACCTTGTGCCCTAAGTCTCCTGGAATAGGCTCCAGCCTACACCCTCTTCCACAGCTCTCCCCACCCCCCCCCCACCCCCACCCCTGCCTCCTCGACCCTGTATACAGGATAAAGCGGAATAGACGATGAGTGATTATTATTATTATTATTATTATTATAGTAGTATACATATTAAAGTATTATTATGAATTATTTTATATATTTACCAATATTATTGTTCTTTTTTTTCCTTTTCCAGCAGCTGTGCTAGTTGCCATCTCTTTGTTTTTTGGCCCTGGACCGAGCGACAGAGAGCTAATGAATTGATGGCGAGGGAGAGACCTCTTTGTTATACCCTCTATAGCGTCTCTGTCCTCCCTAATCTTTAGAAATAGCTGGAAAATCAATTTCTTGCAGCACACCAGCCACTGTTAGACCATACTGTAACTCAGTTGTAGCAATCTCATGGGGAGAAGCAGCATGACAAAAGAGTGATTTCACCTGTCACTTCCCTGCGCTGCTTTAGTAAGACTTCAGCAGCTACGGAGACAGGCTGGGTTCAATTACCTCAGCAATTATTCATGGTGTAGCAACTGAAAGTTCTGTATCCGACAATACAATTTCAAACGCCTTATCTAATATACAATAGTGGTTCCCTGTCAATTTGGCTTAGAAGCTCAGACTGTAGTGCGGAATTGACTGAAGCAGAATAAATAGGCCTGGGAACACATGACCTTCTGAACAATCTGCTACAAAAAAAAAAAAAAAAATGTTATAACAAAACAAAACAAAAACATTCTCTTTTGGGCCCGACAGATGTAAAAAAAAAAAAAAAAAAAAAAAAACTTTGGACAGCCTTAATGAATTAAATCCCGCCATCCATTAACATGATCCGCCAGCTATTATTCTCTCTATTATTTGGAGTTTTGCTCTGCGTTATGTACATCATTAGATAGCACAATGCCAACTCTGGCGCGCTTGCAAAGAGAATGCAGTCCAACGCTAAGGTGACACGCGCACTCGTGCCTGTCCCTAATTAATCACAAGTGGCCGGTGATGGAACTCATTACACAGAAGGGAGAAATAATTAATCATCTTTGCTCTAGCATGGCGGCAAACATAAAAGCAGCGTTGCAGACAGGGTGTTCGATGTGCGCAAAAGTCGAACGCAAACACACATATCTACACACACACACACACACACACTTTTCATATAAGATTTGTTGATCTGCATTCTGCGCCATCTTGCTTTTTTTTCTTTCTTTCTTTCTTTCTGCAGTCTCATTTCGGTCGTACAGCCCCTCACCTGCTCTGACGACTAGAAAGCGAAAAAAAAAAAGTAAAAAAGAAAAAAAAAAAAAAAAAAAAAAGCTCAGTCTCGGCTTATATTGGATTTGTCGTGATAAAGCGAAACAAGGGTTTGCGTAGCCGCGTGTTGTATCTGCTGAGAAAATCGATCATGTTTTCTATTTGCTGGGAGTAATTTCATTTTGTTTAATCAAAAAACAGGCTCAGCTTGACTTGGCCCACAGCACAGCTGCCACCTCACGCCTTCAGAATACATTAAACTTGCATGCAGGCATTACAAGAACAAAAAAAAAAAGAAAAAAAAAGAATGAACCCCCAAAGCATGACAAAAATGGCTTAATGTTTTCAGCTTGAGTCGCAAAAACGCCAATTCAGCTTACTGTCTTCACTTCTCAAACAGAATGACAATATATTAATTTGTTCTATTTTGAATAATACTATTTTGGAATAAAACCTCACTCATTCATCGTCTATACCACTTTTTCATGTATACAGGGTCACGGAGGTTAGGGGGGGTGGTACCAGGGGGAAATCCATTACAGGGGATACACATACAATAAACACATACTACAGGCAAAGCCACCAAGTGCGGGGAGAACATCTAAACCCGAGGCAGGAATCGAACCTGTAAACCGGAGGTGCAAGGTGATGATGCTAACCACTAAGCCTTGGTGGCCTGTGGTTAGCATTACTGTTGTAGGACTTTGAGTAAAAAGCAATACTTAGACATCGGTCATCTGTCATCAGGGGTGTTGTAGTGGGGGTGAAAGTTCATTCTTTATTCATCACATACTGTATACATTACTGAACAGTGAAATTCCTACTTTCTTTTCACTACTAGGGTGGAAGACGACAGTGCTAACCACTAAGCCGCGATAATAATAATAATAATAATAATAATAATAATAATATAATATTAAGAAATTGGGAAAACCCTTCACATGTTTTTCTTTTACGTTTTTTATTAATAAGATTCAATTATTTCTTACTTGTATCTTATATTGTAGCACTATGAATTTTTTTGTAACATTTGTTTTTGTTTGTTTGACATGTTTGACACATTTCAATACTTCTTGTTAGTAGATAGGGGTCAGAGCAGTGGGTGAGTGTGGGCGTTATACGGCGCCCCTGGAGCAGACATAGGCCCCTTAGGGGCCTTGCTCAAGGGCCCGACAGCAGCAACCAGGAAAAGCTGGAGCTCAAACTGCCAACCTTCTGATCAGTAATTCAGAGCCTTAACACCCTGAGCTGCCACCAACACCACCGCGCCCCTAAAGCAGGACTGACTTCACAGCACCCAGTAGCATGAGGGTGCTTGCATACATGGAACAAAGTTTGTTTTTAATTAGTGTCATAATTAAATTCCCTGAATACTGTAAATCGGTTGATTCCAAAAAATACTGAAGGCTCTCTCTCTGATGCCACTTTCAACTATTACAAATGATATAAAGTAAAACGGTTTAGTTTTTCCACCCTGCACTTGGATTCGCTTTTACAGCACAGCGTATTATGTCTAGGTGACTGCTGACACATACTGTATGCTGAATCATGTCTTTCCCAAGAAAGTGAAATCATGGTGTCAAAAAAAGTTAACTTAAAGTCAGCTTCGAACTAATTTCTTTCCAAAGCAGCAGAGCTCAGGTGCCTCATCACCTCCAAATGATGCTGAAGACAAGACACAAGGTGAGCTTGTCCCCAACATACCTGTGTACACTCTCTCGAATGTTTTCATGTATTATCACGCAGTATATCCACAACACCGTCAGCGTGCTGTACAGTATACTGTATGACATCTCTAACGCTTGTGTTCAACACTAACCCGAAAAAAGGCTCTCACATATTATCTGTCACATCATAAACATAACTGAATCCAATGCATTTTAACATTCTATTTTCATTCATGACATTTGACAGACACTCTTATCCAGAGAGCGTGACTTACTGTACGGTACGTTTATCGGATTATCGAGCAGCAGCAACCCTCTGAACAGTTGTGGTTTGAGTGTCTTACTTAAAGCTCCAATGGTAGGTTGATGGTGGTGGGATTTGGACCGTCTGATCCGTAGGCCAATGTCTTAACCACTAAGCTACCCATGCTCACATGACATATTGCTATCACACACCCAGGGTACTGTAATTTTAGTCCAAAGACATTCAGATTAGGCTAATTGGTGTTCCCAAATTGCCTATAGTGTGTATAAATGTGGGTGCCTTCTGATGCATTGGCACCCTGTCCACATAGATTTTTTATTCAATGGGGTATATAAACAGTTCACTGCTGGCCATTACAGATTTTTTTTATACAGCTGTCAGCTCAATTATTTGAAAAAAAAAAAAAAAAAATGCTGGAGAGATATAGATCAAGAAAGGAAGGGGGTCCAATAAAACTGTTTATGGATAGAGCCATAAAAGTTCTGTGCTACACTGCTGTCTGTCACAGACACTAAGTTAAACCATTCCCTTAAATCACATCCTCTGTTCTCACTCACTCATTGTCTATACCGCTTTATCCTGTATTCAGGGTCATGGGGGGGCCTGGAGCCTATCTCAGGAGACTTAGGGCACGAGACGGGGTACACCCTGGATGGGGTGCCAATCCATCACAAGGCACATATACATATTGTACATTCACACGCTCATTCACACACTACGGGCAACTTGTAAACGCCAATTAGTATAATCGGCATGTCTTTGGACTGTGGAAGGAAACCCACCAAGCACGGGTCGAACATGCACACAGCCTCTGAGGTGGGAATCAAACCCAGATTCTGGAGGTACAAGGTGTCAGTGCTAACCACTAAGCCACTGTGCCGCCTATTCTCTGTTTCTGATGGTTTCAAATAAATAAACCAATGACTTATGTTAAAGAATCTAACGTTAGAGAACACTGAAGTGCTCTAAAGGACAAAGTAATGAGGAAATGATTAGATTAAGAACAAATTACAGATTTGCACCTTCGGGCCATGTGTTTAAACTAGACTTAATTCCACAATAGCAAGATTTGATGAAATGAAAAAGGCAACCGTGTCAGTGAACGCGCTGGACAGTATTAGCAGTACTAAACGTTAGACTAACAGAAGATGCTAAACTTCCATTTAACCTGTCACTATTATCAGAAGTTCTTAAACGGATAAATAAAGGAGAGGAATGAGTTTAGTTCTTTTCAATTAGGAAGATAAATATTGGCCGAAAGCTGCCCGTCTGAGATCCAGCACACACCCACACAGGCTTAACACACAAGGAATGTTAACAGTGCCAGAGAGAAAGACGGGGAAGGGGTGGAGGTGGGGAGGGAGGGAGGGAGAGGTGGGGCTCATCCTTATCCTGGCTCTGATTTATGATAACATATTTCATCAAACAGAAGACGGCAAGCCAACAAATCAAACTGGATCCTTTTTTCTATAGACAGAATTCAAGCCCTTATCAGTTCACATCACGTACTGTACACAACACCTCCAGCAGGGGGCTCTCTCAACCACAAGAGAATAAAAGAGTGAAGGCTATAATCTTGTAATCTCCTCCTTTTTCGGCTTTGTGTCTGTGCCAGCTGTCACCTAAGTTGTCCACCTACCCAGGACACGGTCTGTGCCAATCTAGCAGCTCAGGAAACGCCGTCAGAGCTTTAGGGCCCTACTCAGGAAATGATGTAATCACCCCTTGTTACCCATCAGTGTTTAAGCAGTTAATGAATTATGACAAGGGGCCATGCTCACTGAAAGCTCTGAAATGAGACGCTGGCAAAAGCAGAACAGAAGGGAAAGGTGGTATACAGCAGGATCAAGCTGGAGTGAAAAGGTAAGAGGTAACAGTAGAGTAGAATATGGGATTGGATTTGTTGCTTGAATCATCCCATACATGTTAGTGATGGGTCGTTCATGAACGATTCGTTCCTTTTGAACGAGTCTTTAAAGTGACTCAGAAGAACGAGTAGTCTCAGAGAGTGATCCGTTCATTTTCTACTGGGCGTGCACGCGCAAAGCATCGCAAAACCTCCGTAGGTTATGTACAGGAAACAGAAATGAGGAATTACCTTTGAGTCTTTGGTCCGATTCAAAAGAACGAATGACTCAGACTAGAAGATATGAGAGGTGAGCTACTCATTCTGTTTATTATAATATGTCCTCAGCTGCATTGTAATATTTTCATTATAGCCAAAATGTGTGTATATAGACGTGTTGGGGGTCTTTTTATTGAAAATGCAACATTTTATTTTATTTCTGATCAAAAGAACGAAATGAACTAAATGACTCAAAAAAGATTCATTCATTTTGATGAACGAGATTCAAAGAACCGAGTCACTAAAATGATTCCCATCACCTCATACATGTCATTATATACAGCACATATTTTCCATTTCTCAGCTGTACAGATGTTATGGACGTCCTCCTTGCTCATTTTGTTTCCATTCATACTTGTCATTTCGTGTGACACTAGTGGCAGTTTGACTAATTCAGTCATTTGAAGAGAGGAGAAATGATTGCGGCACCATGAAGCCTTGCTCCTCCCACTTCCTTGTCCAGACCTGTCACACAAACATGGGGTAGTACATCATCCTGGAAAGAGAAATACAGAAAAAAGGCAGACTTGGCTGGCTGTTGAAAAAGGTGTGAGGTAAGACAAGAGGCGCTGTCTCGGCTTTGCTTAAACAGACAGGCGATGTTTTCATCATCGGCTCTGACAACAGATGGAGAAGCCCTGAGTGCTGAAGCTGTCACGGACCCCCGTTCCTCACCCCACCCACCAAATGAACGGGAAATTAATTATGCTGGCAGCTTCTCCTGCAAAAACATCCAGGATGTCATTTATCACACGGCTCAACGACGTAAGTGGTGCAACCGGAAAAAAAAAAAAAAAAAAAAACACAAGCAAGAGAAAACATGCAAATGACTGAATCTTAATTAAGGCATACTAAATTACTGAATGCATGAATAATCTATCAGTGGCTGACACAGCAGGGTTTTGTGTTGTGTAGCCTCACCTGACCGAGCAATCACACTTGACACTTGCTCTGCCGTGCCATACAACTGATT
>JAQMYL010000003.1:22668298-22678382 GCA_030014365.1 Clarias pachynema | reverse complement strand
TTTAATAATTTGCTTTCTGTGGAGTTTATTATTAATCTTCGTCTGGTGCCTGTCTATTGTTATGCAAACTATTTCTTGGATCGCTGTCTTTTTTCCTTTTTCTTTTTTTTCAAGCTAAGACACTTGCATTTTATTTTCAAGGAAATTAATCTGGATACATTTTGTACTACTGGGACGGAATTGGAAAGTCTGTTTACTCAATACTTACTTAAGTCTGACAAGAACTATTGAGCTTGTTTATGTTTATGTTTCACATGAACGACAAATAAAAAATATCATATTAATGCATCATATTGTGGACAGTTTGTGTAAGGTATTATAATATGATGCGAAGGTTCCTTATTCCTTTATCCAGACTCCTCATGTGGTACCGCTTCCTATAGCTTGTATCCAGACGAATATACATCCAAACAGCTTGTGTCTGCTGGAACTCTTTTGTTTACCCGGAAAATGCAAATGCATTTCCTTTTGTCTGTCTGTCTCCGAGTCTCCTAATGACTGACACATAAATTACTGGTTCTTTTGATGTTGGGCGGATACAGTATGTGACACAGCACCTGGCCAAAAGTTTAAACATGCTCTCTTGGATGAAAATAAACATCATGAAGACATCATGAATGCGTGTGTTTGTTCTTTTCCGGTTGTAAGTGTATCAAAGTGCGGCAGACACAACAAGCAATAATTCTTCTTCTTTTATCATCATCGTCTATACCGATTTATCCTGTATACAAGGTCGCAGGGGGCTTGGAAACTATCTCGGGAGATTTAGGGCACGAGGCGGGGTACACCCTGGACAAGGTGCCAATACATCAAAGTGCACACACATACACACACTCACACACACCACGGGCAATTTGGGAACGCCAATTAGCCTAATCTGCATGTCTTTGGACTGTGGGAGGAAACCGGAGCACCCTGGAGGAAACCCACTAAGCATGGGGAGAACATGCAAACTCCATGCACCGAACTGTTGGTCCTGGTGGTGCAAGGCGACAGCGCTAACTACTAAGCCACCATACTGCCTATTCTTCTTTTAATTCATCTTAAAACTCTTCTTCTTGAACCTAACAGTTTGTATGTTTCAAGGGTTCACAAGTTTCCTCAAAGAAATGAGAGAAAATTGGACAAACAGTACAAAAAGTGTTTTTTAATATCTAGCCACTTTTTAATCTCCACGTTTCAGACAATTAATGATATGGTATATACAGTGCTGTATATCGCCGTAATGATGTCTTATTGACATTTCACTCAGTCCTATTGATTACGGTTGAAGTGGATCCAGAGCACATCATGCGAATAATCCACAAGGTCTGGATGCCAGGGCATTCACACATTCACACCAATGAGCAATTTAATGTAACGAGCTGCTCATGAATTTTTCAGTCTGTGGTATTTTTCAATTTGTACGATTGATTATTTTCAGATATTGGCCATTTTCCAGGTGTAGCAATCTATGAGGATATAATGGCACAAAGACACCACTCACTCACACACCAATTCATCACAGGGCACACACACTACGGGCAATTTGGGAATGCCAATTAGCTTAATCTGCATGTTTTTGGAATGTGGGAGGCAACCCACCGGGAGTACACCGGGCAATGCACAGGGAGAACATGCAAACTCCATGGACACAGACCCCAAAGCAGGAATCGAACCTGGACCCTGATGGTGAAAGGCAACAGTGCTAACCACTAAGCCACCGTGCCACCTACGACAACGCCAGACCATAGGAAGCGTATAAGTACTGCAGGTAGACCCTTTATTCAAAATGTCTGACTGCCTCTCGACCTCTATTATAAGGTTCTTCATTTTGTCAAAGCAAAGTGAAAGTTTCCTATTTTCAGTATTCTCTAGGTCAGGTCGACCTCAACTGAACTTACCTCAGATACAATATTTCAACTCTGTGCCAATAAACCAACTCTGTGCACACAAACAACTCTAAATGAGGTACCTCTAATGGGTCTCTTGATAACAGGCCTAACTTAAGTAAAGAGACTTTCTAAGCTACTACAGTAGCACATGACCAGTAATAAATATTAGTAATTTATATACTTTTAATAAGGTCTCGCATCAGTGAGAAGACGAAACTAGGCAGTGGTGTTATGCAGAACTAGGATGAAATCTCAAAGAGGGTGTTCAAGGTCTTAAAATTAGTCCCTTTGATACCTCTATCTTTGAGCTTGCCAAAGGCGGTATTATACTCATTTCACTTTGTAAGTAAAGTCAGTGAGCTGGGACCGAACTGGTCAGTTGGGACTGGATGAAGCTATGCAATAGCAGTGCAATCTCACAAGCTCAGTGTCTCAGTTACAGAAAAAAAAAACCCCTGCCAATTAATGTCTAAAGAATTCTGACAGTTATAGTGACAGTGTGTGACGGCATCAAAAATGAGCCACGCTACATTTTATTCATGTTTCTGTCTGGAAAAACGAATCAAGCAGATGCTATACAATTATTATACCACACAGTTGAATTCTTAAATCTGATTGATTGAAAGGTTTAAAATAACTCAAGCAACAGCAGCATTATCATTGCTATAACAACAATTGGTTTATGCTTTACCATAAGCTTAATTATAAATGGATTTTAAAAGTGTCTTGTTATGTAATGAATAACAAAACTTCTACTTGTTACTGTATATAGTGAAGATTTCTGTAAGGAAATAAAGGTTTCTTTAACGCCTTTGCATTTTGTTTATTCTCTAGAACATGATAAGCTGCATTTAAACTCAAGCAGCACATACTGTATCCGTGCCGGCAACACAGAATAGGTCAACGATGATATAAAAAAAATTATATTAAAAAAAAAGTATATATAGGGTAGTCCCTTACTTACGTACATTCGAGTTACGAATTTTCACAGTCCAATACAGTGGAAAACAGCTCTGAGACAAAACGGTGTCCAAGATTCCCCTAGCGATTTTAGGGAGCAGAGACTGTTATATTTGTGTGAGATTTAGTTCCTTACAGTTTTTGGCATGTGTTTTATTTACGTGTTTTATTTATTTATTTACCTTTTTTTTGATGGCAGTGTGGGACAAGGGGAAGACTTGACTTAAGAACAAATCAGACTTACAAAAACAACAATAAAAACACATGATCATGTGTATCTGTGCTATTTCTTTGCCTGTGACCCATTTATAATTTTTTTGCACAATCATGTTTGGGTAGTTGGTTAAAATGATCTAAAATTGAGTTAAAATTCAGCTAAAAAAAAAAAAAAAAAGGATATGTTACTCTATAATGCACCATCATGAGCCCTAAGTATGTTTATGTTTATTAAAAAGGAAACAGCAATACAAAATACTTGGGGGAAATATGTATTACAGTGAGTCTGATTGTTGGTTGATATCATTGCCTGGAAGTCGCTGCATTCTCATTTGTTGTGTTTCAGCCAAGATGAGTATCGCAATGCTGCTTTTCAGCATTTTTCAGCACAATTTGTTTATGGGCATATATTCCTAAAACTAAGCAACATACAGGTACATTTCCATTAACATCACTTTGTAAGTTTGCGCATGTAACCATTTGTAGATAAATAATACAAATGCAGTGACAGTTTATTATTGACACTAAACTCTGAAGTAAAGCGCACTCCAAAACACAACTACACCAATTCATAGAGAATATAATAAACAAGATTTTGCCCAATTAGACCAGCAGTGAATCAATCACAAGTTTTGTGCTTTGTGATTAGCAATAAATGATAAATGCATGAGCCTTACTAAGAGAATTACAGTTAATTTAATTCATAGCTAAAATACTTTAAATGAGCTTTAACTACATTCAATTTAAAGAAAAAAAATAGTGAATTAAATACTCTTTATAGTTGCTATAACATCATTGAAATGTGGACTTCTGAATTTGTCTCTCACACACTCCATAACATTAAATGTGACTATAAATAGATTTTTAAAAACTGTATGATGTTTAATTTTTTTAAAGTAAATATTTTGTAAAAAAATGTAACAACATTGCTGTGATATGTTGCTATGAACCAGTAAAGCATTTCATGTTGTGCTGTTATAGGAAAATAATTAACTTCTGAATGATAACCCTCCCTTTCGTGCCAGGGTGCATCATACAGTGTTATCATCCCGCTGTTGATTATCTTCTCATAATTGCATGTTCTTGTTGTGTTTTATTTCTTGAATATTGACCGGCAATGTGTATATATATATATAGCTCTCATTATCAGGCCATTCCCTGTACCTGATCAGTTTCATAGGAAGGTTTTTGTTTGTTAAGACACACAGTGACCTATGAATCATTCAAGCATAAAAAAATACCTAGCTGAAGGCATGAACCAGAGAGAAACAGGTGCAGATGATGACATTTACAGCAGTTGGCAGACACCCTTATACAGAGCACCTTACATTTATCTCATCACACTCATCATCATTTATCTGAGCAGTTGAGGGTTAAAGCCCAACCCAAGAACATTGGGACCTTCCAATCAGTATCATAAAGGTATTATAAAGTATTACTTGTATTATAAAGGGGCAAACCCATCAACGACAGGCCTTAAACCTGGATCCTCAGATCCAAAAAGCAACAATCTAGAGCCTTAGCCACCTGAGCCACAGCTTACAGTTAATGTAGTTTTATGAAAATAGTTTCCCTTGAATGATGCTCAAGCACACAACTTTGGTTTTTATTCAAACTTCCACCTAGAAGCTTTTTTTTATTATCATAATTTTTTTTTTATAATGAAACTTGTCATTCAGCACACTAGGTGATGTTTCCTCAGACATCTTTATTATCCTCGGTAAACGTTCTACTATCACCCACAACCGGGTAACTGCAATTATGGAAAGCCATTAGGGTCAAACTTGGTCATATGATTAATTTGCATTAAAGAAATAATAATGCGTTACAATTTCTAAATTAATCACATGCATTAGCATGTTAATATTGACAGCCCTCATTTTTAGGCACTTTGCATCCTGTCTCAATAAAACGCTTGTTCCCATTTCTTTACTTTAATCTACATTATTTAACTTGATTCAATATCAAGAAATGAGGGGAGTCTGAATTGAATTTTGTGCACTACCGTATGTTCGTACGTATATAACTCTTTAAAAACACCCAAGATTGAACCATTGTGCCAGCACTAGGCAGAATTATTCTGCAAAAAGTGAAAGAGTGCCTGTAGAGAAGCTGATAGAAAACCTCAGGTAAAAGATCTATATACAGATTCAGGGTCTGAAACGAAGAAAGTAAGGAATGAATGCAGAAGCAGTGTTAGTCATGCAGTCTGGGCAGAGAGGAGAGAGAGAGAGAGAGAGAGAGAGAGAGAGAGAGCTCCTACAGAGACAGATCACTAACCAGACTTGTCCCAAAAGTCCATTGATTAGCCCAGACTGAATATTTGTGATCAACAAAGGAGGAGTCTCACACAGGATAGCTGCCAAATATTCAATTTTGTATTCAAGTACAAAATTCACCTACTACTACTATACTGTTAGAAAAAGAGGCCTTACAATGCTCTTATAATAGTTCACTATACAGTAATTCTAAAGTTTACTAAAGCTATTCTTTGCCTGAAAAGGAATCTGTCTATTGTACAGATAATGAGATCGCAATCTTATTTTCGCAGGACTGAATGGCGACCTCTCGCTGCTTACCTATTACTGATTAGAAATGCTCATAAATAAAACATATTGATTTCAAGAGATTCTTTTTGTTCTCACAGTGTGAGAGAGTTTAACATTATCAGATGAGACATGTGTATGTGACGAGGTAGAGCGTTAACATACAGTATACAGTACAGTACTTCCATGTCCAGTTATTATTATTATGCGCTCTGGTGTCATCATACAGATGTGGTAATGGGTCAGATCTAAAATAAATTTAAAAAACTGCAGTTCGTGGATTATTGTCCTGACAGGACATCCGCTGAAACGATGCGCTGAAAATCTTATGAGCGCCCCTGCCCCCTTTCCATGACTTGTAATCTAGTAGAACCTGGAAAAATAACTATAGACCCCTAACAACCTTTCTCACCTCCTCCCTTCTGGCAGCCACTACGGAACCCTGTTACACCAAAACAGCCAGACACAGGAACACAGTTTCTTTCCTCCGGAAATCATCCTCGCAAACCTTGACTATATGCTGTATAAAAGCACCAACATGCTTTTTCAAACTTCTTACACCCTACAGTACTGTAGATACCGTTATTTGCACTACTTATTATATGCGATATGTGCACACTCACTTTATGTACACTTTACAGTATGTATATCTGTTTCATACTCGGAAATTCTTTCATTATTTAATCTGTATAGTTATTGAATATCGTCTACTTACTGTGTATAGTGTATCGTCTATAACAAATGTACAGTACAGTGCTTTATGTTGGTCTGTATAAACAGGCGGGATCAAATCCCTTGCGTGTGTCAACATACTTGTCGAATAAAACCCGATTCTGATGACCCCGTGTTCCAGTGAGACAAAGCAAAGAAATATTTTGTTGTGCTCGATGGAACTGATGGTTCTTCCTCTAGAAATGTGAAATTTGCTGAAACGGTTCCTAGTTGTAGCCAAAACAAGCTGAACTCCTTCCTTAACACATTATATTGACTCGATTTAATCCTGCACTAATGTTATTTTCTAATTATTAAACCCTAATTTAGATAAACAGGTATTTATAGAAAAAAATCAACAACAGCAACATCATCATTGAGCTGTACAGGGGATGCGGCTCATCGGGACCATAAACTGGAAACTTTATGTACATTAAGTGATATACATTAACTGCATCATTCCCCAGTGATGTGTTGCTATATTATCCGTGTCTAATATTATGCTCTTAAATAAATTAAAGTTGGTATCCGCATTATGCCTTAGTGGTTAGCACTGTCGCCTAGGGGTCGGGTTCAATTCTCGTCTCAGGTCTGTGTGCATGGAGTCTGGAGTCTCCAGGCTCCACGTATACAGCATGAAGCGGTTTAGACAATGAATTTGTTTATTTCGGCTGTTCCCTTTCAGGGGTCGCCACAGCAAACCATCTGCCTCCATCTAACCCTATCCTCTGCATCCTCTTCTCTCACACCAACTAACTTCACGTCCTCTCTCACTGCATCCATAAATCTCCTCTTTGGTCTTCCTCTAGACCTCCTGCCTGGCAGTTCCAACCTCAGCATCCTCTCACAATCTCTCCTTTGAACATGTCCAATCCACCTCAATCTGGCCTCTCTGACTTTATCTTGAAAAACATCTAACATTAGTTGGATTCATTATTAATCCTATCCATCCTTATCACTCCCAAAGAGAACCTCAACATCTTCATCTCTGCTACCTCCAGCTCTGCCTCCCGTCCTGTCTTCAGTGCCACTGTCTCTAAGCCATAGAGCATCGCTGGTCTCACCACTGTCTTGAACATTAGTCCTTTCACTCTCGCTGATACTCTTTCATCAAAAAACACACCTGACACTTTTTTCCACCGGTTCCAACCTGCCTGTGCACGCCCTCTTCACCTCCTTTCTACACTCTCCATAGGAAGTCCTGCACCTTCTTTACCTCTGCTCCCTGTAGCCTCATCGTTCCACTTAGTTCCCACTCACTCACTCACTCACTCACTCACTCACATGTGTTTTGTCTTCTACGTACTATAAATTATTTAAGACTATTTTTGAAATCTAAAAAACACAAACTAACATACAGTAGCAACATCAAAATGCATAATGTACTTACATTGTTATTCAAAGTGTTTGGGCATTTAATACTCCTCCAGCTAATCTAGGGTGAGTCATGGTCCAGGGATTAGGAAAAACTCTCTTACAGTATATGCCTCTTGATATGTTTACTGTGCTGTTCTTTAAAAGAAAATCACTAGAAAAGAAGGTCTTAACCTTATACTATTTATGGATGCTAAAGTGCTTGAAGTACATTGTATCATTTACATACAGTGTATAAACCAAATATTTTAAATGATGACTGGAGATCCTTTCACAGTTGAAAAAAAATGGGAATAAATACACTGGTCACCATTGGGGTCCATGGACTCTAGTTGGACTACAAAGGTTCCTGGATGGATGCATGGATGGATTTTAAATAAGGTCTGTTGAATCATCTACTTTATGAAATGCGACTGATACTTGGGAACTCCTCGTTTTTTCGAGTACATGACAATAAACTACAACTTGGCAGTACATGATTGAGTTCCCTTCCCAGCCTATTCAGTGTTTAAAAAAAGAAAAGATTGACCAATTAGGATGGACTGATTTGTATACGCACACTTGGATGTCCAGCATGATGCGTTTGTCCTCTTCCACATGGATACCCCAGATGCAGTCCTGGCCTTTATCATAAGCTTCAGGCCAGTTTGGAGACAGCACCACTCCGGCAGAATCAGTGATCTCCCCACTACACACCGCTGAAATATCACACACACACACGTACACACACATTTTAATTACTCACATACACACCCACATACTGCAAAAGGGCATAAATCAAAAAAAATAACACAAACAAACAAGATGAGGGAGAAAAAAAAAAAAAACAACTCTGCGTCAAAAGCGTGTTATTGCAAAGGTTAAGGCATTTAATATTCCTCGAGCAATGTCAAGGGTGAGTCAAGGTGCCGGGGCTGGGGAAAACTGAAGGACTACATTAATCTGAGGTGCATGTAGGAGATTCTTCCAATAAAATCTCCCTGATTTAGAAATTCGCAAACTGCATGACCTCCGTTGTTTTTGCATCCATCTTGCGAGGTGCTGGTGCGGCCATGCAGAAACGAAATATTTCTAAACAAAAACGCGCTTGTCTACTGCAGCAGTGTTTGTGATTAAATCATTTCAAACCAATTTCCGTTGTGGGCTTTGAGCAATGCACCCGAGCATGGGATCAGATAATATTGCAGCATTGTGCGTTTTAGGTTTCCTGTTTACGATATTTTGCCCAAGTCTTTAACTCTTGGCTCTGGTGCTGATCTTTTCTTTGCCTTAGACTGATGCAGGTGAGACACACCGAAGTAGATTTACTTTCACGGAAGAAAAACAGGACCTGCTCCACTCATTACCGCACACAGAGCCAGCCGAGTCCATCCCCAAATGTTTATTACTGTAGGCACCACGACATCAAATGTAAGGATGCACAGGAGATTCTTGTCATTCTGACAAGCGAACCCCACACACACCTCGGCAGGCAGGCTCAGTTTCGTTCCACTGTGGGTTTCTGGAGTCCATGCACTCGATGATAATAGAGCCTTGCTCCAGTGTGTATCCGGGATCGCAGCTAAACTCGACCACGGCACCCACAGCGTAGCTGGTGTCACTGCTGGTGAAGTTGCCGTACTTGACAAAAGGCTCATAGCAATGCCCTGGTGCGAAAGCTGCAAACACACACACACACAAAGAGACAAAGCAAGTGCAAATAATTAAATGCTGACAAACTTAAAGGAAAATCAGTATTAAAATACTTAAAATAAAAATATCTCTATCATTTCCAGATCAGAGCACGGTTTTGCACGGTTCGGTTTACTTTCATACCATGTAAAAAAACAACAACAACATGTGGGCGGTGTAGGGATGAAACCATACTTGTAAAGCTCTTTCATTCATTAGACAGAACTACAGAAACAGAACGAAAGGAAATTTGGATAGAGATAAACATAGTGGACAAGGAATTATTGACAATCTTTATTTGTCAGTCCAACTATCAGCACTGCAGTACATCTCAGTTGGTGGCTTAGTGGTTAGCACTGCTGCCGTGCAACTCCAGGGTCCGGGTTCGATTCCTGCTTCAGGGGTCTGTGTGTGGTTCCTCCCCCAGTCCAAAGACATACAGGTCAGGCTAATGGGTGTTCCCAAACTGCCAGCAATGAGAATGTGTATATATGTACCCTGGCACCCCGTCCAGCTCCAGGCCCCCCCGCGACCCTGTATACAGGCTAAAGTGGTATAGATGATCAGCAGTGTTGGGCGATGTTACTTTTTAAAGTAAATAATTACATTACAAAATGACTGTCATTAAAAAGTAATCAGTTACATTACAGCCTTTCTTTCTGATAAAAGTAACTAGTTCGAGTACTTTTCCATTGCAGAAAATGAAAACTCCTTTGTGATTCCTCATGCATG
>JAQMYL010000003.1:22650929-22664195 GCA_030014365.1 Clarias pachynema | reverse complement strand
TAGAATGTAGAAAATAAATCACTAAACAAAAACAAAGAAATTTGCAAGTGACCTAAAACTTTTGAACGGTAGTGTATTTGCTAAATACAATTTCATGTCCTTTGAAGTAGTGTCAGTAACTTTTTAAAATTTAAATCTTTCAATGATCTTAATTGTCATTCAGATGAAACTTGGCCACTTTAGATTTCACATGAAAAGACATAAAACGTGAAAAAGTGCATTATTTTAAAATGCAAAATTGTTCAAATATTGCAACATGAATTTGACATGGTTACGGACACTACAGATTTTTTGCTTTTTAAGCTTTTACCAAAAACCATCTGTCACGCAAAGCACTGAGGTGGCACTGGAATTTTAATGCTATATGTGTTAACAATAATTGTTGGGCAGATTACAAAACGCTATTTTAAGTGAAGAATGTTTTATGGCCACATAACATAAGGTGCGTCTAGTTTGGGGCATTCAAACAAAACCACTGCTATATGTAGAAAAAATCCTTAATTTAAGCAAAAAAATTTTTATGGTCATTTGCTTCTAGAAGTTTACACCAATTTTTGTATCAATAATCATAAATAAATATTCTAAATTTGCATTTTTAATTATTATTGTTTGAAATGAGACAGTGTAACATTGAAAATAGCCATTTTTGGGTCACATATGACATCATCTCTTCAAAACAGCTGAAGTTAGCAACTTGAAATTTTTAGTTAAGCAAGCTCGGTCACTTCCATGTTGAATAAACATCAGAAGTAGCTTTTTTGGCACACACATTTTCAGTACTCTGTGTATAACATAAAAAGCACCAATACTGTGTTTTGGCTGTTACCTTTCTTCATCACCTATATTTGTTCTTGCAGGCATGCTTTTTAAAACTGGCTCCTTAATATATATACCTCAGGTGCCAAGGTGTCTTTAGAACTGGTGTTAATTGGAAATGTCAAAGCATGTCAGACTCACAGGTTGAACAGGTTTCCCGAACCATCTCACGCTCAGCTTACTAAAATCACACCATGCCTTTCAACAGCCAATTCCCTGATATACCAGAAAATGTGAAAAAATGAAACACGTCTGTAATGAAAAGACCATCCTAACACACAGATAGTCCTGACAGGCCAATGACAGATCGTTGTAAAAGCAATAAAAGGTTGTTGGAAAGGGTACGCGTCACAGCCAATCAGGTGAATGTTAGCCAGGCAGACAGAGCTTGATTAAAGTAGATCTTCAACCTCGCTCCCTGGCTGCTCGCTGATCAGTAATCAAGCCGGCTATGCCACGGTAGCATTCAGTACTGCCACAGCGTCCTCTTTAAATGCCACATTTGAGCTCCTTCCCTTTGATCAATAGTGGAAATGAGAAACTTCAGGGCTGTAGCTGCATCTGTGCTACTCATGCAGTCGGTGCTGCACCTCCAAACAACTAAATGAGATCCATCATCAAAACAGGATGCCTTTAGGTAAACCAACCTTGGAAACTTGTTTAGAAGTCAAAAAAATAGATGGAAATAAGAAAACTTTCTCTGGCTTTGGGGCTCTCTTCCAAAGACGGATTATTTATGCAGCTTTGTCATTCAGCTGCCTCCAAGCCAGGGGAGCGTTGTTAATATTCACTCCTTGTAGGCACATACGCAGCAGTTAATCTGATTACGGGCGAAATCAATAATCAAACTCCAATTAACGTTAGAGGGAGCGGTAGTGAAGGTATAGAGAGTTACTCTCTAATCAAGTTAAATTACACCTGTGTGGGCAAAATATTTACCCTAAAGGCTAAGGGCTGTGCGATGTTAAGAAAAGCACCGAGGGCGCTGGATCTGCTTGAGCTGAGGTCTTGTGGGTGGTTTTACAGAGATCTACAAATGGAGACTGTAATTGCTACCGAGCACTCGCAAGATTGCTCAACAGTGGTGTAAATAAGCAAGCACGAGGAGGCGGCGGTTGGATTGATTGACAGTACATAGCAGTTTATAAAAAGGCTGTTTGAGAAGATAAGGATGTTTAAGGTGAAGTGACTATTATAGGGCTGTGAAAAGTATCTGTCTCTTCGTGATTTTTTTTTAAAATTTATTGTTATTGTTTTTGTTATTAAATTTAAACATCAAAACACAAAGATAATCTGAGTAAATATAAATTGCAGTTCTATATTTTATATATAAAGTAAATGATGATTTCTTTTATTAAGGGGAAAAAAGCTGTCCAAACCTGCCTGGGCCAATGTGAAAAAATAATTGCCCCTAAGCCTAATAACTGGTTGTGCCACGCTTGTCAACAACAACTGCAATCAAGCGTTTGCAATAACTGGCAATGAGTCTTTCACATCGCTGAGGAAGAATTTTGGCCCACTCCTCTTTGCGGAATTTTTTAAATTCAGCCACATTTCACATTGGGCCTGTTTAAGGTCATGCCACAGCATCTTTATCGGGTTTAAGTTCGGACTTTGTCTAAGCCACGACAAAAATTTTAATTTTGACTAAATAAAGCCATTCAGAGGTGCTTGCTGATGTGTTTCTGATCATTGTCCTGCTGCATAACCCAAGTGTGCTTGAACTGATAGTTCAGCAAAGTTCATGGTTCCATCAATTATGGCAAGTAGTTCAGGTCCTGAAGGTCCGGACCATCATACTACCAGCACCATGTATGACTCTTGGTATGATGCTCTTTTTTTGAAATGCTGTATTAGCTTTACGCCAGATGTCCACAGAATATTTGCCCAAAAGTCTTGGGGATAATCAAGATATCTTTTGGCAAATGTGAGACGAGCCTTTGTGTTCTTTTTGGCCGGCAGTGGCTTTTGCCTTGGAACTCCCAAATCTCAACTCTTGGACCTTGGTAATCCCTGTTGAGTCTGGTTCCTCTCAAGGTTTCTTCCTATTTCCATCTCAGGGAGTTTTTCCATTGCCACTGTCGCCGTCGTCCTCGGCTTGCTCATCAGGGACAGTCTTATCATTTTGATTCATACACATTCACATTTCATACAAACATCAATAATTCTTCTGATTGTGTAAAGCTGCTTTGCGACAATGTCAAATGTTAAAAAGCGCCATACAAATAAAATTGAATTGAATTGAACTCTCCCATGGATGCCATTTTTGCCCCCTGTCTCTTTCTTATTATTGAATCATGAACACTGTCCACACTAAGGCAAGTGAGGCCCACAGTTCTTTAGATGTTGTTTTGGGTTCTTTTATGAGTGTTGGCGTAATTTTGGTAGGCCGGCCACCCTGGGAGGGTTCACCACTTTCCCCTGTTTTGGGGTCCCAAAGCCTTTATAACCCTTTCCAGACTGGTACATATTGATTACTTTAGATTGTGTGTTGCTTTTAGGGATCTTTTTTGCATGCTTCTCGTTGTCAGACAAGTTCTATGTAAGTAATTTCTTGATTCAACAGGTCTGGCAGTAATCAGGTCTTGGTGTTTTCCAAAATAAAAATGTGATTTATTACAGTACATTCATGAGTTAGCATGGGGCAATTACTTATTCACATGCGCCAAGGTATGGTAGGTTTCAACAGCTTTTTTAACTCTGACGTAAAGAAACAAACTTGGAATGGTGTTTAAAAAAAGAAGAAAGTGACTTTCATTTTTCTATATATTCTAGATAATGCTGTATGATTGAGTATAATAAGTGTACAAAAAGATTTCTGAGTACAGGTCTGTTGTACTACTGGGTTCACAATGTATAAACATTCAGACCCATTAGAAAGTCGTTAGCACATCTAACAGCGCAGCTTTATCAGATAACATTAGCTTGGAATGTTCTCTACATTAGCTACCTACAGTGCATGCAATATGCTACAGAACTTCTCTGATGCACATTAAGCCAACCGCTGTTTCTTTCATCAAAAATAGTGTAACACGTTATCTCTTTTGCATGCACGAGCTCCCAGATGCACATGATTGGCTACTGTAGCTATGATTGACAGAGGAGAGGATACAGTATACCATTCTTTCCACTCTTGTCTCCCTGGCACAGAGGGCTGTTGCAGATTACTTATTATTCATATTATTGGGGTTCTCACTCACCGAGACACCTGGGTTCTTTCCCATTCCAGTATGGAGTTGTAGCATTGAGGCATGTGAGAGTGGAGGGGCCCTGAAGCTTGTAACCGGTAAAGCAGTAGAAATAAGCTTCTCCAGCTGCGTGCAGACTGCTGACGGTTACATCACCGTAGGCTGGTCGCTCGGGGAAATTACAGCTCAGGACAAATGCTGCGGACAGAACACAGTCAGATCTTTTTAACATTTTAAAAGAATTATTTACAAAATCTCATTTTACGGTTTCTATGTCAATTTCAATATATTGAGTCATGAATAAATGCAATTTTTTATAACCTTTAATGCAATACTTTGGTGTAAAACACACTGCCCAGGTGGAGGAAAAAAAAAAAGGTTGCACACTCAAAGGTTTCATTTTGACTACTCTGCACAATGTGGTTGCGACCTAAAGTGTGAGCTTACATTACTGTATACTGAAAATAACATATTAGTTGTGAATAACATACACACATCAGTAACATTTCTGCATGAAATGTCATTAAGTATCTTAGAGTTGGAAGGTTTTATAATATTAACCATGATGTCGGTTCAAAGTCAAGGCTGAATTGTCCACTGGTTTCATCAGACTTAATAGCCCACCACACTCCTCCTTGCTCTTTATTTCTCACACAGGCACTCGTTTCTTTCGTGCATCCCCTTTCCCTGTCCTCTAACCAGGCACACAGAAAATCTCTCTCTCTCTCTCTCTCTCTCTCTCTCTCGCACATGCATGGGCTGTGAACAAGTGTCCCCAGGAAGATAAATACACCCAAATGTTAAACAATATGTCTCTTCACAGACTAGACGCGCTGGGAGGCAACCATTAGGCTCCTAAGATGATGGATTAGCCAGGCATTGTCCATAATGGGGAAAAAAATGAAGCAATAAAAATAGTGAAAGCATTCATGCTCAGCACATGGGTCACAGTACAGTAGGTATGGGAAACACGAGGGACCAGCCAATACGATATTATCACGATACCGGAGTGCCGATTTGATTTCTATAGTGATAATATCATATTGTTGGGGCAGCGGTAGCTCATTGGTTAGGACAATGGAACTATGGCTCGGAAGATCACAGGTTAAAACCCCAGCACCACCATGTTGCCCCAGTTGGGCTCTTGAGCAAGGACTTTAACCCTCAACTGCTTACTGTAAATGTGTAATGAGATAAAAATGTAGGCCACTCTGGATAGGAGCATCTCCCAAATGCCATAAATGGGTGGTCCAAATTGTACTGCGGTGGTTCCATCTATGTGTCACTCATATATATATATATATATGTAGTTTCTGTGGCAATTATTTACAGCATTGGGTTGCCAGCTGAACGTTGGATTGTATCTGAGCACTTGGGGGTGAAGAACCTTTCTCAAGGGTTCAACAGTGGCAACCCAGTGGCAACCAGGGACCAGTGTTGGTCTGCAAGCCAACACCGTAGCCAACGAGCCACCCCTGTCCCTGCGCCATAGTGTAAGTATCACTTACAGTCTACTGTCTAAATAAACACTTGATACTGTGCTGCCTGCCAACGTGTGAACAGTTTAGAGTGCACCACCTGGAGGATTATAAAGGAACCACAGCATATTACCATCTCAAATGCAAGCATATGCTGTACAAAGAATATATATATATAAATTTTGGAGACATTTCTACAGTACACACACACACACACACCCAAAACTCTTTAATGTACTGTATTTAACTGAAAATGTAACATAGACATAAGCATTGGTGCTTTCCAAACAGCAGTTCCCTACAGTAGGTATACTGGTATTCTCTAGTGTTGTGAAGACCATTTTAGATCTAAAAATCAACGCAACAACAGGAAAGTCCATCTAATCCAAACCATACCCAGAAGTCTCTTTCTCTCTCTCTCTCTCTCTCTCTCTCTCTCTCTGCATTAAAAAGCAAGGACTCTAAGATGGAAGGCTTAAATTTCAACCCTAGCTGTGATTGGAGTTATACCTGTAAGCAGGTCAAAGTATTAGTTATACTTAGGGGCACAGAGGGGGGTTTTATGAACAAAACAGCCAATATTTTTTCCTGCGTAACTCCATTTCTGCTCATGCCCAACAGGACAGTGCATTCAGGCTATGAACATTTAACTAGCAACTGATTCACATACTTAAATCGTCTGCCTCCTTTCTCCTCTATGAACAATGCTTGCTGTAACGGATATTTCTAGATCTTCCTACAGTAGTTGGGAAATAATTTATGGCTCCTGGCTCTATTGTTAGCTGGTGAAATTTGCAGCAAGAGATCCGCCATTGATTTTGCTCCTGTGAGATGCACCTAAGCCTTGGGCTAGAAGATATTTACAGGCTTAAATAGGTCAATAAATCCCAACCTTTGACCTGGCTCTGACATACTCGAGCATCTTCCTCGTCTCCAGCTGCAGCCTCTTAAACTTTAAGTGGGAAGAGATACAGATGCAGTGAATTTTACACCCTGTATTGCACCCGGTCCTCAGGGATGACCTCAGACTTGCCTCCATCTGTCAGTGCACCCAACACTACACTTTAATTACATTTCAGGATGCCGAGTAAGAGGTAAAAGTGTTGAGTGGTGTTACAGTGCCAGCTCGGTGGTAATGTTATCTTCTCATAGAGGAACAGTATCTCAGGAGGAAAGCTGCAGGGATAAATTCTCTCTCACTAATGTGTAATGCCTGAATTTGCTGGTTGTGCATTCACAAATACTTCTTCGCAAAAAAAAACAAACCAAAAAAACAATTATATACTGTTTATACTGTATATGTACTTATGTGTAATACGTATTACTTTAATATGCATAGGTCTGTATTAATCCTATAATAATAATAATCCCATAATCTCCCCCATAAAGTTTATAATGAAATTTTACAATACCAGTTTTTTTACTTGCTTTATATTTTAATAAACTCAATAACATTATAATTCATTATGAATTATAATACAGACACTATACCAGTGTGGGTACTAAAAGGCATGCAGCAGAGGTATTAAAACCACAGGATATGGTGAGAAGGAAAATAATACAAATAAATATATACAAGACTTTTTAACATTGTACATACATACATACAACATAAAAACATACATACAAACATACAAACATACGTACAAACATACATACATACATACATACATACATACATACATACAGTACAAACATACATACATACATACTCTAAAATTCCCTAATGCCAAAAGAGTTGACTTTTTCAGAATAAAGATGGCAGATAAGCCAATCCATATTTGTGCAGGTGTTTTGAGTTCTTTAAAATTTAACAGTTGCTTTCTGGAAGCCTCAGCCCGCCTCTCATTAGCCATTAGTAATGTACAGTATCAGCCAGTGGTTGGGTTGTAGGGCTTAGAAGATGCATTCATTTGGGACCCTTGCTTATTGTCAGGGCAAATGAATGTTTGAAATGTTTGGAATTAACAGACAATGGTAAAGGAAAGGCAACAATTTTGACTAAAAGAAAGAATAAATATATCTACAACCAATGGTTGAATCTAGAAATCTAAATATCCGCAGATCTGGCTGCAAAT
The DNA here is from genome assembly GCA_030014365.1 of Clarias pachynema. NCBI lineage: Eukaryota > Metazoa > Chordata > Actinopteri > Siluriformes > Clariidae > Clarias > Clarias pachynema. Next base: position 22,656,635 of record JAQMYL010000003.1, on the reverse strand, counting down.
GTCCTGCATCCATGCTCTTGGTTGAGCTTGGGCAACCTGACTCGTATTTTTTAATCATGGAGATGACGGGCTCTTCCACCGTGAAGACTGTTGCTTCGTCTCATGGTTGTACCCATACACCGAAGTTTCGTCACCGGTAATGATGTTCGGCCTTGTTGGCTTGATGTCTCTGAAAACTAGTCTTGAAACTTTTTGATACGACCTTGAAAGAGAATGAGCAGAATGTCTGCTAGTCGTCATGTGAATGAGACGTCTGCTAGTGGGGTGTGGACGTACTCTGAGCTCCTGAGCTAATTACCGTTACATTCTTGACAAAATAATACCCCTGTCCCTTATCTCTGCGGCATTTATTTTTAAATATGGGAAGGCCAGTCAAATTGAATGAGCGTTATTCTTTACTCAAGTCTGATTGGTGTCTGATGAGCCTTCTAAGAAAACCTTTTTTTCTTTTTTCTTTTTATAAATCACTGTAATTCTTTCCCTCTATTGAGCTGCTACAGAAGGGGCTCTTGAGTGATGGTAAGAAAAAGCCTAACACTGAACACCAGACAACAAGTACAAAAACAAGCAAAACACCACGGGGAAGTTGTGTACAGAACGATACTTTACCCTCCATAATGACTCTTCATATTTCACACAGACTGTTTGAAAGTAATTGTAGAAAATGCAAAACCTTCTTACATTCCCTTTCGTCTCATACGCTCTTAAAGCGCCTTGCTAGCATTGCTGGGACGTGTGGTGAGGAGGCCGTGCTCCTGCTGGCTAACTAATCGAAGTGCCGAGAGGGGAAGCGCTCTTCTTGCAGAGTCAATGAGGCATCGTAGCACCACCCCAGTCATCCGTCCCATTTCTGCTTTATTACTGGTATATCAGCACAGCGGGCCTCTGTTGTTATAACATTATCATCCTGCCGCTTCTGTTTCAATTAGACTAATACTGAGGGGCCACCGGAGGCTGACTTTACAAGCTCCGTCTTAAATCATACACGCTGCCTTGCAAGCGCATGGTCTTGCAGCTTTATTGACCATAAAGACCAATTGTTGTGGTGCAGAGATTAGCTGGCAACCAGTTGGACTGCAACAGATGCAGCGCTAATGTGCCACATTAGACCCACTGAAGCAGGGCCAGGATAGCGGATGGAGAGAAAATGTGATCTTATTCAACTGCTGGTTATAACTAATGTCCTGTTGCAAGACTATGATTCCACATAGATGATGGCTAACCGCAGCATAACGCATGATAAATAGCGGTTGGCGGCTTGACTATCTCTTGCGCTTGACGACTCTCAAATAAAAACATTCAAACAGCTTCTGGCTTGATGCATTTCAAGCATAAACAATGAAAACAGCCAAGAAAGTACATCATGTTCCCAGTCTACTGAAGAAACTTTTCAAAAGTTGAAAAATCAGCTGTAAAGTGCAGTGTTACTGTACAGTAGCTATATGATGTTCATATTGATAATAATAATAATGCTTATAACCCTTATAAGATTGATTGGGACATTGAAGACGTCTTTCTTTGCACTATGCTATTCTATTGTATATTTAGCCAATTCTTTGTAGCTTGTACATTGTACATTAGCATCTATTCAGGTGCACATTCATGGAAGAAGGGTTTGTGAGGAAGCACAGAGAATGTAAAAGACAGGAACCAGACAGTAATTAGACAGGAATGAAAGTAACCACAAACTCAGGATTGAATTCTGAAAGGACGCTGAGCAGCATTGCTGATTCACAGCTTCACGGTCCCCAGTTGAATCCTAAAGTTAGACTACTACAGTATCTGTGCCAAGATTCTTTCAGGTTCTCTGATTTCTTCCCACGTCTCAAGAATATAAAAGTAAAAAAAATTTTTTTTTTTAGTCTCTTGCCCCTAGGTATGAATGAATGGGCAAATGTGTGTTTGTGTGTGTGCATGGTGTCCTGCAATGGTCTGAAGTATTTCTGTCTCATTCCCACTATTCCTGGAAAATGCCATAGATCCAGTGCAACCCTGAGCAGGATAATTAAGTTTAGCCTTTATTCGCTTATTGAAATGGACATTGAAATTCTTTACCTATCCCAGCTTTGTTAGTAAGCTGGGGTCAGAGCGCAGGGTCAGCTATTATACAGCGCCCCTGAAGCAGACAGGGTTAAGGGCCTTGTTCAAGGGCCCATCAGCGGCAACCTGGCGGAGCAAGGGCTCGAACCGTTGACCTTATAATCAGTGACTCAGAGTCTTAACACACTGAGCCACCACTGCCTTCTATAATTACTGAATGAATGAGATAAATGACAGAATGAAAAGATGTCATCATTTTATTGAAAATTTTAATCAACTATTTTGAATTGTCAAAAGAACACAATTATACTTACAGATCAAAAAGTAAGGTAAATATAAGGTCACTGTGATAAGCACCGTCTCTGATGAAGATGTTCTCGAGATGACGACAGCTCCTTCAATGTCCTTCATACAACAAAGACATTTTTATGACCTACTGTATATAGGAATTGATCAACTGAATCAATATTTATGTATTTAAAATTGCCCTAAAATGGCATATTGTCTCTCAGACAGTGGCACTGGACTTAATGACTGTTGCTCGCTTGAGCCAAATGACACGTCGTACTGTAATTTTGGGAAATTCTGCCCCGCATATGCAAAAACTGCCTGCATAGTGGACAAATCCATAGTTATCTCTGCGGTCTGAATATTAATGTGTGCCATCTCAGTATTAACTCTGTATCCATCCATTCAGCCATCTAGGAACCTCTGTAGTCCAACTAGGGACAGAGGAGGCCAATGGTGACCATCGTATTTACCCCATGGTAGAACCTTCAGTCACCTTTCACACACTGCGGGTAATTTGGGAAGACCAGTTAGCCTAATCTGCATTTCTTTGGACCACAACCTGGAGGTGCAAGGCGACGGTGCTACCCACTTAGCCACCGTGCCGCTGCTTATCTCTGTATAGTACGAATATACTGTATACTGTGCACGTTTTTGCCTTTAAAATGTATTTTAATTACAGAATGCCTAGCTGTATTAGATTAACTCCATTATAATTATTAACCTTAATAAACACTGTGAAAGAAAAGTAAAATGTAAATCTCAAATGCAAACCTTAACCCTGCCCATACACTACATGTGCCAGTATGCTGTATCCTACAGAGCTGGACTGTGCACTTGCTATCTGTAGATTTGGCCCTGCTGGTTTTTTGATAAGCTGAAGTGACCACTGCCAGCTCAATCTGACATTATGTCCACAGCTACTGGAAGCATTGCTCCGTTAAGTGTCCTGGCTTCTGGCCACTTCGACATGTTCACGCTCCAAGTGACTGCACAAAATATTAATGCCTCTGATAAGCGGTTTCTGAAGTGTGCATGTGTGTGTGTGTGTGTGAGGACGGGGTTCATGTCTACGTGCATCCTCCCCGAGGAGATATAAAGTGCCGTCCCACTAACACTGATGAATAGTCTATTAAGACTCCTGTATATTACATGACCTGATTAAAAATACATCCCTTATTTGGGCGAGCTATCAATTATGGAGCGTGAGGGGATTCACTGATGCTGCGTCAGCTCATGACATCTCATTGAGCCTGATTGAGTGTGATGGGTTTAGTCTAAGAGGACAATGATGAGTGGGAAATCTCTCTCAACTCAAGACAGCCTTTCACGCCACCTCACATTAACCTCAGTCACTACGAATTGTGCACCGTAGGAGACAGTGTCAGGCACACAGGCTAAGAGACACTGAGATGATGATGATCAAACATAACATACTAGAATTTACATCTAAATGGAAATATTTAAGTAAAGCTCTGATGTGCAGAGGTTATATCAGGCCTGATTCGGACTGGATTTGTTTTCTAAAGGATAGCAATTTCCATAAACACATATGACTGGTATATCTCTGGGATTTTTACTCCCATAGGAAACTGTCCCATGCAACGATGGTATTGTCTAATTCCCACTACTGTATATAAATACCTTTCATCATAAAGCAAATAATATAAATACAATCCAAAACAACCAGTAGATAAAAATGTGATAATATCCCATGAGGAAAGACATTCCTTACTTCATTTTCTGTTTGAAGGCACTCCAGGAAGGTAAAAGCAAGAATTGGTTGAGTAAAAATTGCAGAACAATTGATTATAGTCTACACAACAAGATGTGCTATTATAGAAATGATCAGAATCAAAGTCTGCAATTTGCAAAAAAATGACATCTTTTTTTTCTGATTTAATCTGACTTTTATCCCTCTATATTACATTTCCCGTGGTGGAATATAACTATAAATATTCATATTTAAAAACATAACCAGAACTAATAAAAGGATTTATTATATCCTGTATACGGGCAATTCTGAGACGCCAATTACAGTAGACTAATCTGCATGTTTTGGACTGTGGGAGAAAACCAGACAACCCGGAGGAAAACTACCAAGCACAGGGGGAACATGCAAACTCCATGCACACAAACCCAATGCGGGAATCAAAGCCAGGACCTGGATGTGCAAGGCGACAACGCTAACCACAAAGCCACTGTGCCGCTATATATGAGGTGGTATCACAAAGTTTCGAGATAACCGCACGTCCTCCCTTAGACGCCTGGCAGTAGAATCCGCTGTTGGTGGTCTGGCCCCTGAGGATGAATTCAAGATGAATGATGCTGCAAGTGTCGAAAAGCCGACGAGCATACACTTGGACGGACCTGCGGACCTGCTTCGCCTTACTCAGTCATGGAGAGGATGAGCTCTTTCACTGTAAAGACTGTTGCTTCGTCTCAGGGTCGTAGCCATACAACCAAGTTTTGTCACCAGTAAAAATCTTGGACATAAACGACAGGTCATCCACGGCATGCTAACAGAGTTCTTGGGAGACTTTGACAATGTATATGCCATGTACAGTAAATAGTACTTTAGTTTATATTGAGTACAAGAAAAACACTCCAACAAAATAATTTCAAGGCTATCTCTAACCATTCATATTATATTTGGACACAAAAACATGCCAATCTGCAGCACTGGAGGAACATCCACTGGACCACAGACCATGGATTGGTTGTGCATTATGATATGATAAAGCATGACCATTAGACACATACAACCTCAGTCTTCTACAAAATCACTCACTCACTCACTCATCATATAACCTATACTGCTTCTTCCTGTGTACAGGGTTGTGGGGTTCCAGGAATCCCATGAGGTGGGGTACACCCTGGATGCGGTGCCAATCCATTCATTCACAAACAATGGGCAATTTGGGAACACCAATTAGCCTAATCTGCATGTCTTTGGACTGTGGGAGAAAACCAGAATACCCAGAGAAAACCCACCAAGCATGGGGAGAACATGCAAACTCCATGCACACAAACGCCAAGGCAGGACTCGAACCCAGACCCTGGAGGTGCAAAGCGACAATGCCCCTTCTACAACCTGTTACAATACAATCGTCTAGGATAGGGGTACTCAAATATAAATTTGAAAGGTCCACTTACCGAATTTCTATTCAGTCCGAGGTCCGGAAAAATGACAGTCCAATTTCAACTACTGTACAAAAAAAGTCAAACCCAAAATTTTCAAACAATACCTAAAAATGACATGGTAGTCCTTTTAGTGTGAAAAGTGACATCTTCTTTGTGTCACCAGTTGTTTGAACTTGGGCATAAAAGGTGTGAGGACCAGGTGGAGGCACTGATGTAAATGTTCATTGGTGAGGG
>JAQMYL010000003.1:22635827-22650829 GCA_030014365.1 Clarias pachynema | reverse complement strand
GAACGACCCATCACTAGAAGACTCAAAGATATATCACGCGGAAACACAGTTGCGCACTTCATTGAGAACTCATTTGGGTTATGATTAAATTAGCATGTTTGTTTTGGCGTCGGTCCAGATTTAACCGTATTTGGGTCTGGATGCGGATCGGAGTCCGCCTATTGAGTACCCCGGGTCTAGGATGTCTGTCTGCTGTAGAATTACAATTTCCCCTCAATAAGAATAGCAGACCCAAACATGTGAAAACGTGATGTGCACAACGTGACATCCATGAAGCTACTGTATGGTATCATTACTAAGTTACTTTCATTACTAGAACTTGAGAGGTCTGCACAGAGCCCTGACTCAACCTCACAGAACACTGTGGGACAAACTGGAACACCTAACGCCCTCCAGGATATCGTTACCTGACCTCACTAATGCTCTTGTGGCTCAATGAACAAATTCCCATTGAAACTATCCAAAATCTAGTGCAAAGCTTTCCCATAAGAATAGAGGACATGAGTGGTGGACCGAAACATCAGAGTGTCCCAAATCCATCAGGTGTTTATATCGCAAACGTCACCAGAACATCACCTCACGTTTTGGTCTCCAAAAATAGATGAAAACCTATGAAATGAGTGTGGTTAGAAATATTCCAGCAGCTCGATCTTGTTCCATGGAAATTACACCAACCTACACATTTTCCGTTCTCTGGTGTCAAAACACAAGCACAATAAAGATCCTTTGCTTCATTAAACATGTCACATTTTCCTTTTTCGAGGGGTTGCTGAACTATAATTCGAGTCCTCGAAACGTTTCGCTCGAGCACACCTCCGTAAATCAGTGAGCAGCAAATATTATTTCATTAAAGCAAATAAGCTGGCAGCAGTGCGCCAATGTTAACCATCGTTCAGCTTCGTTTTTTATACAGTCCTGTTAATGATCTGAAGGTGAGGAGAGGGGTCAATAAACGATAAAACGATTGTCATTGCCACAGCATGGCCTAGAACAAGGCCCATTACCAGGACGAAACTTGCATATAGTTCAGCCTGATACGGCTCTGAATAAAACAAAATGACCCAAATGGACAGGTGGATGTTTGGGCTTCTCTGTCTGACAAATGATGAAAAAAAAAAAAAATGAGGCAGTTAGACTTGAGTTATTCCAGGGCTACAGATTACCTGTTGCTATTTCTGTGACGGCCACGTCCAGACCACGTGATCACACAGCCCGTTCCCAGAGCACTCAGTGCATAACGTGCAGCCCCGAATGCATTCTTAGGTCTGATTTATACCACTGCATCTCAAACATAACCCGGAGTCATGTGTGTGTGTGTGTGTGTGTGTGTGTGTGTGTGTGTGTGTGTGTGTGTGGATGTTTACAGAGTTGTCCTGCTGCACATAATGGCACTGTGTGCACTAGGGAGTAGAATATACCGAAGAAAAGCTTAGCTGTAGTAAAGAGAAAGGAAGTAAAGTATTGAATGAGAAAGCTGTTTACCTGAGAAAAAAAATGATACAAAATTACCGGTAAAAAAAAGTCTTGCACAGCTGTGCTTCCTTACAACAACAACAAAAAAGTAAATGCTTTATTTATTTATTTATTTATTTATTTATTTCATTTGTGGTCAGAAATAAAGGAAAGTTGGTATAACCCCTGCTTAATAATCAGCATGCTTTTTTATTAGTTGCTTTTGTGCCTTTATTTCTCTTTTTTTTTTTAGATTTACGAAAGAATGGATCGTCTGGATTGGAGTGTTTGTCAAAATTAACCTGACACAATTTTTAATTTAAAAGCATTTTTTAAATGAATTAATTACAAAGTATAGAAAGTATAATACAGTGCATTACAAAATGTAATTAATTAATTAACTTTTAACTTTTTTTCCCCCCCAGGAGACAAATATTATTTACATTTGGGTTGAACTCTTTCTGTCTCATGATGAATCAATCTGTCTGTTTCTTGCATTAATCAGACAAGAGTGTTTAAATGACTTATTTAACATAATCAATATGCAAATTAATAATATTAAAATAATATCATAAAAAAAAGAAGAAGAAAAAACATTCATGGCTCAGAATATTTTAGAAGTGTCTATCTCACAGAGTGCTCCACAAGCTACACTATATATATATATAACAAAAGTTTTTGAACAAAAGTTTCATTGTATACAAATACATATATTTCAATATGGAGTCGGTCCCCCTTTTGCAGCTACACTATAACAGCTTCCATTCTTCTTGAAAGGCTGTCCACAAAATTTTTGAGTGTTTCCATTTCTGGAATTCGTGTCCTTCATTCTGTAGAGCATTTATGAGGTCAGGCACTGATGCTGGGCGAGAAGGCCTGGTTCGCAATCTCCGTTCCAGTTCATCCCAAAGGTGCTTGATGTGTTTGAGGTCAGGGCTCAGTGTTAGGGCCGGTCGAGTTCTTCACCAAAACCAAGGCTTTTATAGTCCTTGGTTTATGCACTGGGGCACAGTCATGTTGGAATAGAAAAGGGCCTTCCCCAAACTGTTGCCACAAAGTTGGAACCATAACATTGTCCAAAATGTCTTGGTATTCTGAAGCACTAAGATCGCCCTTCACAGGCGATAAGGGGCCTGATTGACACCTGCATTCATTAATTAACAGGTTTGGCCTGTTGTTAAAGATTATCCTTAATCTCTTTCTTTGCATTGCAACACTGTATATATCGTAGTATACACTTATAAATCATTTTGAGTCCATTTTTATTAGAAAACTTACTTAATTGCTTTGGGAATCATTTGTCTGAACTAGGGTCAGTAACAACTTCTCTTCATTACCACAGCCACTCTGACAGATTGCCTCTTTGTACTGGGTAAGCAGGTGGTCGTCTCGTTCACTTGTTCACTGTAAATGCTCTGCTCTTGCACACAAATCCCACCAGTTTAATTATGCCCAGTTTAATTATACTCACGCGGCTCCACATTTATTAGAAACTGATGTGCTCAGAAATTAAAGGGAGGTAAAAAATTAAAAAAAATCAACACACAGTCTGCATTGTCAAAGTAGGGAAATTGTGGAGATGGTAATGACCAATTAATAATCCATTTGAATTAATAGCTTAGATACATAATTTGTAGCACCTTGTAATAGGAGTCCAACAAGTCTGTGTTTATTAAAAAGGTAATTTGTTCAACTCATACCAGCAATCGGTTTGATTTGATTGAATCCATAACGGCTTTTCTAAGAATGCACTGTATACAGTAAAATGCCTGTAAGTTCACTGCGATTTTCTTTCTTCTTTCGGCTGCTCCTATTAGGGGTCACCACAGCGGACCATTTGTCTCCATCTAATTTTGTCTACCACATCTTTCCTTCGGGTCACTCCAACCTCCTGCATGTCCACCCTAAACCATATCCATAAACCTCCTCTTGGGCCTTCTTCTTCTCCTCCTGTTAGGCAGCTCCATCTCCAGCTTCTCCCGACATACCCCTCATCCATCCTCTGCGCATGTCCAAACCATCTTATTCTGGCCTCTCTAACTTTGTCCCCAAACTGTCCTACCTGCACTGTCCCTCTAATATACTCATTTCTAATCCTGTCCATTCTTGCCACTCCCAAAGCAAATCGCAGCATCTTCAGCCCTGCCACCTCCAGCTCTGCTTCCCGTCTTTTTGCCAGCAGCAACGTCTCCAAACCGTACAACATTGCTGGTCTCACTATCATCCTGTAAACTTTCCCTTTCTTTCCTGCCATCATTAACAAATCCTGAATTATTTTGCTTCGTTATTTTAAATAAACCCTCTTTGGTTTAAGTCTACATGCAAGTAAAACAATAAACTTCATCATTTCACATGGGTTAACTTAATGGTTGAGATGGCTGACTAGAACAATTGCTCAGGATTTGCACTACAGACTTGAGTTTTAATCCTAACCCTTGAGGTATTGAGTTTTAATCCTACCAAGCAAACGAGTCCTTGAGCAAGACCCTTAAACTTCAAGTGCTCAGTTGTATTCTCATTTGTATTGCTTTGGATAAGAGCATCAGCCAAATGGGCAACTGTAGATGATTTTACTTTAATACAATATATTTTAGTTTAGACTGTAATTATAGATAAAACCATTTGTGTTAAATGCATTTAGCTTCCATGAACTTACAATAGATTTACAATATTTAGAATAGCCAAGCAGGGACCCTCATTTTGGATGATCATAATTTGGTTTCAACAATGTGGCAATGACTTGTCATGATGACAACATCATGTCAATGCCGGGCCAAGGCATTCCCTTTATTTGGAGCATTTATGCCGATTATCATCCATCCACACAACATCAAACCACAACCAATACCACTTATGTTTCTAACAGGGTTTAGAACTCCGATTGTATATTGGGATGGACCACCCAATGAAGTGAACATTCCCAAGTGAACATTTAAGTCCTAATCAGGCCTAAATTTTTCAAGCAACATAATATGAAAGTTCTGTAGACCCAACATCTATAACATTGCAAAATTAATGTCACCACAATGGTTTGACCAACAAAAACTCCTGCTAGGATATTACTATAAAATATATCATTCTCCAAGAATGCACACTCCCTGTAATCCGCTCAATCACTCTTTAAACTAAAACCTCTCCACTTCACCAGCAATCTGCTTTATCTCACCTGTAACCACCAGTATATATCTCACCTCCACCTCTCAGTATAAAGTCATTTTAGCACTCGTGTTCGTTGCTTGTTGGTGACAGTTCGCCTCTCATTAGGACGCCTTGGTATTTCTGCATTCTGGTCTTATTATATATGTATGATGGTCCTTCTTGACCTTTGGTATTTGTGTTCTGGTTTACCACTTTTTTCCTACTCATTTGCAATTTGCTTGTTATATAGTATTTGACCTTTTGCCCATCTTTCAGGCTCTGCCTTCACCAGCCCTTTAGTCTTAAACATTTTTTTTTTTGCTAATAAACCATGGTGTATATATCAACCTGATGTCATTTCCTCTAGTGTTCTCAAAGCATGACAATTACTGTAACTTGTAAGGTTAAATAAATCATAATGGGGTTGTGTCTTGATTTATTTTTGATTTATGTAGGGTGTGTAAGGAAAATATCACTTATTTTGGGCAAAATAGGTTTTTTTTTGTGTGTATTATCCACTGATATAGAGACTGTGCTCCCTTGGAGGGGGTACATAAGATTTTGAGATGGTTTCAGATATCCTGGCGTTATCCCAGCACGCCTTCAGATTTCACTTAAACTCCATGCTGCTTTCCTTCTAACTTAATACTGTCTTTCCACCTTTACCTATGTATACTTGCCTTACTTTACATTACCCTGTAGCACAACAGAGTAATATACACTAATTAACCATAACATTATGACCACCAGCTTAATATTAAGTAGGACCCCCCCACACCCCCAAACATTTCAGGAATCAGATCAGAGTACATGGACCAGCCTTCACTCTCCATGTGCATCAGCATGCCTTGGCTGCCCACAACCTTTTTGCAAGTTCACCAGTTTTAATACATTGCACCAATTTTGGTCGGTTGTTACCACTGTAGACCGGGAACATCACACAGATCTGGAGTTGCTCCGACCCAGTCGTCTAGTCATCACAATTTGGCCGTTGTCTTAGTCTCTCAGATCCTTATGGTTGCCCATTCTTCCACTTCGTTCACTTGCTGCCTAATATATTCCACCCACTACCAGGTGACATTGGTATGATATATTGTAACTGTAGCTACTGAGACAAGGCCACAATTGTGATGGCTAAACAATGGGATCAGAGCAACTCCCAAACTGCAGGTCTTGTGGTATGTTCCCAGGTTGCAGTGGACAGGACATACTAAAAGTGATCCAGGGAAGGAAATCCGGTAAGCTGGTGACATGGGTGGCCAAGGCTCACGTGGTGAGTAAAAGCTGGCAGGTGTAGTCTGGTCCAATATAAGACCTGCTGTAGCTCAAATTGCTGAAAAGGTTAATGCTGTTCTCCATTGAAAGGCTTGTTACAGCATTACTGTTTTTTTTTTTATTAGGCAAAAGTGGGGACCTACTTGATATTCAGCAGGTGGTCATAATGTTATGACTGACCAAAGTATTTCTTCAGTATTGCAATGATGGAAATTTCTCCATCTCTATGGAAAGGCGAGAACTCACTTCACCGGGGTATGGATCCACAAAAATTGACATTCTGTGCAATATAAACATGTGAAAGGATCATTGTTTTCAGTAATGGTGTGCAGTGATGTTCTGAATTCAATGGAATATTTCGAGCTATAGATCAATTCTCACAGAAGAGGTGCAGAAGGCAATTACTGAGAAAGCGCGGTGAACTTTTGAACAGGACCGCCGTATGTTTCTGGAGATAGAATTCACATCTTGAACCCAATGTCACCCATCGGTTTCAATTGGTCACAATGGAATTTGCAGTGCCGAGACTTTTCCTCCACAAAAAAATAAAATAACTCAATTCCTCCATATCTAATGTCTGTGGTGCGTAACAAACCTTCATCTGCTAACAAACTCCCTGCGCCACAAGCACTCATTAACATAATTACTGTGGTTCTGCATCATTACTGTCACTCATGCTTTTGATGGAGCAGGCTGCCGCTGTCAGTAAGAAACAATAATGACCTCGGCAACCCTCTGGACTGTGGTCCGTCTCGACATTTGGCAGAAAAAGCTGATGGTTTACGCAGTATATAGTCAGTTTTTTTAATAAATGGATTGCATTAACTTTATTCGAAAACATACTGTATTTTATAAGGTATCCACGGAGGTGTGTAGATAAATGGAAAAATAGTACATTATAAATAATACATAATATATATGCAATATAAATAATACATAAACTTTTAAATAAAGCAAAATAAATAAAATAAAATGAAACTTTTTCCAGATCTGGGACACTACTTCTGGGAGCAGATGTCACTATACCAGACTCCTGGGGATATGCCCTGTCTCTACAAGACTTCCAATGCAGCTCCGTCAAGTAAATTGCTCTCACGGAGGCTAACTGTGGGTGGTTCTACCTGGGGAATTGTTGCGCAAGGTAGAAAGAACCATCTAACTTTGTGGTGTCTGGTGTATTATATAGATTTACCCATCACAATGCTGTCCAGACAGACCAGCGCAAAAGTGGTATTTTAGGACAAAGTACAGTAAGAAGAGGTTGAGTTAAGACATAAGTTGTGAAATTCCTTCTTTGCATATCCCAAGTGTAACCAGGGTCAGAGCGCAGGGTCAGCCATGATACGGCGCCCCTGGAGCAGACAGAGTTACTGTAAGGGCCTTTCTCAAGGGCCCAACAGTGGCAAACTGGTGGAGCCAAAGGGAACAAAAGTGACTGCGCTTTCAAGGAGGTTGGGCAAAGCATAACCTCTCTCACTATATGAATTAGAGCGAGCCTAGCCAATTATGTCAAGTTAACGCACTCAGATGTAGCTCACTAACCATCTAACCATCACTCGCCCATACTCGGTACTGTAGCTGTCGTGTGATTGAGGACTGAGTGATATTGAGTGCTAGATAGACAATCCTAGTTGATGTTTTCTGCTCTCACACTGGGGCCTCCGCACAACTGCAAGGGAGGCAGGTGACTATCTTTCTCCAAAGTGATGCTTGCACCTTCAGCAAGTTACACCTCGTACCCCTCTCACTGTGACAAGAACATGTCGTCAATGTTTATGATTTGCAGGCAGTTTAGGCTGCAGCACCTGGTTCACATCTGGTTCAAATCTGACAGGGAGCTACTCAATGTCGATAGCAGCATAACTGCAGAGTAAGCACAGGGAAAAACAGATGGCAGCAGACTCGTATCTCTCTATCTATACTCTCTATCTACAGTATACTTACAACCTGACTGAAAGAAAGTTTCATTTCAGTAGGATCAAAATTTCAAAACTGTGAATAGAAAACAACTTTGAATAAGAGATCGCCGAAGTTACTGGAATTGGGATAAGATGACAACGGTGAAGTAAAACCTGGAGAGATACGCACCATTGAGGGCACTTTTAATGGTCAGCAGGGATCAGCATCTGCAGTCTGTGTTCTGACATCTTTCTTACTGTACATAGCAAGCATTACCTTTTGGACAACTTGTGAAACAGGAGTTCTTCTTTGAGATCAGCCAATACAGACTAGCCTTAACCCCCCACATGCAGCAGTGAGCCTTGCATTTTAATGACTCTTTGATGTTACACCAGTTGTCCTTCCTAGGACCACTTTTATAGGTATTGAACTATTTAACACAAGACCTGGAATTGTGGCAAAGCTCTACCCCAGCCACCATTTATCAGAGTTGCTCAGATCCTTGTTTTATGTTTTTCTTATGGTTGTATTTGTCTAACTACTGGAAACTTGGTGGTCTGACCTGAACTCTAATTTGCCAGGTATTTACGTTCGTTTGCTTTATATACATGACTAGAGTTTGATTCTTTCTGACAAAGTCACATGATAAACCCCTAATTTAGTCATACACAATTCCCACCTGTCATCTCGGCACTCCCACATCAAGGCTACATCTACCAACCAGGAATGGCGAAGGCTATCACATGCTTTCTCCTTTCCACGTGACGGCACCGACCGCCATCTTGCGCACAGTTGAGAGAGCAACACACTCCGAGGACAGCGCTATCCACTCCTTCCACATGGTTCGGCTGTAGAGCCATGATTGATGTGAAAGCGCTAAGTGCCTCCCGTCCCTCCCCTCTGAGAGAGCTTGGCCAATCAACTCTTTCTAGGCTACCGCATCACATGGGATTTGAACTCGTGATCTCCGGATGATAGAGCGAGCACACTGCAGCGCCACAAACATGTTTTTTTAAACAGTAAGCAGTAAAGTCAGCATTTAACAACTTGAGCCTTGACTATAGGAATACATTTAAATATCCTGAAAAGGTTCAATATTTTTCAAATACTGTAAAGCATTTGTCGTATAATGGCAAGATAACGGCAAGATCTTTTGTATCGGGCCACAATTTTTCCTGACCTATATAGAGTACCAAATCTTTTAAAAGCTGTCGCAGGGAATCATTTTGAAAAAATGATACAAAGTGTGTACGAGGCAGCGCTGGATGCATTTGTTGCTTTCATGTCAGAAGCCTACTAGTTGAGGCATGTTGATCTGCTTGTAGTTTTTTGTTCGAGTTGGCTTCATACTGTGTTCATGCTACATTCCTAAAAGTTCTTTTGTAAATTACAGGCAGAAAAACTAAATCTTTTTTCTTGTACGGTCTCAAAAATAAATGGTGGAGACGCCAGAGTGTTACTCCGTTGGATCCCTACTGCAGTGTGTGTCAGAGGAGGTTAATAAATAACTGAGTTTAGAAAAACCATCAGAGGTTTAGGCCTATGGTGGTATCAGTGTAAATGACAGACGCTGGACCCAGAAGAACATACGGGATAATTCTAGTTACAGGTAGCTCATAATCTTCACAAGCTACTCTTTTGGTCTAGAGACAGAGTGCTATTTGTAGGTAGACTGCAAACATTAATGGCTGCTGAAATATTAAGACAATGCACTAATAATCATTCCATCCATCCATCCATCTAAGCAGGAACCTCTGTAGTCCAACTAGGGTCTGTTGAGGCTAATAGTGACCACTGTATTTATGCCCATTTTTATGACCATGGTAGGACCTCCGGTCAACATTCACACACTACAGACAATTTGGGAACGCCAATTAGCCTAATCTGCATGTCTTTGGACTGTGGGAGGAAACTTGAGTACATGGAGACCCCAATACAGACCCCAGGGCGGGAACCGAACCTGAAGGTGCAAGACGCCAGTGCTAACCACTAAGTAGCCATGCCATCACTAATCATCAATACATCGCTATAATGTGAATAAAGAACTCTTCTGCATAAGTTTTTTTCCCCCAACATTTTACTGATCTCTGGTTATCTAAACAAAGTGCCATATGATGTGTGATAAAAGTGCACTAAGAAGCTATTTGCATGCAACTGTTGTACTTATGAATGAGTCCCAAACAGAGTTTAAAAATGTTTGTTTGCTTTCTTTTTTTTTTTTTTTTTTTTAAACTTTTTTATTTTTATGTTCATCATAAATCTGTGCAGAATGTAATGATAAAAAAAGCGTCCCTAGCCTCTGAGACGTCCTACAATGGGCAAGATTTCTCTGAGGAATCAGTAAATAACAAAGTTATAAAAAAAAAACACCAGAAAAAAACATTATAATCTGAGACTGAAAGAAATTTCAAATGGAAAAAGAAACAGCCAACTAGAATTTACGTGCATCCTGTTTCTGGCTGGTTTTGTGGCATGTTGGTCACATTGTGCCAACTTGATCGTCACAGGGCTGAAAAGGTGAGAAGGAAACGGGCTGGGCAATAAACTGCGTTTTTCACTCAGTAATGAGGAACAAATATAACACCATACATACTGTGATCCCGATGTACACTACTATAGATTGTATTAGTTCACAATCTATTCAATATACTGTATGTACAGTAATGAGCAGGTCTGTGCAGGACACATCTCATTCTCTCCATTGTGTTTTAAACATTAAATATCTTAAATCATTCTTAACAATGTGTTAGTGTGTGGTAATTTACTTAAATGTATATAATTAAGGATGCGGCATGGTGGTTTAGTGGTTAGTTTGTATGCATGGAGTTTGCATGTTCTCCCAGTGCTTGGTGGGTTTCCTCCGGGTAGTCCAGTTTCCTCCAGCAGTCCAAAGAATGAATGTTTGAGTGTATCTGTGTGCCCTTTGATGGATTGACACCACGTTCGGGGTGTACCCCGCCTTGTGCCCTAAGTCACCTGGAATAGAATCCCTGCAAAGATCACTATCTTTCCGAACCATAAAATCATAAATGGATGAGGATGGGGTGGTTTAACTTCATTAATGGCTATTTTAACGTTATGAGTCAGATGATCAGTAAATTAATGTAACGCAGAAATGATCCGGCCTCACTGTGAGCTAAACTCGCCAAAGAGATGAAATACTGTACAGCCTGCCCATCAGAAGACTTTAACAACTTTAAATGGAGAAACTCACTATCACTAAATCTTCCCTCTTCAGCCATCATCTATTAAGACTATCAAGACAGTTTCAGGCTCCTCGGTCCCAATTCTGAGCTCTGGTTTCTGACTGGGTGATGTTTCGTGATGTTTCGCAGGTTTTCACTGTGTCTGCCTGGGTTTTCTTAAAGATGAGAGAAATAAAGAAGGATTTTTCACAATCAATTTTGGAGGAACAGTGTTAATATTTGTTAAGTCAACGGCCAAACACATAATTTGGTACTTGGACAGGGCACAAGTGGGGTACACCCTGGACGGGGTGCCAATCCATTACAGGACACACACATACACACTCATTCACACACTACGGGCAATTTGGGAACGACAATTAGCCTAATCTGCATGTCTTTGGACTGCGGAAGGAAACTGGAGTACAAGGAGGAAACCCACCAATCACGGGGAGAACATGCAAACTCCATGCACACAGAGGCCGGAATCGAACCCGGACCCTAGAGGTTCAAGTTGACAGTGCTTACCACTATGGCGCCTAAAATAAGTAGATTATTATTATTATATATTATACTTTACACCTCTGCTTCCTACTAGTGATTCCCAGCAGATAAAACAAACTCTTCTCCTAGTCACGGCAGACACAAGAAAAAAAACATCATCTCTAAATAAATTGTCTTGAATCCACTGTTTCTAATGAGCTCTAGGTCCACGATAACTGAAAATCGATAAATCAATACAAGCAGTCTCGAACCAGGGCTTAATATACACATCAAGGAGAATGGAGAGCCTACGTCTGATTCTGATCCAATCCTGAAAAATAACTGATTGAAAACATCAAAGGAGGTGATCACTATTCGAAACCAGCTCACTTCTTTGTTGCTGTTTCTTTCTAATGCATAGAGCGTCACTGTTCTCCTTCTGTGCTGCTAGTCAAGCAGATTACACTAAACCGACACAGCCAGGCTCATTTCTGATAAGTCATGGCGCCAAAATGAGGGATCAAGATTCATTAGCCTGCAGATCCTCTCGACAATGTGCTTCTGTAGAAGGAAATTAATTGTCCAGGTGGTTAGAAAAAGTGTATCGACATGTAATCAAATCTGTCTCATCCTTCATGCTTATCTAATAAAAACGTCCACACGTTATCATTACTGAACAAGGTGACCCTAAACGAAGACAATTGAATTTTGGCCCACAGGGCTTGTTACGTTTTAAATCATCAACATAATAAGAAGAAATCCAACGATTTACAATATTTACATTACAATATAATTACAATATAATTACAATATTTTAATTCCCTCCCTTCTGCATTCCTGCAAATTTACCTGCTGTTATTCATAGGCATCCATCAGATGCTTTAAAAGAGAAGACAATATTTCATAAAGTAAAGATATGCTGCTTAAGTTTAAGAATCAGAGTTAATTAAGAATTATGTAGCAGAGCAGCTTTCAACTTTAATTCCAATAAACATATTTCATAAAAGACACCATATTCTGCATTCTTGATTTTTTGAGAACATGTCCACTCCTTTCTGCTTGTCAGTTCACGTCTAGAAGTGTTATCTTTGTATTCATTAGTTGTTGGTTGTTATTTTTTTTTCTTTCAGTTTTTATATTCTATAATATAAATAATATAGTCATAATTGACGGTTTCCTGTTCTGATGTCATACACGCATTTCAATGAATCACTATATAAATTCCTTAATTAGAGCGTAAATTATTTAGTGATTCATTGAAATCAGTGTGGGCGGCACGGTGGCTTAGTGGTTAGAACTGTCACCATGCACCTCCAGGGTCTGGGTTCGCTTCCTTCCTTTGTGTGCATGGAGTTTGCAGGTTCTCCCTGTGTGTGGTGGTTTTCCCTTCGGGTATTCCGGTTTCCATCCACAGTCCAAAAACATGCAGATTAGGCTAATTGCCGTTCCCAAATTGCCCGTACTGTGTAAATAAGCGAGTGTGTGTTTGCACCCTGTCCAGTGTGTACCCCTCCTCGTGCCCCAAGTCAACCCTGAATACAGGATAAAGCGGTACAGACGATGAGTGAAATCTGTGTATGACATCAAAACAGGAAACTGCAAATTATGACGTCGGAAAACATTAATCACAGACAAGATTACAAACGATTTTCTATTATAAAAAATAGAATTTTTGTTTATCTTACTTCATAATAATAATAATTTTAAAAAATACATACTATACATAAATGTATTTAATTTAAGCATTACCTTAAGATCAGCCATAACATTACAAAATGAAAGGTTAAGCCCAGTATTGTGTACGGTCTCCTTGTGCCACCTGCGCAGCTCAGTGCCGCGAGTGCCGTCGGTTGCCGGTTTGGGCTTCCATGGAACTGACTTGTTTGTCCAGTGCATCCCATGGGAATTTAGTCGAATTGGAGAATTTAAAAGCCTGATGCATGGCGTGTTCTGGTGCCTTTCTATGATAGCCAGCATTGACTTTGTTCCATGGGAACGGATCAGAGGCTGGCCTTCGCTCCCCACAGACATAAATGAGCCTAAATTGATAATCAATGTTACTTTGTTAATGTTATGTGGTGTTAATGCTATGGCTGATCAATGTACATGGCAGTGTTTAGTGTACATGCAAATTACTTTGGCTTTGTGATTTACTTAGCCTGAAAAGTTAATTACACATGAGGGGCAGGTGTTAAGTTTGCAGACGGCTTTTTCTTGAATAAATCACATATTTATTTTAAATAAATATTTTTTTTTTTTATAAAACACATATTTTCAAATACATACTGTATGTCTCAGTATATAATGAGAACGTTTAAGAAAATTGGATTCATATTAAAAATTTTTTACTGCAGCTCCAATATCAGCATCATTCCAAGCGCATACACACACACACACACACACACATACACACACACGCCTCCACAACTATCCTGCATATCAGACAGTATATCATATCTGGAACATACTGTATTGTTACACGTTTCAGCTCACTCTTCCCTTTGAGAGCCAGACTCTTCCTGACTGCCAGGAATAGTTATTACATGGAATCCATTTTAATTAATGTTTCCTCACACAGTTACACATCACATCATTTTACATAATTGCTATTTGCCCGTTCTTATTTGTTGCGGGCTCGGTTTATTACATTGTTTAAATCTGCCTCTTTATTTCGGATCTTATTAAATCAGGGTGCAAATGTTTTGTAAGTGTTCTTATAGATTTTTTTTTCTTTGTTAAAATCATCATGGGTATGTTTTAACCATGTTTAACCACAATACATTCAACAGTTTTTTTTTTTTTTTTTTTATATTGCCAAGCATAATAGTAATTTCGAAATCTTGTGGCTCTGTTCTGTACTTACAATTCACTGGTTTGCGTTGTATAAATTCCCTCTTCAATCATGAAGAAGCGGTGCTCGAATGACTCAATTACTACCAAATAGTGAGTCAGGCTCGGTTCAGTTCAGTTTTCTTTTCAAATCCTTTTTAACGATAGACATTATCCCAAAGTGGATTTACAGAAATCCCACTGTACTTAGGTACAGTATACAGTATGTGAGCAAGAAAATCACTGAAATATAAAGTTACGAGCTTCTGCTCTAGAAAGCAACATGCATGGTGAACCATTGTGTTTAACTCCCACACACGTTTAGGTCACGTACTGTAGGTCGACGTGTTAACACCGCTGCTTTAAATATGCATCAGAAAACAGAATGCCGTTTAAGTTCAATAGGTTTCAAAGCTCATGTGGGCAGAAAAAGAGAAAGAAAGCACTGTGAATGAGTAGAGAGACGAGACGCTTAGATACTGTATATATAAAATTCCATAGCGATCGCATGCGACAAATCGAGCAACGTTTAAATTCCATAAAGCACATACAGTGGATACAATGGACACACTAACGGAATCACTGCTGTAAAGTAAAAATATTAACCTGCAATTAACCTGCATTTTACCTTTGTGTGTGTGTGTGTGTGGGGCACAAAGAGCATCTAAGCCTTGAGCAGAGAGAGAAAATGGATCTTTAACCTCTCTAATGAGACTTGCTTTTGCTTTACACGCGCGCTGT
>JAQMYL010000003.1:22604989-22615715 GCA_030014365.1 Clarias pachynema | reverse complement strand
CTTCCGCTTGCGTGAGCTCACAGACGCCCCTGATTGGCTGTAGAGCCGTGATTAATGTGGGAGCACTAAGTACCTCTAATCCCTCCCCCCTGAGAGAGCTCGGCCAATCAGCTCTCTCCGGCTGCGAGGGGTTACAGCATCACCCGGGAAGGCGATAATTAATGTTAACGGATCCCGGGATTTCCCCCCCATTAAAAATCCTCAGTTTTTTTTCTCCCCTTCCTCCCTCCTTAAACCTTCTCCTTCCCCTGTTTTTTCTAAATAAAATGACCACTTTTCCTGTAAGACCTCGCCTCATGTCCGTGTGTCTGTGGTGCCGCCCATGCACAAAGAGCGAACCCATTACAACATCAAATGTAAAACTACAAAGCTCTCCGACGATTGATTAAAGCGTATGCTCATTAACTGATGCCACACAAAACGTGATTTTTAAATGCATTTCAATTCATTTTTAAACACTTTGTAACGCTAGTAACGTAATGTTATTGGCGTTGGTAACTGTAATCAAATTACATACATTTAAAGTGTAATATGTTAAATTAGTGCATTATTAGGAAAGGTAATTAGATTACAGAAACGCGTTATACCCAACTCTGCACTTAACACAATTATACCCTGCCTGGCAAAAAAACAAAAACACTCCAAGATTTCATTCCGTCACCTCTAGCCATGAGTTCTGCATTATGCCTTGTGCCATCAGAGGAGACAATCTCTTCCCATTGTTGGCATAACCTGGACATTCAGTACATTCAGGTCGTCTAGACCTGAACGACTGAAACAACCCCAGATCATAACACTGCCTCCAGAGGTACTGTATAGTGGACACAATGCATGATGGGTGCATCGCTTCATGTGCTTCCCTTTTTACTCTGACCCATCCATCGCTCTAGAATAGCGTTAATCTGAACTTATCAGACGACATAAAAATTTCCATTCCTCCAAGTCCAATCTTTATGCTCCCTAGCAAACTTTTTTTCTGATGAGTCTCACTAACAAGTGGTTTTCTTACAGTATGACCACACAGCTGTTTGGTATCAATTACATCATGGGTGTATAAAATGCTTATATTTTCACTATTAAACATACGTTATGTCTACCTATGTTTTTTTTTTACTGTTTTTTTTTTGTTTTTTGTTTTTTTACCATGCAACTCCAAGTGTTTAAGTGACTTTTTTCACTTTAAGTGACCTTTTTTCCAAAGTTTTAGCACTGAGAAAACATTCTACCTTGATGGTATCCAAGCACTAGTGAAACTCTGGGATAAGTGCGTTAGTATACAGTCGCACTTTACTGTTTTCACTTTCATAACCGTGTTCTGCACAGTCAAAAGTCCCAGGTGTATCAAAGCCCAAAGGTTATAGTATGTCTTTGTCTATTTTGTAAATGGAAGAATATGCAGATGGGCCACCTAATACGTTTTTTGCAGGAAACAAGTCTTAGTCTTGTGCCAGAATTTACAAGTGTGTTAAGCATCGTGAACTCACTCACTCATTCACTCATCTTCAATACCGCTTTATCCTGTATTCAGTATCACAGGGACCTGGAGCCTATCCCAGGAGGCTTAGGGCACGAGGCGGGGTATACCCTGGACAGGGTGCCAATCCATTGCAGTGCACACACACATACACACACTCACACACTCATTCACACACTACGGGCAATTTTGGGAACGCCAATTAGCCTAATCTGTATATCTTTGGACTGTGGGAGGAAACCGGAGTACCCGGAGGAAACCACCCAAGCACGGGCAGAACATGCAAACTCCATGCACACAGAGATGGGAATCGAGCCTGGCCGGGAATCGAACCCGGACCCTGGAGGTGCAAGGCGACAGTGCTAACCACTACACCACCGTGCGACCGACCATGGTGAACTTGAGAAGCCAAATTTATGTAAATGTGACTTTATACACAAAGGTAACAATCATGGGCAGATTGCAAAAAGAGCAAGGAATCACAGGAATAAATAAAGCATTCGAGCAGGTGAAAAGATCTGTGCCATCTGGCAAGACAATGCCAGGACTGGCTGACTGATATCCCACACACAACCTACTGACAGACCCTGATATCCTTTATCTCCACCACTTCTGTCCCTTACACTTGTCACTCCAGGGGAAAAAAGAAAGAGGAGCTCTGTCCTGCATTCACCGAATCCTTCTTGCTATTGTGCTCCAAATGACATGACATGTTCTGCACTTGTCATTTGCATGGCTTTTCCCTATAAAAGAGCTGCACGGCCCGGAGCCAGCCATGTGATAAAGAGAAGTGGCAAGATTAACTCTGCTCCGAGGCAGAGAGATTGAACAACACACCACCCTAGTACAAAGCCCCCCTCATTATTCCTTCTTCTATTTCAGCACCTGAATAATCCACAGCGAGTAGGTGCGGTGAATACTGATGCTCCCGACAAGGTCATTCCAGCTCTGGGCAGAGACATACAGAGAGAGAGAGAGAGAGCGCTGGAGGACACAAAAGAAACAGTTTTACTGAGTCTTTAGGGGACTTCGGAAAAACAGTTCCAGACGTAAAATATTGAGAAAATGCCAGGAAGACGGAATTCTTGATTTCAAGGTTAGTTTGACGATGCATGAATCTCATAGAGGGGACAATGAATCGAACATCCAGATTTCCAGTTTCAGTCTCCTCATGCCAACAGTTGCAACACACACCCGTACACGTCTCCCACACCCGTTATCAGCATATAAATAATTTACCGCCGAACTCTGCGTGGGGGAGAATAAAAGCCTGGGGAGAGAACGGTGCCAGCTACCCTGCTGTTAGAGCATTCACACACTTTTCATGGTGACGCTTATCTTATTTTAACATTCACCTCACCCCGGTGTCTTTTCTCATTTCCACCAAAATCCCCTACATGCTGCTGCCAAAATTGGTTCAAGGGAACATGGCAGAAAAGCGCGCAGAAAATTGAAAACAAGGCCTAGACTATGATAAGAAGAATATAGATTCTCTGCCGTGTGGAAATAATTAGGTCTGCCATAGACACGGAATAAAAAGAGAATAAACAGCTTGTTCAAAGTTCATCATTGCAATATGAACACTTCTTCATTATAATGTATTTCAACAAGTTAAGCCTTTGCTGGTCACATACTGTATATATTAGTGCACAGTGAAATTCTTTCTTTGCATATCCAGCGTAGCAGGGGTCAGATATGATACGCGCCCCTGGAGCAGATAGGATTAAGGGCCTTGCTCAAGGGCCCAACAATGGCAACTGGGGCTTGAACTGCCGACCTTCTGATCGGCAACTCAATGCCTTTACAATCTGAGATAGAAGAAAAAAAAACGCAATTTGATTTCAGTTAAGCGATGGAGATTTTTAAAAGTATTATTATAATAACGTGCCGCTCTCCATCCTTTTGTTTTAGACTGCTGCACGTTGGGGGTCTTTATTAGGTTTTAAGGAAACAAAAAGATGGGGAAACTACTAGTTCTGAAGGAAGCTGCTCTTCCAGCTCTCCACTCATTCATACACCAAAGGTTATAAACACAACCTTCACGTACTGTACACTACAGTACTGTATATGGCCAAATGTTTGGCCATTACACTCATATGTGTCATCATCATCTCATCTTCTATACCGCTTTATCCTGTATTCAGGGTCGCAAGACTTAGGGCACGAGGCAGGGTACACCCTGGACGGGGTGCCAATCCATCACAGGGCACACACACATACACACACTCACACACTTATTCACACACTACGGGCAATTTGGGAACGCCAATTAGCCTAACCTGCATATCTTAGGACTGTGGGAGGAAACCCACCAAGCACGGGGAGAACATGCAAACTCCATGCACACAGAGACGGGAATTATGCCTGGGCAGGAATCGAACCCGGACACTCATATGTGTATTTAATATAATTTATTTGTATGCTATAGGATTTAAATTTTCTTCTTTGCTCAAACTAAGAGGCCCAGCATGAACACACCTACAGTATACTCCTGTACACAAAGCAACATTCATAAAGACATGGGTTCCCAAGGCTGGAGGCAATAAACCTGAGTGAGCTGCACAGAGCTCTAAACTAAACCATACTGAACACATTTGAGATGAACTAAAAAGCTGACGGCGCCCCAGACCTTCCTCAACTCAAACACCGGTGCCTGACTTCACTAATGCTCTTGCGGCTGAACTTTGCAAGAGCAAATCCCTATAGCTACACTTTAAAATCTATCAGAAAGCCTTTCCAGAACAGTGTATGTTAATATAACAGCAAATGGGGCACAAAATTTTTATTAGTATTTTTTAAAAAGTATGCTTTAAATTGTTTTGTTTAGGTAAGGTGTCCACAAACAAGCAAAGTGTTTGTAGCAAAGTGTTTGTAGCAAAGTGCACTGTCACTTAGCACCACCATAGTCTGGGTTTGATTCCTGCCTCGGGTGTGTGTGTATGGAGTTTGCATGTTCTCTCCATGCTTGGTGGGTTTCCTCCCACAGTTGACCGGAGGTCCTACCATGGTTGTAAAAATGGGAATAAATACAGTGGTCTACACTGGCCTCCAAGGTTCCTATATGGATGGATTATTTGTGAAGGCCATATTCCTAACCTAAGCAGACTTTTCTAATTTAATCTTTATTTTGTCACACTAGAACAGATTATTACTATTAAGTGTCTATGAAATACCTTATGTACATTCATCTACACCATTCCATCCATTATTATATTCCCCTAATAATAAAACATACATATAATAAAACTGTAAAGTTGGCATGTCTGTACATTGAAGATATTGGCAAAAAAATTCTTTGGGGGGACACAAGATGAGTAATAGAACACATCAAGATGGTTTTTGTCTGTTTGTCTGTTTGTTTGTGCGCACATCACGTAAAAACTGCCAAACGAATTTTAATAAGGTTTTAACAGGTATATTTGGACGAGCTTGAAGTAACATATAGGCTTTTTTTTCATCGCAATCGGCCTGTGGGAAGAGAAGATATGCTAATTTGAAATTTAAATGGAAAAACGCCCTTATATTATGAAAAAATCAATATTGAGAAAAATCATTAATTCATCTCAAAATTCGACAGATTTTTTAATACACACTTATGAGTTTGCAATTGAAATCTACTAAATAAAAACGATCTCACACCTTCAGTCCGCACATTTCACGGTAACGCATAAGCATTTTAGTTCATTCCAAAATTCAACAAATGTCGCTATACAATTTTTAAAACATGCTTATGAGTGTGCAATTAAATATTAAATTTAATATCTAGTACAAATCGTAAAAGTATAAAAATGCAATAAGAATCTTTTGTCAATAGAAGTTATACAAAATAGTCATAAAGGGCTTATGTACTATAGGCAACAACGCAAAGTGAATATCACACTTTAAGTAACGTTTGCTTTGATGAATTCGGTCAAAGATAATGTATCTGATGACAAGACTATTTCAACTCCAGTCTTTATACATCAATGAAATAAAATTGATTTCATTTCTCCCCATAATTTATAAACAAACCATAGTTCCACATTTATCCCTTTTCATGCCTTTTTATAGTTACTGGTTTCAACAGATAATAGATAAATAGATAAGAGTAATAAAATATATAAAGCTATTTTATCTATTTATCTACAGTATTATCTATTCAATGCATTAACTATAGAAAGGCATAAAAAGGGGGTTAGATGTGGAACTATAGTCCATATATAAATTATGGGGAGAAATGAAATCATTCGTTTTTATTGTATTCAATTTCATTGATGTCTAAGACACTGTACTCTCAATTGTTCAGTGAAAAATTTAATCTAGAAATGTCCCATTTCAGTTCCGTGCACCTTTTCTCTTCCTTCTATTCTTCCTTTAATTCCCTCCCCTCATCATCCATCTCTGCTGAAAAGCACTACGGCCTAAATTCTCCCTTATGTAATGATTCCTTTGCTCTTTCTTCTCTTCTTTGTATCCTTATGAATACATTAATGCTTTGCGGGCCGGCAATCCTGCCTGGATATGCATTTTGAAGTGATCAGAGAACGGAGGCTAAACTCTTGGCAGAAGGTGACCTCTGAAGTTAGAGGCCAGAAGAAGGGGCCAGAGGTCTCGCTGCGGAAACAAATCAAAGGCAGATGAGAGGGCTGCAGAGAGCTGATAGCTGGCCAATTCACCTCCCTTTCCCAGTGGAAAAAAAAAACCCACGCACACACACACACACACACACACACACACACACGAACACGCACACACATACACCCACACCTATAGCTGAAAGCCTTCTAAAGTGCAGCACTGCACTCTCCACATCTAAAAGCCTCGCCTCAGCCACATTAGAAAAACTTGAAATCTCTTCAGAAAAAGGTACACTAAAAAGGGCCAGACAGAGGGACCTGAGAGGTAGTAATGGACTCCTCTTTCTCCTCCTCCTCTACCTCCTCTGGTGAGACCTGACCCAGACTCTATACACTTGTACAGAAAGCTTTGCCAGGGCACTGGGATACAAGAGGAGATGGCATGGACCAAAGCCAGGGCTCCCTGATGCATTCTGGGTTACAGCACAGATTATAAGAGCCGTCCAATAAAACCAATCCAGAATAGATGCTGCGCTGATAAGACATACACTTCATGCCCTCTACCAAATAAATATTGCTATCAAAATAGCAAGCAAATGTCACTAATGCCAGTTAGCACTACTGTACCACTACTCTGTGGATTATACCGTCATTTACACAAAATACCCTGTATGCACAAGTTGTACTGTACACTGCAAATTGGTTAAAGCACTATTTAACAATACAAAAACAAATCGGTTTTTAAAGATTTAAAAGGTAATTCAATATCTATCTCATAATGTCTCCAAACGCATCATTTCAAAACATTTACTAAAAAAAAAAACAGATGAAATTTCTAAGCAAATGCGAAGTGCCGCTTTCATACCTCATAGCCCACACATGCTGAGATTCATTAAATGATAAAATGAGCCTCAAACGAGTAATTTCACTTTGCTGCCCTATATATAGAGTAAGCAATTTGCAAATAAGGTCTATTAAACTTATTTCATTTATTTTTAAAGAACCTATCGGAAGCATCCTCCTGAAGAGTCGCCCGTACAGTACGCTACAGGACACTACAGTACACTATAGTACACTACAGTACACTACAGTACACTACAGGACACTACAGTACTGTACATACAGGACACTACAGTACACTACAGGACACTACAGGACACTACAGTACTGTACATACAGGACACTACAGTACACTACAGGACACTACAGGACACTAAAGGACACTACAGTACGCATGGCAGCCTTAAAACCACAGGATTCCCCAAACGGAAATGTGGTTCTTAACCATAATTTAATATACTGTATAGCGTATATTTAAAGTACGGAAAATGAGAAAATTGCATTGGAAAATTCAAAACATGTATAGAGTCAGTTCTGATTCCACTGGAAAAGAAATTGATACACTGACTTTACAGTATAACTATTATATTATAGTATAGTATTCAGCGTCCTGGCCATATGGTAGGTATTCCATGTTTAATTTCAATATTATTTATTTTGTTAAAAGGATAAACAACATGTACTGTATATAGAGTATTATTATCATTATATACATTTTATATAATTGTAATTGAACTAGAGATAACACATTTCTATTTTTTTCCTGTACCGATCATGGTAGTGAAATCCTTGAGTATCAAAACATATCAATATCTTTTTGATAAATTACTTTTTTTTTTCTTCAACTGAAGCACTTGGAAAATACACGGTGTGAAACACATAGCTGCAAAATACAACTCTTTCCCACTCATTCACTTACTGTACAATACTCACTCACTCATTCATCATCTTTATAGACGATGTATACAGGGTCTGGGGGGGGCCTGAAGCCTGTCCTAGGGAATGAGTACACCCTGGACGGGGTGCCAATACATCGCAGGGCACACACACTCCCATCCCAGGGCAATTTGGGAACGCAAATTAGCCTAATCTGCATGTCTTTGGACTGTGGGAAGAAACCGGAGAACCCTGAGGAAACCCACTAAACACGGGGAGAACATGCAAACTCCATCAATTTACTTTATAAAGTAGAAATATAGTACATGTCATAGTTCCAGGTCCAAAATATTTTGTTGAATTTTTGTTGCTGATACTGATTCTTTGAGTTTGGATCATTTCTATATGATGGATGGATGGATGGATGGATGGATGGATAGATTAAAGTAATAAAACCAAAATAATGAAGATAAATGTCGACAACCTGAGGAAGACATGCATTGTACTGTGCTCTGTTTCGAAGTGTGTATAAGAGGACATGCTCTGGAATATTCACAGCCTCTATCTGATTACAAGCTGAATTGATTACATTTATATTCATTTTGTTATGGCACAAAGAGTAGCTATAGGAAACCTGATCCAAAGCCTCACATATATCACTATTTTAAAAAACTCAGATTTACTCAAATTATAAATATGCAATGTTGGAATAAAGAAATGCATGATGAACTGATTAGAGGAAACAGATTATACAGTTTTATAATATCTCAAACAATAACATTTAACAAATTTTAAATCAAAATCTCATTAATGGGACCTGCACGCCATGCAGTGGTTTGGTAGGTTCAGTGGGGCTCGAACCTGGATCATTAGATCTAAAAATCAAACTACAAACCTACAGCTCTATCCACCTGAGCCACCACTCCCACATATTATGTTTAATGTATTCTTGTAAAAAGAGTTCCCTTTAAAGGCATAAAACTTTGGTTTTATTCAAATTTACATCTAGAAGCTTTTTATAATAAAACTTGCCAGCACACCTTGCTGATGTTTCCTCAGGCATCTTATTATCCGCGTTAAACGTGCCATTATCACACACAGTTGGGTAACTGTGCAGTGATTATGGGTAGCCATTAAGGTCAAACTTGGTCATATGATGTATATCATTTTTTGAAAAAAAAAGAAATAATGTAACAAATTACAATATATCCAGTGATCATAGGGTGTATTGTATTTAATGGTGTTGGGTTCAGAGTACGAGGGCAAAATGTCAGTAACCGGTTCTACAGACATTAAATGGGATCATGGAATGAAATGATATCATCACTACGTACATATCAGTATTCTGAATGGAGTCGAAATGCAGACAATAACAGAGACATAACAACAACAAAAAAGAAAAGAAAAAAAAGGAAACATTTTTCACAAATGAAACATTTAAATGCACATACAATTAAGTTTATATTTAAACCAGGGTTTAAAGGTTCCTGCAGTCACTCACTCATCATCTATACTGCTTTATCCTGTATACAGGGTTGCGGGGGGTCTAGAGCCTATACCGTGTCTCTTAGGGAACGCGGCAGGGTACACCCTGGACAGGTGCCAATGCATTGCAGGGCACACACATGCTCATTCACACACAATTAGCCTAAACTGCATGTCTTTGGAAAGACTGAGGTTGGTGCGCGTATGCTCACGCCAGTGTATTTAGCCACAGCGCATATGATAAAACTGGTAAGATAAAAAAAAAATAGATTTGGTTTGCTAGGAATCTAATATTATACAAAGCTTAATAACGCTAATGAAAACATAATGACAGCCCTGTGCCATTAGCCCCTGAACATATGCTAAATTAGCAACTGTAACACAAGAACATCATGTATATTAGGTACTAAACAGTCAACAAACAATCACCAGTGATCAACAACAGGAGCTTATTTTTGACTCGTCTCTTTGCAAGATGGTGGATACCCAAAAATTTATTTTCTTTTTGTCAGTACTGAAAAACCATACCATGGTATATTTTTCATAAGTTCAGTTTTTTCCTCAATTAAAATACCATTAGTGTATGATTTGTAGACAAACTACCCCTGGGTAGAAATGACTGGTACTGGTTTATTTTTTTAATGCAATGAAAAACAAAAATGATTTCTGGAAGAAACAAAAAGTATAGAGCTCAGCGTTAATTTTAAATACAATCCAGGCAATGTATACATTTCTTGAAATGACATTTCCATACATACATACATCTAGGAACCTGTGTAGTCCAACCAGGGACCATAGAGGCCAGTGGTGACCATTGTATTTATTCCCACTATTGTGACCGTGGTAGGACCTCCGGTCAACATGCACACATGCATTCACACTACGGGCAATTTGGAAACGCCAGTTAGTCTAATCTGCATACTGTATCTTGGCATGACTGTTGGAGAAAACCAGAGTACCTGGAGGAAACCCACCAAGCACGGGGAGAACTTGCAAACTCCACGCATACAGAGCCCGAGGTGGGAATTGAACCTGGAGGTGCAAGGCGACAGTGCTAACCACTGACATATGAATGTCCTCCTCTGAAAGTCCAGATCTCACTCCAAGTGAGACACACTGGAGGACTTGGAGGCACGGATTCACGAGGCTCTCAGCAATATCCCTTCCAAACGACTTCCTTCAGATGACATACTGAAGCATTCCATGCACGGCCGTTTGAGGAAACTGATTGACGCCACCGGTGCCTACTGTATGTTGAAATTGAAAGATTTGCTTTCATTTCCCTGTGTAATAAAGTGCATGGACAATTTGTTCCAATAAATTCGTATTAGAAATATGGACTTTATTACCAATTTTAATGCCCTGTAGTTAAATTTTTCGGAAATGGCATTAACGTAAACTTGATGCAAAAACATACGGTGAGGCAAAAAAGTATTTAGTCAGCCACCAATTGTGCAAGTTCTCCCACTTAAAAAGATGAGAGAGGCCTGTAATT
>JAQMYL010000003.1:22535364-22581260 GCA_030014365.1 Clarias pachynema | reverse complement strand
GAAAAATAACAATAAATAGAAGTAAAATAGAATAGAATAGAATTAGCTCTGGCACATAATTTAGTTACATATTGCACGTGAACTGTAGTGTAAGTGAAAAGAAGTATTGCACAAGTGTATTATAATCAGATATTGATTATTAAATAGTTTTTTCTAGCTCCATTTTTTTTTTTACACTGCAGTGAGATGCAATGACTTATGGGAAATTTTTCCTTCCCATTTCCCAAAGTCCCATTGTTCACTCGTTCCCTACACCGTTCGCAGTTCCCTTTGAACTGAACATTGGAATCACTCCTAACATGGCTGAACACCCAGTGTAGTGTACTTCGCAGGGTACTTCAGACCGATTGGAATGCACCATGTGTGTGCGCTGTATGGGTCCAGGGTGTACCCCATCTCATTCTCTTAGTCTCCTGTCATAGGCTCCCAGGAGAGTGAGTGAAAGTGTTCTGTATTAACTATCTAACTATATCATGATGCTACTTTAGCTACCAACATTTCATATAGTCAGTTAAGACAATGTTAATATGGGACTGGGCAAACATCCAGGAGCTTTTACTTGCCCGGCGTGCTAGTAAATGCTTTTATGATTCGTCCTCCCTTGTATATACTATAAAATTTACTGTCTGCGAGTTATAAAGTAGTTCTTGTATAAAAAGAAAAGTTGTGAGATAAATGCAAAACACCCATCAAAGCCAGAATGAATCATCTCTCAGTGTGGCTCAGAGCCGCCATTTCCTGCAGCACGGCACCCACATGTCCAACACTTTTCATTCTCCTCAATGGAGTCACATTTAATTCAAAGGCCTTTTGAAGCTTCTAGTTTGGACAGAAAGCCTTTTCTCCCAGCCTTATTCTGTCACAACAAGAACGGTCGAAAAAACACATTTGATATTCTTCACAATTTATCAAACATAACATTTATCTTCAAAAACCATATGAGCGGAACAACATGTTCAAATATGGGAGAAAAAAAAAAGGAAAGCTATATTAAGAGACTTCAGATAGTTCCATTTGGATGTGGCCAAAATGCGAAGGCAGAGAAGTTGATGAGCGAAACTTTAGTCTGTTAAAACTGTCATGTCTGTGTGCATAACTACAGTGTACGTACCCAAACCTTCAGCGGTTTTAAGATCCCCAGATTCAGACTGTGTTGTTGTTGTGAATCACAGTAAACACAGGAGGACCAGAAGCGCCCGTGATTGCGCTGCCACTTGAATTGGTGCCGGCTCCTGAGTATTTCTAACCCTGCAGACTCGTCCAGCCAATCTAATCCCAGCTAAAGGAGACAGTAATCGTCTTCCTGAAAATATGGCTGCATAAAGTTCAACAAGCACTTCAGGCCACAAACATTGTGAAACTGTAGCCTTAGAGTTATGTTAAGGTCTGATTAAAAAGCTGCAATCATTTAAATCTAGTATTTACCGTCTTACTTTTACGGATGATGTTGAAATGTACGTAAGTAACTGGTAGCGTAGTTGCAAGAAATCTACCATATGCCAGAAAAGCTACAAATCCGTACAGTATTACCTTATGTGTGTATATTACTATATAAAATTACTGTGTCTGTTATCTTATCTTAACAAAGCCAATAAAACATTGTGAACATAGTGAACTAACAAAAGTAAAGAAAATATAATATATGTTATAGTCTTATTTTTACTCGGGAATAGACCATGTATTGTAAAGACCCGGAATAACAACATTTTGTTGGTAAAATATGGAAAAAGTCCAAATTAAATTTTGATGTTGCTACCTCGCAGCTGTTCATTTGAATAACTTGATTAGCAACTAAAATGTGCTAAAAGGTATTACTGAAACAATCCTAAATCACTCACTCACTCATCTTCTATACCGCTTTATCCTGTATTCAGGGTCACGAGGACCTGGAGCCTATCCCAGGAGGCTTAGGGCACGAGGCAGGGTACACCCTGGACAGGGTGCCAATACATCGCAGGACACACACACACATACACTCAGTACGGGAAATTTGGGAACGCGAAATAGCCTAACCTGCATATCTTTGGACTGTGGGAGAAAACCAGAGTATCATGGAGGAAACCCACCAAGCACAAGGAGAACATGCAAACTCCATGCACACAGAAACGGGAATCGAACCCGGACCCTGGAGGTGTAAGGCGACAGTGCTAACCACTACCGTGCCGCCTAATCCTAAATAAACATTACTGAAAAAGTTAAAGTGGTACTTTGGCATACTTTGGCAAACTGAAATTTTGAAAGAAATTTGCCTCAGGATACAAAGCATTTTCGGCATACAACCGAACCAAGCTGAATCAAACGCCGGTTAAGTTGCGCGTTCACCTGGGAGCCGTTTAAAACTTGTTTGCATCAGCGGAAAGCAGTGAAGCAAGTTCAGATATTAGTGGTTTTTTGTGGGCTTTCTTGCATTTTGTGCAAGATTAGCGACATGGGTCCCAAGAATATCAGCAAGGATGGTAGTAAGAAGAAAACGGAGCCACATTTAGTTTCGTTTTTAAAGCAGCCAGTGCCAAGAGGAATCATACATTAAGGTTTAATATCTATTTATTTCATATTTACCTTGATTTACATGCCTTTTCTAAATGTTTTGATTGTTTTAATATGCAAAAATATTATTGTAAAATATCAAGTGTTTGAAATTGGTAATATTGGTAATGTTTTTGGGTGGCTGGAACGGATAATCTGCATTTCATTAATTTTTATAGGAAAATCCGTTTCGCAATACGAATTTTCACCTTAAGAACTCGCCTCCGGAACGGATTAAATTCGTATGCCGAGGTACCATATGTATGTATGTATGTATGTATGTACCATATGGTATGTAGACAACAGTGTTACGCTTCAGACATTTTGATTCAATACAGATAGATCTAACAGCCTACCACATCGCAGATATACACGAAAGACAACAGTCGATGACTTGCAGACTTGATACTTGTCAAAGTACACACGCATTCCCTACCCCAAAGCATTGTTAGAATGACAGGTGAAGAAATGTCTAGAAAGTTTGGAAATGAGAAAAAAAATTGAGTGGAACCAGCAAGGGGTACTGTTAAGTTTAAAACTTGAGGTGTGAATTGCGAGATCTGTCTGCTGTGCCGTGAAATGCTTGCCAATAGCCTGTCGATTGGGAGAGACACAAACACACACACACATGGTGGTGTGTGTCTGAATGTTCTCTGGTTTATTCACAGGACTAAGAGATATATTCTAAGTTCTAAACCATTTCCTGAGTGAATACAAAGTACATACTGTACATGTTACATTCATCAGTTATTACATTAAAAGAGCGTGAGCCGTTCGCATGAGCAGAGAGAAATCCAAGGTGAGAACCAATAGGAGTATTGACTTTAGGGAAGAAAATCACCAGCTGATATGATATTATCATGATACCTACTGTAGGTTCCGAGTCGAATAAAATTGCGTATCACGATTTTATAAATATCCCGATTCGATATTACATTTTTCCCAAAAAAAATTTTTGCTACAATTTTAAACCGTTAAAAAAGTTTAATTGTAGCCCGTTCTCTATAACATAAAAAGAGCAGCATTTAAACAATACAAACTAACTTAAAATACAAGAGTTTAACATTTAACTGAGCAACACATATCTCTGACATCCACCATAATTATTATTTCCAAACAAATTTAGCAAACAATTCACTCCTGGTTAGCACTGTCGCCTTGCACCTCCAGGGTCCGGGTTCGATTCCCGGCCAGGCTCGATTCCCGTCTCTGTGTGCATGGAGTTTGCATGTTCTCTCCGTGCTTGGTGGGTTTCCACCGGGTACTCCGATTTCCTCCCACAGTCCAAAGACATGTAGATTAGGCTAATTGGCGTTCCCAAATTGCACATAGAGTGGAATGAGTGTGAGTGTGTATGTGTGTGTGCCCTGTGATGGATTGGCACTCTGTCCAGGGTGTACCCCACCTCATGCCCTAAGCCTCCTGGGATAGGATCCAGGTCCACGCGACCCTGAATACAGCATAAAGCGGTATAGAAGATGAGTGAGTGATGAGTGAGAGTTCAGAGTGCGCCACCTGTAGAATTATAAAGAAACAGCGACGTTTTATCTCTTAAAATGCTTCCAAAGTCGCCACACAAGTGAAAGCGATTCGGAATTGAATAGATTTTTTTCCAATCTCTAATTGACGTACAAGGAATGAGGAAGAGGGCCAAGCATGGGAAAGTTAACACAGTCTAGGGCAAGCATCGGAAAACACTAACAGGCACAAAAAACTGTGAACACTGCCTACCACTATCCTTTAAAACTGAGGAAATTCTTGGAAAAAAAGGGGGGAAACGATGTTAAATAAATGGAAGTGGTTTAGACATGTTAAAGCAACAAAGTGTGGATTAAGACGGTCTGTATACCAGAGTGCACCTGACATGAAGATGTGCACATGCATGGTTAATCTGTAGAGTGAGTGTTTATAGATCCATAGAGTTCCGTAGATGAACCTATATATTAATGTTAATGAATAAGACACCAGTAACAATAACACGTTATTGCAGAATAGAGTACATAAGACCTATTTTCATTGCTGTTGTACCTGTGCGTAGCAGTGTACACACACAAGGTCATCAATGCTAGTTAGCTGGTTAACCTGGTAGAAACCAACCCGTTAGATAGCCTGAGATGGGCGTGGCCCTGGGGTCATTACCGTTGTTTATTTATATTACATAATTCCAAAGGAATTTTTTTTCCTTTTTTAGCTGTTAAAAAATTCTGACTTTTACATTTTTTTAGTTAATAGCGACACAGCTATATTCAGAGTGCGTCTGGAGCTTTTAAGGTTGAATGTTTTCTTGCATGTTGCATATTACAGTTACAATGTTGACCATCCTGTCCGTTCAGTTTTACTGGTTCTTTTCATACATTCAAGTTTTTTTTTAAACAAATGTTAGACAAATTAAAGACAAAAAATAAGTCTTTTTGCCTGTTATACATCGCGATGACCTCATTTGTTAATTGAGAAGATGTTGACCTACTGTATTGTAAATGTGTGCTTTAAACCCAGTGATTAAATTCAGCACTGGAAGACAGCACGCCCTCTTTGGTGGTGATGTATTTGATTGTGTGAATAAATCACTACAATCACTCACTCATTCATTCAGGGTCACGAGAACCTGGAGCCAATCCCAGGAGACTTAGGGCACGAGGCAGGGTAGGGTACAGGGTGCCAATCCATCTCACACACACTACAGGCAATTTGGGAACATCAATTAACCTTACCTACATGTCTTTGGACTGTGGGAGGAAACCGGAATACCCTGAGGAAAGGCACCAAGCACGGGGAGAACATGCAAACTCCATGCACAAAGAGACAGGAATCGAGTCTGCCCGGGAATCGAACCCGGACCCTGGAGATGCAGGGCGACAGTGCTAACCACTACACCACCATGAGGCCCACTACAAACAGCAACTGAATAAATATTCCAATTAGTCCATGAGTAAGTATTCCAATTGCTCAAAAATGATCTTGTGTTGACATTTTATATAAGCTGGTATTTGTCTATGTTAAGTCTGAATGTGCGCATATTTACTATGTGTTTAAGCCTTTCTGGAGCAATATAACTCAGGTAAAGGAATTCCAAGAGAGCGCAACGCAATTGAAACAACTCATTAAGCCAAAAAGTTAACACATATTGTACAGCATGGATATGATATTTCGGTCACTGAACTGGCACACAATCCCAGCCAACCTCATGAATACGCCATCTGCGCCTGCATTATACTGCCTCCAGTATGTTTTATGGGATTTCTGAAATGTCACCAGCAGCAGCAGCAGCATTGAGACTGAGGGACATGTTTCTACTCTGCGAAAGTGCAGGTCTCGGAAGGGCTTCGCAGCCGAGTTCTTGCTACCTTCTGCCTTCTCACACACCTCAGTGTAAAGGTCAATCTCACATCTCCATAATGACCAGCGGCAAGGAACAGCCTGATCAATGCAAGGACACCTGCTATCACTGGCAGCTTATTGATCAGCACCCAGCAATGCACTGAGGTGCTTCTCACCAGCCCTGTCAGAAAGAAAGAAAGCGAGAGAGAGAGAGAGAGCGTGAGAGAGAAACACACTGGAGCAAACTATTGATCTCAGCCCTCTAACAATGTGCAAAGGCACTCAGCAGCCTCCAGAGTCCTGGCCTACTACTCTGTGCCTAGCCAGGAATATTACAGGCTCAATCCCCCAGACCACTCATTGATGGGCATCGCTACAATAGTGACCAGGCATGAATGAGATAAACTGATGAAAGAGAATAACCAAAATAATAGGTGTGTGTTGGTCAAAGTACAAAAATATCATGTCACATTATCACCTGGACAAGTTGCACAGCTCAACTGGAAGATCAAAAATGGATACAGAATGAATGGAAAGCTTTGGGTTACTGGATAATTTATTTTGGTGTGGCGGCACAGTGGCTTAGTGGTTAGCACTATCGCCCTGCACCTCCAGGTTCTGGGCTCGATTCCCACCTCGCATCTATGTGCATGGAGTTTGCATGATCTCCTGTGCTTGGTGGGTTTCCAACCACAGTCAGGTTAGGCTAATTGCTGTTCCCCAAATTGTCTTTAGCGTGTGTGTGTGCCCTGTGATGGATTGACACCCTGTCCAGGATGTACCCCGCCTTGTGCCCTAAGGTTCCTGGTATATGCTCTGGACCCTGTATATAGGATAAATTGGTATAGACGAC
Organism: Clarias pachynema; assembly: GCA_030014365.1. Lineage (NCBI taxonomy): Eukaryota > Metazoa > Chordata > Actinopteri > Siluriformes > Clariidae > Clarias > Clarias pachynema. The sequence continues at coordinate 22,574,563 of JAQMYL010000003.1, read as the reverse complement.
AATGAGGTGGGGTGCAAACACTATTTATTCATGATGCAACAGTCTTGAGACTCCTGATGTTGTTTGTTAACGAGGCTGCATTTTTTTGTTTCCAGTGCCACACAGAAATGAAACATGAGAGGAACGTAAGTTCATGCCACTTCCGCAGAAATTTTTTAGATTTGCACATCCTGTTGCTGTGTGAGTATCAGCATGTCGAACTACTGTATGACTAAATCTTTAGTCTTCCCTTTAAGCATTGTTGCATATTATATTTTTATGTTGCATTTACAGTATGTGGCTTAGTGGCTAGCGCACTGTTGCCCTGCACCTCCAAGTCCTGGGTTCGATTCCCGCCTTGGGGTGTTTGTGCATGAAGTTTGCATGTACTCCCTTTGCTTGGTGGGTTTCCTCCAGGTACTCCGGTTTCTTCCCACAGTCCAAAGACATGCAGGTTAGGCTAATTGCCATTCCCAAATTGTCCGTACAGGTGTGTGTCCTGCGATGGATTGACACCCTGTCCAGGGTGTACCCCGCCTTATGCTCTGGCTTAGTGGCTAGCACTGTTGCCCTACACCTCAAGGGCCTGGGATCGATTCCTGCATTGGGTGCATGGAGTTTGCATGTTCTCCTTGTGCTTGGTGGGTTTCCTCCGGGTTCTCTGGTTTTCTCCCACACTCCAAAGACATGCAGATTAGGGGAGTTGGTGTTTCCAAATTGCCCGTAGTGTCAGCACTGGCCCTTCAGTGGTCACCATTGGCCTCCATGGTCCCTAGTTGGACTACCGAGTTCCTAGATGGATGGATGGATGGATGGAAGTTGTATTACACAGTACATTGATGTTGAAGTAGCATTCTGTGTGCCAATATATGGACCAAACACTAGCTAATACACAGCAGGGCAGGCTCTTCGCTCGGCTTAAAATAAACACACTCCGAAAGGGAAATTTATCCTATTTACCACAAGCCAGTTAAAAGCTGATGAGCTTTGAAACTCGAAGACATTTCCTTTTCTTCCCTCTGCACAGGCGAGAAAATCTAATCACACACATGCTTTGCTTTTTCTCTCCAGAAGGCAGTTTCGTGCCAATTTCCTAAACAACCTTTCCTAAAATGCTGCTTTCTTATGCTATGCCTTTTTTTATTTTTTTGGTGGAATGCAGAAAACAATCACCCTTAAGCAACAGATTAGCGAGGCTGGCTCTTTGTGAGGCTGTACAGAACTGCGGCAATTAAGGCTCGTCTCCCACTTAATGAGCTTTAATCCAGACATGCTTTCATTTAATTTCATCTCTGCACGTCTGAGCCGGCAACACACAGAAAAATTCTCTCAGTGCCGCTTCGCCACTCTTCCCTCTCCAGCCTCTAATCTGGACAGACTGTCTCCCTACAGTACAGCAATTATATTACAACGTCTATAACACAGATGACCGTACGCATTATACAACATGAGCTTTCAGGAACAAAATGTCTCCGTCTGTACAGTAGATACGGCTTGCTATATCCTCGAAAAAAAAGGCCAGGCAATGGTTGTACTTCCTGTGACAGCTTAAGAAATATAATCTGCCACATAACAGTGCTTGGTGCAAAGTGCAGTGAAAATGGCTGACCTTTCATACCCGAGCCGTCCTCTCTTCCAGCATTTCCCGTCACAGCAGAAGTCTCACCTCCGCAACTCCTTAACCGATGCCACTTGCTACATTCTTCCTCGTTTTTAACTGCAATAATCATCCGGAAATTATTTTAAAACATGCTGCTTCAGGTTAAAACTCTGCACTTGTTTCCAAGTATCCAATTATTATTATGCAGTAAAAAGCACTTCGGTTCCTGGGTCGCGGGTTCTATTTTGAGTTTGTGCTGAGTTTCTTTGCCTGCTCTCCCTCTGTCCACGTGGGTTTCCTCCCACTTCTAAAAACCATGCCAGTGGATGGAACTAGCAATGTATTCACTGCAACCCTGAGCCTTGTGAAGCAGGTACTGAAGATTATAATGAATGAACGTGGCGTAGTGGTTAGCAGTGTCGCCTTGTACCTCCAGGATCCGGGTTCCATTCCTGCCTCAGGTCTGTGTGCATGGAGTTTGCATGTTCTCCTTGAGCTTGGTGGGTTTCCTCCGGGTACTCCGGTTTCCTCCCACAGTCCGAAGACATGCAGATTAGGTTAACTGGCTTCCCCAAACTGGCTGTTGTGCGTGAATGTGAGTGTGTATACAGTACGTGTGTGCCCTGTGATGGATTGGCACCCCATCCAGGGTACCCCACCCTGTGCCCTAAGTCTCCTGGGATAGGCTCACAGGATAAAGCAATATAGATGATGAGTGAGTGAGTGGATTATTTAGATTATGTAATAATCTTTTTATAATAATAATAATTAATAATCTTTTTATAATAATTTTTTTTATAATTATTTTCTTCTCTTTTATGTAAAGCACTTTGAATTACCATTGTGTATGAAATGTGCTATACAAATAAACTTGCCTTGCCTAATATCACACAAATACTGACAGAAAGTTTTCATTCCCTTTCAGGTTTTCCACATTTTGTTATGTATCACACTTATCTTACAATGAATTCAAATCCTTATTGAATGCATTTTCAAGATGAGTGTGAATTATAACAAAATATGGAAAACTTAGAAGGGTCTAAAAAACTTTCCGTCAACACTATATACTGTACTGTATATACACCAACCAGTCATAACGCCGGCATGTGAAATCAATAACATTGATTATCTACATAAATAAAAGAAGGGATTTGTCTGTACATTGGTCAGAACTTTCAATGATATCTTTACATTTCATACATTGGAGGACCAGAAACCAGCCTGTACGTCTGTCTGTCCAGAATTTAATCAAACTTTGGCAGTATTATTTGCCTGAAGTTAAACCTGGGCCATAAATGAAATCAAAATCAAAATAATAATAATATCACTGATTACGTTAAAGCTGATCAGCTTATTCGTAGCTTTAACCTTTTCACTATTTTTAAAAACTGAGAGGTACTAACGCTAGTGAAATATACTGTATACCAGTAAACTAGTGACAGGATCAAAGTCAACCATCTACCATACTCATCTACTGTATACCTGCGGGGAGAGAAGACCAGCCAGTGTGGTCCGATGACACAGAAAAGTCAATGCAACACAAACGGCCTACAAAGTCAAAGCTGGCCATTATACTGTAGAACGGTACCAGAACTCCCAGCGCATCACATCCCACCACACACAGGGCAAGGAGTTCAAGTCCCAAATTCCCCTTCGATCCCCAGTCTGACCGAGAATCCATGAGATACACCAGACAAACGAGTCCCACAGGGCCTACCCCGCAACCCTATACAGTATACAGTGTGTGTGTGTGTGTGTGTGTGTGTGTGGATGTGTGTTTATACAGGTGCTAAGTAATTATAATTAAACATCAACATCTAGAAATTTCTGCACAGCGGGTTTACACCGAACACCGTCAGCATATCAATGGAATACAGAAGCACTTTGCTATGGAAAGCAGCCCTAATCAGCCTCTTCAGGCAACACACAAGAGGAGCTGTTGAATGACATTAGGGCTCAATTTCCAACAATCATTATCTTATTACTCTGAGGAGGCAAAACAGCAAAACACGATCTAATTTCCTTTCCATGCAGGGAATGAAACAATGCAAGCTGATACAATGAGTCTCCCTCTGTAGTCTACGTTTCTAATGCGTATTGATTAAACTGGTTCCGCAGTGAACGATAACTCGGGCTGAGCTTTTCCCCCAAGGTAATAACAGGTCCTGACAAGGGCACGTTGGTGCGGGAAAATCATGTATACGGAAGTCTGGATGTCAAAAGAGCCAAAAATGAAGAAAAAATAGTTTCAAAATTTCAAAAATTAAGATTATCTAGCAGTGATATGCTCTGGCATCAATACTTTAAGAAGACATTAATATTTTACCCAAAACAACATGATTTTTTTTTTTTTTGAAAGAATTGTCTTCTTTAGACAAATGAATTTAATTTATAATCAGATCCCAGCGATCAAAATATTAAAATGCTCCCTTACATCAACATCAAATAGAGAAGGTTTGCACATAATGTATGAGAGTGGAAAGAGTTTTCATGACCTAATTAGGAAATTGGGTTTAAATGACCTAATGAAGGCAGAACGCAAACAGAAAAGAACTGACTTAGTTACTCAGAGATTATTTCTCGATTGATGTTAGCAAGAACAGAGATGAGTCTCAAGTTTAAACTTTTACTTTTAACTCAGGTGATGAGACTGTTGGATAAGGATAAGTTATAATCAAAGTAATAACTAATTTTCCACTGGAAATTCACTCACTCACTCATCGTCTATACTGTTTTATCCTGTGTACAGGGTCATGGGAGGTCTGGGCCTATGCCAGGAAACTTAGGACACAAGGCGGGGGCCAGTTAGTATAAACTGCATGACTTTGGACTGTGGGAGGAAACCAGAGTACCTGGAGGAAACCCATCAAGCATGGGGAGAACATGCAAATTCCATGCACACAGAGGTGGGAATTGAACCCGAGGCAGGAATTAAACCTGGACCCTGGAGGTGCAAGGCGACAGTGCTAACCAACGTTATATTGCGATTCTGTAAGTATCGTGATTCAGTAAATGCCCTGTATATCACATGTTTTCCAGATTTTCTTACAATCATAACCATTTTAACATGGGGCGCCATCACCCAATTCCAGGGGCATCATCAGCCGAGATGAAGTAGGGCATATTCTGATCATCAGGCATGGGATCTGGATCTGAGGATCTGATTGTTTCGTCTACCAAACACTCACTGAATTTCGACTCGTTTTAGATCTAAGCATCAGCATACAGTGACCTGTATCCATCAATATCCATCCACAATACTTGAGGTCTACATCCACCAAAGTGAAAAGCACTACTGAAAAGAAACCTGTGTAATTAATTACGTTACAAGGAGCCAGTGTTAGGTGGACATCCTATAGCAACGCTTGCCATCAAGGGCACCGAAGGCATGTGGCACGATTCCATCTCCTCTGGAACTCATCAGCAATGACATGCCATTCATCTAGTGCTGTTGGACTTCATCTTTATATTTTCCAACAATTGCCTGGCACTCTTCAAGAATAAACAGTAATGGTCTTGCGGCCAACTCTGAAGGCATACTGCCGGGCTGGATACTTGTCACCAGATGCTAAGTGGCACAAAGTCTCAGGCCTGGCTCCAGTGCGTTCCTGTAGTGAGTGTCCATCATCTGACATCTAGGACCAACTCTATTTGGCTGTTTGTCAAACATCTCAGGAGACATCCCCAGAAAATTGTAGAATGACAGTTGATTTTCCATTCTTAACTCTGCCATCTGCAGTCGGTCATAATGGCCAAATCTTATTTTATCTACAGGACAAGGATGCGTCTCCTTCGCATCAACACCCATGTAGGTTGTGCATCACGTAGCACCTGTTGTCTGGGAACCTCCTGATTGTATTTTGTTCATAGCCTTGGTTGAAACAAAGTGATGGCGTGAGCAATTGGATCCAGTAGTTATACAAAATTCTCTGAACGTGACATAGACATACTGATAACCTGCTGCACAAGTGCCATACTGTCAACGTGCTAAGCACCAAAAGAACATGATATGATTGTGGTCTTCTACAACGTGGCATGTCCCTACTATGGTCATAGCACAAGGCTGAAGAGGTTGTTGATAGAACTCCATTGACCTAGCAACAAACCAAGGACATTCCAAAGACAACTCAGTCAGGACATCTTCCAAACTTTCCCAACTGCACCATGCTTGTAGAACATCAATGAAGTCTCCAAGAGGTGTTAGTTACAATACATTGTTAACTGGTCTATGTCATCATTACATCCTTATACCCCTATCTCACCTACGCGGTTTCGCGCGGTGGCCGTAAGTACGGTTCATCCTGACTCACCATGAGTTTTGGCGCTGTGAATACGTTTCCATCTTTCCATGCGAAAAATTAAGTATGTTTAATTTATTTGGCGGCCCTTGCGGAAACTCGCGAGAAACCTTGCAGAACTTTGCGGAACGTTGGCGGGCAATCGCGGTGGCTCACGGTGCCGAGTCAAACCGCATAGGTGATATAGGGTATTATTAAGTTCTTCCTTCATCTTGCTTCCATTCCATCCTTTGCGCATGTCCAAAAAAGGGCTCCCAACCGGTTTCTAATGAATTCTTATAAAGTTCTTGCTGCATTCATCCAATTTTTTGAGTACGTAGTGGAAATAAGGCTCACATGATGGGGCTTCAGTTGTAGCTACAATCAATTTGGTACTGGGGATTGACACTGGTATTGTATTTGAAAACTTAATTTATGGTTTAGTTCACCTAGTAAATAATACAAACTAATCTGTATGAATATGTTGTTTCTACCTCTTACCAGACCGGAAACAAAGAGTCTGGAACAAGCTGAAATAGAAACATAGCTTGCATTCCCTTTATCATGCCACACTTTCACATATGCTCCATTTAATCACCCTGTAAAAGTTAATGAGTTTATTCAGAGTGGGTTTGGCAAAAACAGCATTTATGCTTTTAATCAGGATTAACAGTGGCATGAGCTCCTGCACTGATGCTTTATTAATCGCCCTCTCCTATGCTTCATTACCCCCCAACTCTGGCACTTCTCCTTTTTCCCCACCCAAAAACAGAAATTCATATAAGACAACTGAAAGGAAGTCATGGTTTTGCACTTAAATGCCTATTAAACACTAAGAATCTCTCTGGGATTCAAGGCTGTTACTTTTGCTCATGCACATTTTTAATGGGCCTTGAAACATGCACTGTAGTGATTTAGTGTACAAGCAGTCATAATTGCAAAAGTCAAATAGCAAGATGCAGTAAAATATCTAGTTGCAAAAAAGGAAAAGAACCTTGGCTGGCCTGATAAACAGGAAGTAAGGCATGAGTCAGACACTGCAAAACTATTTTCCTTGACTGTTAAAAGGTACTGCTAATTACATTCTTTAGGAAGGAGGTTCGGTCCAACATTTACAAATCAAACCTTTTTCCCTTCCCAGTAGTGTATATCACTGTTGTTGAGTCTATGCATTCTCAGCTCCATTTCTTTTGAGCATTAGAGTTTTTTTTTTTTTAATGTTAAAATCTAATGATGTATTAGAGACCTGCTATTTCAGACATTTCGGTATTAGATGTTTATTTCTTTACACATAAAAACACAATATATTTATGAACAAATTTCAAAATGTATTACTGTATGTATTAGATATCTCTGTCTGACTGTTAATAACTTGTTAAAGTTGCATTCCCACCTGCTTGAGAGTAATTTCATGAAATTCAGTAGGTCACCAGGTGAATATTCTTGAATTAAGTGCACTTAAATCAACAAAATTCCTTTAATTACAGTAAATTAGCTATTGAACTACTTGTCCCGACGGACGAGTGCCTTTCACTTGTTTTAACAACAGTCAATGGCAGGATAGTGCAGGTGTAGAGTTTTAATAAAAACTATGCTATGAATGAGCACATTGTCCAAAGCAGACATGTACAGTACCAGTGAACTATATGGACAAACGTATTTGGCTAACTTTGTGGCAACAGTTTGGGGGAAAGCCCTTTTTTATTCCAACATGACAAAGCGAGGACTATAAAGACATGGTTTGATGAGTTCAGTGTAGAAGAACTTGACCGGCCCAAACATAGAGCCCTGACCTCAACTCCATCGAGCACCTTTGGGATGAACTGGAATGGAAATTGCGAGCTTCTCATCCAACATCAGTGCCTGACCTCATACAGTAAATGCTCTACAGAATGAATGGGCACAGATTCCAAAAACTGAAACACTCCAAAATCTTGTGGACAGCCTTCCAAGAAGAGTGGAAGCTGTTATAGCTGCAAAAGGAGGATCATCTCCATATTGAAATATATGTATTTGGATAGAATGTTTTTCTTAGGTATGGCCACATGCTTTAGTCCATGTATTATATAATAATTCCAATACAAAAATGGAAACTCGGAATTTTGAAAATTTCATAAACAAATCTTAGACATACACCATGATTTACCACCACTGGTTATCAGCTCAGGTCATGAAGCACTACAGTACAAGTCCTCCCTGTTTTAGTTTTTTTGTCTGGCGGGTATTTCATTAGTAGTCAGCTGGATAGGGAAGGTAGTGCCATATTGTCATATAGTGATGGGTCGTTCATGAATGATTCGTTCTTTTTGAATGAGTTTTTAACGTGACTCAGAAGAACGAGTAGTCTCGTAGAGTGATTCTTTCATTTACTACTGATCAAAAGAACGTAATGAAGTAAATGACTCAAAAAAAAGATTCGTTTATTTTGATGAACGAGATTCAAAGAACCAAGTCACTAAAATGATTCAAACTTCCCATCACTTGTGCCATACCAAAACAAACCAGCATTGACCTAACAGTGACTATAGGTTATGATGGAACCTCCGATGCTAAACTGTCGGACCACCTTCTGCCCAATAGTAGCTCCTGTCCTCCTGGCAACCCCTTTATCACACTAAATATACGGCACTTCCAAGATATTTAAAGCCACTCCATCCTATTTGTAAAGTTTTGGGTTTTGTACGCATACTGTACCAAAATACTAACTTGAATTATGAGTTCACACTTTTTTCATGCATTTTTTTTATTTTTTGGCCAATAATAGATTATTCACACTTTTCCTTGAGAGTTTCATAATGCCAGTGTTATGCAAGTCAAGTAGATCAGTATCTTCGCTCTACATTTTCCATCATTTGGGGTTATAGAAGTACTCCGCATCTCCAAAACTATTCACACTCTTCACACGAAAGTCGAAAATAAAAAAAAACAAGCATTTTATTGACACCAAAACTCAAATCTAGAAGCAGAAGTGAATCTACCGTATGTCAAATTTCATGCTGCATCAAATGTATGAACAAATGCTAGACTTCTAAAGATGAGACTTGATTTGATACAACCATCAGTAAATGACTTTTTTTTTTTATTAATTTGAGTGATTAACATGAGTATAGCACATTCCTGTGTACAGTGGCCTCTGGAAAGATGTACTGTAGCTCTGACGCAGAATGGAAGCTCCTGATATCTGTGTCATATAAATCTTTTACAGCTATGTAATCTGCATGGGAGCAGAAATAACACTCTATACAAGTGGGTGGAAAACTAGGCATTAATGGGCTGCTTCAAGTAATGCTGGAATTGCCTTCACGCTGGATGCCAGAGAGATGTCAAGTTGTCACACTGAGGCAGACATGAGCGGTGCAGTCTCTGGATAAACAAATCAGTCTAGGGAAGATAAAAACCGTAAACAAACGTACACTCTCGGTCTCCTTTGCAGATTTTTTTTTTTTTTTTTTGACATCTTTTCAAATACTTGTCAGCAGCAGCCAACAAAACTGTGCAGATCTATACGTATTCTATAGGGAATAGAAACAAACATTCCCATATGCATGCTAATGAAAAAAAAAATCCTGTTCAGCACAGACCTGAACCAGACTCTTTTGTTCATCATGTATAAGATACATTCTTTTTTTCAGAACTTCAAATGTACTAACAGTGATTTTGCACATTTATTATGTTATCAAAATAAACAGACTGCATGTACATTTACAAATGGATAAAGAGATGAGAGTAGAGAAGTTACAGCATAAACACAGTCTGATGAGTTCGGTGTGGAAGAACTTGACCGGCCCAAACATAGAGCCCTGACCTCAACCACATCGAGCACCTTTGGGATGAACTGGAATGGAGATTGCGAGCCAGGCCTTTTCATCCAACATCAGTGTCTGACCTCATAAATGCTCTACAGAATGAATGGGCAGGAATTCCCACAGAAACAAGGCCAAATCTTGTGGACAGCCTTCCAAGAAGAGTGGAAGCTGTTATACAGTAGCTGCAAAAGGGGGACCGACTCCATATTGAAGATTATGTATTTGGATACAATGTCATTGCAGGTTTGGCTAAATACATTGGTTCAAATAATGTATACTCAGTGTAACTCATCATTTTGTTTATTATCAGCTATACCCTGGTCTGACTTGTGGAGATCCGGAGACCTTCTTGGAATGAGGAAGGAACACACTCTGGATGGGACACCAGTCTATTGTAGGACACCATGAACACAAACATTTGAGTACTCATTCACACATACTGTAGGGGCGATATATTGTAGAGTATCCAATATAATGTACCTACTGTAACAGCGCGTTTTTGGAGATCGGAAGAAAGTGGGGAATTCAAAGGAAACCCATAAGGACAAAGGTGAGAGAGCAAAACTTCAGAGAGCGAGTAACCCAAGCTCAGGATAGAACTGGAGATCAGCTGCTCCACCATGGTGCCATATAATTGAACTTTAGAAATAATTCTAAGATGTGTTAAGTGGGATTTGTGTTCATAAGGTCAACAACAGGTCTTGCAACCAACAGTTTAGCAATCACCCCGATCTTAAGACAAGAAAGCATTTGGGTTAAATATACCATAATGCCACAAATTTTCTACAAATACAATGTACCTGTCTAGTCGTCTTGTGCTCTAGCCTATGCACAAATCTCCCATCCATCTAGGAACCTCTATAGTCCAACTAGGAACCGTGGAGGCCAATGGTGACTATTGTATTTATTTCCATTTTAAGGTCCTCTGGTCAACATTCACACACATTTACACACTATGGGCAATTTGGGAACGCCAATGAGCCTAACCTGCATTTCTTTGTACTGTGGGAGGAAACCGGAGTACTCAGAGGAAGCACATGGAGAACATGCACATAGACCCTGCAACTAGAATCAAACCTGGACCCTGGACCTGCAAGGCGACAGCGCTAACCACTAGGCCACCGTGCCACCAGCCTGTGCATCACTAGCACATACTGTATACTCTACAAAGTCCAATTTTTATGCTCCCTAGCCAACTAAAGCCTTGTTTTTGATTAGCCTCAGCAACAATTGGAGACGACTCCTTTTATTCCTTGACGTTCACCTCCTCAATCCGCTACATACTGTACACCTTAACAAGCAGCAGTGCAGTAGAAAGCTCACGCTGCCTCAGTCTCACACACATGAGATTCAAACAGATGTCTCACCATTCTAGCTATGGCTGTCTCTGTTCTTCTGTGCCAAACAAATCAGTTGCTGATGGGAGTCACTGGAGGCGTTCCGGTTAGGATTGCACTGTATGTGATTAGCGGCATTTAGGAATCAAACAACACAGCCAAACTCTTAACAAAAAGCTGAGAGTTGAAATGTGTATTACAACTCCTACAGCTCAGATATGCTCTCAACATAAGCAACTCAAATTTGTGACATCACCTTAGTTAAACCCAAACTTTACAACGGCTTTCTTGGCCGGAGAGCCGTTATTTACGCTATGGTTTAATGGTATCGAAGAACATATCTGCATACATTGTAAATCTCTGACTGTCTGTGTCCAGATCGTTGTTATCTTAAATTGGTATCTCTGCATAAATTGGTATCTCTGACTGTCTGCATTTTGCTTTTGTAGGAGCAGACATTTTAGACAGAAAATAACTAAGCAGAAGCGGGATAGTGGCTTAGTGGTTAGCATCTCCTTGCAACTCCAAGGTCCGGGTTCGATTCCAGGTCTGCGTGCATGGAGTTTGCATGTTCTTTCCGGTTCTTGGTGGGTTTCCTCCATGTGCTCGGGTTTACTCCCACTGTCCAAAGACATGCAGATTAGGCTAACTGTTGTTCCCAAACTGGAACACTGTACCATGCCTCGTGCCCTAAATCTCCTGGGATAGGCTAAAGACCCTCCCTGTGATCCTGTACACAGCATAAACCAAAGTAGATGATGATGGAGTGAGTGGGTGAATAACTGAGCAGAATTGAACTTTTTTCATCTATGCACTGTTGGATAGAACATGTTAATCAGAACCAATCAGACTTCAATCAACACCACAATGAAACTACATGGGATCCTGATATTTCTCTAGTAAGTAATAGAACTGGTTCAAAGCGGCAACTCAGCGATGTGTTTAGTCAGAATAGAAACTAAGTACACAGCAATATACCAGCAACGTCTGTCTTCAGCGATTCTGCTGTCAGTCTGTCTATAACCCAATCCATCATTCCTCAACACTGGGACACTCTGGAATGACAGAGTCCCTTCATCTACAGTACATGTCCCTGTAAAGTGGCAGCACTGGCTGGTTATGGCATGACCGCTGGGATTTTATTTATTTTATTTTATTTTTTTGCTGGAATGACCAAAGAGAAAGACAGACAGAGTGCTTACTCCAGAGACAGCAAGTCAAACTCGCACTCTCGGGCAGAGAACAGGCTCCCAGAAACTGAATTCCGGCCTGCAAAGCAGATTCTGAAAGCTTACGAAACTATTAAAGGGAGGAAGATAGCAAGAGGATGGAGATGTGGGATTTATCAATGTCTGAATCTTTCATCAAGCAGACGCTTGGTCCTTAGAGTTCCAATCCCTGCACACTTAAATAACTATCGATGCATGACTTTCTAACAACACAATAAACAATCAAGCTGTCACCAAACACATCTACAGCTTTAGATGCAAAACTCTGGTACTCTGTTCTTGGAGATTTCTCTCCCATCATGCACCATCCACCTCCTGGCAAAGGGTCAAGTCTAACGCACCCTCATTCCAAGATGCATGAAGTCAGTCAACCACATCTTTTTTGTAAGACTGTTCATGCTGTACAACGCTGCACAGCTCACAGACCCAGATGATTGGCTAAGACATACATACACTACTAAATCAGTTAAGTATTTCACTCTCGATCATCAAAAGTAAGACACAGCATCTTGATCAGAGACACTTCTTATAACAACAACCATTTATTTTATAAAGTTGATGTATAAATTATCTAGAAGCTACAGTAAAACTGTTGTTCTAGCAGTTATTTTGCCAGGAATAACGTTTATTACATATTTATTTCTTTTCACGCACATGATGCATATTCCAAAATCGGATGCGCGAAGATTGCAGCATGCTACAGTATGAAGTGCGGAATTTTATTGTTCTTGTGCAGAGATGGTGGCGTACAGTGAAAGGGAGGATTGTGACACTACGTCCGGAGACAGTAAAAAAGTGTCATGCGAAGCTGATGACCACAGGATGGTGAACCATTCAAGAAGAAGTGACCGGAGCCTACATCGGAATTCAAAGATTTGCTTTCGATTTCCTGTGTAATTTGCATTAGCGATGGGTCGTTCATGAATGATTCGTTCTTTTTGAACGAGTCTTCAACGTGACTCAGAAGAACGAGTCGTCTCGGAGAGTGATTCATTCATTTTCTACTGGACACGCACGCGCAAATCATCGCGAAACCTCCGTAGGTTATATACAGGAAACAGAATTGAGCGATTCTTTCTTAATGACTCTTCTACTCCGAGTCGTTCGTTCATTTGTCACGTGACTCCCACAGACGCTATGTGGTGCAATAGATTCAAGAGAATGAACGACTCAGACTAGAAGATATGAGAGGTGAGCTACTCATTCTGTTTATTATAATATGTCCTTAGCTGCATTGTAATATTTTCTTTACTGGAACTATAGCCAATATAACAATATAACTATTGCCAAATTTGTGTATGTAGACGTGTTGGCGGTCTGTTTATTGAAAATGCAACATTTTATTTTATTTCTTATCAAAAGAACGAAATGAACTAAATGACTCAAAAACAGATTCGTTCATTTTGATGAACAAGATTCAAAGAACCGAGTCACTAAAATGATTCAAATTTCCCATCAGTAATTTGCATTAGACATATGGACTTTAGTACCAATTTTTAATGCCTAGTCACTTTTCACCAACCCTGTAGTTGAGAAGACTTGCACCAGGTGTTTAGGAGAATTACCTATGCTAATTGCATGCTAATCCTATGCTAATCATGTGTGCCCCCAATTTAAGATCAAGTGGGGTGTCATTCAGCTCACCTGGGTAAAAGCAGACTGGGGTGGTTAAGAACGTGGAGAAGCTCAGTGGTTAAGGAACTGAACTACTGTTTGGAACGTCCTGGGGTCAAACCCCAGCACCACCAAGGTACCACTGTTGGACCCTTGAGCAAGACCTTTAACACTTCAGATGTATAATGCGATAAAAATAATGTTGCTCTGGATAAGGGCAACCAATGTCGATTTCCAAATCGTAACACAACACATTTGACTGAAAGTCTTTCTTCAAGGATGCTATTTAAATTTTAATTTAATTTGAAGGTATTTCCATTTCTGCTCAATTACGTCCTTTGAATATAAACGAATCCTGAATACTATACAAATAAACTCGCTTTTCATGCTTGGATACTGCCTGTAGTGAGATGCATGCACATCGTGTCTTTCCTTGCTTAGTGTTGACCTTCACAGAGATCTGAAAGAGAAGTATAACCTATACTTGCACACAGATCTACAATCTGTACTTACAATTATGTGCTGAAAATCTTTACGATACATCTATGAGTCACAGACGGTGGAATGCGCAGGCTGCGAGACACAAACAATCTTCAAAAGTGCAGGAGGACAAACACAAAAGTGCAGGGAAGACATTTTCAAGACATTAATAGAAAGAAAAAAAAATCAATCTTTTCCCTTTTTTTTTTTTGTTTTTTTTTTTGTCGCGCATGCTGTTCCTGCTCCTCGCTGTAGAATTGTATGACAGAATGAGGGCCAATCATTTTCACAGAAGAAGGCAAAATGTAAAAAAAGAGAAAAGCACCCGTCTTGCTTCTCCTCCTCTGCTTTTCACACTTTCACAAGCATACCTCTGAGATAGTCTCTTTCGGCACTAAAAGCTATTTCTCCCTGTCATTAGCAAAGTCTACTGGTGAGAAGGTAGCTATCAGGATATATCTGTCCTGTGTTGGAGGTGGACATGGCCGTGTTGCTGGGACGTCAGTCTTGCTGTATAGCTGGTCCATAGAAACAGTACTGAGATGAAAGAACAGAGGAGAATCACAGCAATCGGACATTTAGCTAGACTTCAGTAATGGCCAATAAAGTTCTAAGAATGTCAAGTATTTTAGTCTAATTGAAACCATTAAGCAAATTAATTGACGGACATTAATAGATAATAGTTCACGTGGGATTTCTGGGGAAAGCCTTAGCTCAAAGTTGTAACGACATTATTAACATGTCCGATTTCTTGAGTGTTGGGTAAAAAAAAAAAAATAAATAAATAAATAAATTTTTTTAAGGTCATTATAATAGAGATTCTATTATAGTAGAGGGACTTTTGATTGAGCGGTAAAAACTCAGATTTTTCATATTTACATTTCTCTATGTAACCCCCGATACACTAATACACTGCTTGCTTCACTTCTGAAACGCCGGCCTCCCAGGAACTCCTTTAATGGCTCAAAGATGTAGAAATGGCTTGGAGTGAGGGTTGAGTTCCTGTAATGTGCAAGCGGTGTTGGTGAATGATTGTGTGTACAATCATAAATCAAAAAAATCATGTCAAGTTGATTTTCAAGTATCGTGTGTTCCACTCTCTGAGCACCGACTGCAGTGGGCTCTGAGCCACCTTGCCCGTGATCGTCATTCGTGGACATACAGCCTGCTTGAAAATGTTTGCACCATTCAAATGTTTTACTGCAGCTAAGCATCGATCTTCTGTAGATGTCAATCGGTTTTAAATCTTCATTCATGGGAAATTTCATCACAAGTCCCGGTTTGTTGTAATGCTTTTGTACTTTACGTTGCTAGGCACAAATTATAAAACGTGAAAAAGTTTGTTATTTCTTGCAGAACTTGTGAATATATGAAATATTCAGCCATCAAAGTAAAATCTCCCGATTTTTATAATTTTTTTTTTTACTAAAGTTGGATTGGCAGGCAGGTATAATACGCACCTGTGATCGGCTAATATGCTTTAAACGCAGTAACCCGCTAAAAGATCAAACTACATGGAGAGAATGTATTTAAAAACTGACTGCAACATTATAAAATAGATTAAATAATGCTGTATTCCAAACCTCAAATAGCATTTTTTTCGCATTTTTACAGCAGACGGCTTAGACCACTGGCTTAGTGGTTAGCACTGGTGCTTTGCACCTCCGGGTTCCGGGTTCGATTCCCACCTCGGGGTCCGTGTGCATGGAGTTTGCATGTTCTCCCCGTGCTTGGTGGGTTTCCTCTGAGTACTCCGGTTTCCTCCCACAGTCCAAAGACATGCAGATTAGGATAACTGACATTCCCAAATTGTGTTCCCAAAAAGGGGTGTGGGGGGGGCTTTAATGGATCGGCACCCTTGTCCCCTACTGTATGTCTCCTGTGATAGGTTCCAGGATACAGGATAAAGCGGTATAGAAAATGATTGAGGGAGCATTTTTAGAAGTTCTCAGACTGAATAATAATAATTATATTGTGTATTATTACAACTGAATTAAATTGATGTAAACAGTGTAAAACATCTTAAATGATCCATGTCGGAAACCAAACTTTCTGTTCACCCACCATGATAAAAAAAAAGGGGGAAAAAAGGAAAAGAAAGAAAGAAAAATACACAGAATCACAGAAATCAATACACAGCAGCGTCTTAAGAAATATCAATGTTCTCAGTTCCGAGGTGTGAGTCTGCACCTTGCCGTGGCTTGAAACCTCTTTATTTTCACCGCTTAAGGTATAGCCGATACAGCGGCGTTCCACACGGCTGCTTGGCTTCAGCAAACTGACAGCCCTAAAAATGAGAGTTTACTGGTCCAGGTTGAACCTAGAGAAAGATCTTTCTAGTTCAATAGGTCGAGATTGTCTTAAAAGAAGCCAGGGGAATAAGAGAGACAAAAATAGATCGGTATACAGGATGTAAACAAGAAAGCAAGCTGTGCAATTAAATGGGACAATGCAGAGGTGGAGCAGATGTCCCGATTTGAATCGTCTTCATAGTCAACAATACTGACTCACAGC
Organism: Clarias pachynema; assembly: GCA_030014365.1. Classification (NCBI taxonomy): domain Eukaryota; kingdom Metazoa; phylum Chordata; class Actinopteri; order Siluriformes; family Clariidae; genus Clarias; species Clarias pachynema. Next base: position 22,557,727 of record JAQMYL010000003.1, on the reverse strand, counting down.
TATAAATCAATCAATGTCAGCTACCCGTATCACCAGGATGCCATGTTCCAGCTTTCCGAGCCCGATCCTGGCCTGAGTCTCGGAGACATGACACAGAATGTGTATTACTGTTAAAGGGAGCAGATGTTAAAGGGAGAATCTGTGTGTGCAACAATGTGGAAACTGAGGTTTATTAGAGTCCTGTCATCCGCACTAGTAGAGAGACTTCAGGGAGGTCAGTTCTCTCTTTTTTTTCTCTTTGCCAGCATTGTTGACCATGGAGATAATCTATACTGGCGTAAATATGCAATCGGCAAATAAAGAGCACATTGTAGTTGTAGTTGGCAAGCAGTCAACTTGAAGGCGAAATAAAACTGAGCGCGGAACATAAATCACTTAAAATCAAATAAACATTGATTGTGAATGTTAAAGTAGGATTTATGTGGTACATAAGGATTTCATCCAATCATTCATTCATCCTCAGCAACTGCCTGATCCAGGCGAGTGTCATGATACTGTAGGTACAGTAGGAGGGACCGTCTCAGGGCATCATGCACACACACACACACACACACACACACGCATGCAGATCAGCATGTTTTTCGAAAGTGAGACTAAAGCCCCCCCAGAGCAAACCCACATGAACGTAGAGAGAACATGCAACACAGAGAGTAAGGTTCAGAATCGAACTCAGGATCGAACTGGAGACCCCGGAGCCGGGAGGCAGAAATGCTGCCATGCCAGCTGGTAAAGATCACGTCCTTAGAAAATGATTACTGCAGTGCTTCCTGCATGACCCTGCCTGGCTCTTAGTCATCTGTGTGGGCAAAGCACTACATCTACAGACCACACACACTTAGCTCTGTAGAACACCATTAGCCAAAGCTTATTAAATAAATAAATAAATAAATAAATAGCCTGTTTAAAAAAAAAATCAAAAAAATATATATTTGTCACCTAATAAAAGAAGACAATGTTATTTGGAGATATAACCAGAGCGAAGATTTCATAATTGAGTCACCTCCAACACTAAATTGGCCAGTGTTTCAGTTTCACTGTTTCACTTGGCCAATGCCAAACGTCGGTTTCAATGGTGCCAGCAGCGGAAATCTTGGGCTGTGGACAATATGAAACATGTATTGTTCTCTGATGAGTCCACCTTCACGGTCTTTCCCATATCCGGGAGAGTTACGGTGTGGAGAAGCCCCAAAGAAGCGTACCACCCAGACTGTTGCATGCCCAGAGTGAAGCATGGTGGTGGATCAGTGATGGTTTGGGCTGCAATATCATGGCATTCCCATTGACCCAATACTTGTGCTAGATGGGCTCGTCACTGCCAGGGACTACCAAACCATTCTGGAGGACCATGTGCACCCAATAGTTCAAACATTGTACCCTGAAGGCGGTGCCGTGTATCAGGATGATAATGCACCAATACACACAGCAAGACTGGTGACAGAATGGTTTGATGAACATGAAAGTGAAGTTGAACATCTCCCATGGCGAGTCAGGAAACGTTTTCCTCCACTAGCATCTCTTAGTGACCTGGACACTATTCTGCAAGAAGAACGGCTCAAAATCTCTCTGACCGCTGTGCAGGACTTGAGTCATTCCCAAGAAGAATTGATGAAAAGGAGGCCCTACACCTTACAATGACGTTGCAAAAATGTAGAACTCTCAAAATGAGCATATTATTATTATTATTATTATTATTATTATTTTGGTCATAGAAACAACCGAAAACAATCAGAAAAACCTGTGGTCATGCATATCTGTGCTATTTTTCTGCCTACAGTATGTGACCCATTTTTTAATTTTTTGCTGAATCATGTTCGTACGAGAGGCAGATATAATATTTGTAAAAAGCCCGCTGTGTAGTTCCTCACGGTGCCACTAGAGGGTGTAAACCAAAATGGCGCACCCTGTTGAAAAAAATGAAATCCAGGCTGTTTTTCAACAATGCGCAGGAGATTCCCGATGAACGGGTTGCCATGTACGGTGACGATCCTCCTGCGTATGACACACTTGCCACCGGCTCATCCATCGTTTGGAGAAGTGTGTCGCCTTAGGTGGAGGATACAGGACGTAGAGACGGACTAAACTGACGACAAACGCTTTTTTTTCATTACATTATTTCATACATTATTTTTTTTCTTAGTAATAATATCAATTTGATGCCCGGCCCTTGTATAGTTGATTGAAATGAAATAAGATCAAGTAAGGGCTACTGATCCTGTACCGTAAATGTAAATGTTGAACAGGAGCATCCTCGCTGTCTACGCTCGTTCAGCAGTAGGGTAAAGAAGCCACTGCACTGACAGGAACCCATCGATGTGACGATCAGCCGACACGGATGTAAGCGCCGTCCCGTATCAGGCAGTGCCGGCTTATCTGACACGCCGACACAGAGGACGAGTGACACCTGCGTAGAGACAAGCCCTGCTCCCCAAGAACACTGAGATAACCAAGACATGTTTGGACCTGATTCAATCACCAATTCCCACTCAAATGTCACTTCGAAGGAGAAGAAGAACAAAAATCGCAACCCGAACAGGTTCCAACAAATGTCAGAGATCTGAAGGTGACAAAGCTGCAGAATAATCCTCTGTATTGCACAGGGGGGAGCACAGTGTCATAAACAGTACACAGCTAAACAGGAAGTGGTACAGCAGGTCTAAATAAATACGGTTTGAGGAACACTGTTACTGTAGATATCAAACAATTTACATCAGCACTGTTAAAAGCTTTAATCCGAGTATCGGTCATGGGGTGTTCATTCATTATTTCACTATTATTTCTGCTTTAAAAAAAAAAAAAAAAGCTCCCACATTTTCAGTGTGGTCTCAGATTTTTGGGCCCACTTTATACGAAGGGTGTTCAAGTCAAACCGGGACTTTTGCATGTGCAGAATAACAGAAACGTACCACAATTTCTCTATCTGCTACACTAATACGTTTCACCGCTGCTTGGATACCTTGAAGGTAGAATGTTTTCTCAGTACACTGGCCTCCCAGGAACTCCTTTAACAACCCAAAACATGTGGAAATCGCTTGGCATGAGATCAAGATGTGACAATAACTCCCAACCCAGTTCCTGTAATGTGCAAGTGGTGTTGGTGAATGAGTGTGTGTACAGTTCCCACAGACAGATGCGTGTCTTCCGCAAGTTGGCGACAAGTTACCCGTCGATTTTCAAGGATCAGACGTTCCATTCCCTGAATGTACTGTACATGGTAACGACTGCATTGGGCTCTGAACCACCTCGAAATCCTTTCACGGATATCCGGCATCCGTTTAAAACAAATGTCTCATGACAGGAGTCTCATGGTCGACCGTACAGTGCTTAAAGTCTTCTATAAATGTCAACAGGTTTTCTCTGCCTTTATGCGCAGTAGTATTTATACAGTAGTTTGGAAAAAAAATTTCATCCTTGTTGTGTTTCCTGAACTTGAATTGGCACTGTTTATCTTATATTATTTAAATAATTGTTGCTGTCTTGTATGTTTTTTATTTTCTTCTTCTTCTTTTTCATGCAGTACTAACAGGGTTTTCACACTGATGGTCCTTTTAGTCCCTGACCTTCTGAACTAGAATGAGTTTTTTGGTAAAATCTTCAAAGGACCTTTCCCCTAAAGTTCCCCATATACTGGGGGATAAGAGCACTTACTGTATACTGTAAATGTAACGTAAAAATGTTGTTTTATTACCATCCTATAACAGTGTCACAGGTCTTATTTCACCACCTCGGCTGTAATATTCTGTAGAAAACCGCAGCATTAAATGAATGTAAATTAGAAGCAATAAAGTTTAATACAAAAATAATAACGCTCCCAAAGCTGAAGTGTGTCTTGTGTCACTCAACAGTTCTTTGTGCTGTCCGTATTTGGCTAAAGCCACAGAGACAGAGCCATATGGACTTAAGAAGACGTCTATACTGTATGTGTTATACAGATTTTTTTTCCCTCCCCATATGTTACAAGAAATCTGCCAGGAAGTTCGGAGTGTCATGAGATCCCCAGCAGCAAATCAACATACTGTAGATGGTGAAAACAGAGTCTAACTGAATATATTTCATACTTAAAGGTGCAAGAAAAATGTAACATTAAAACTTTAAAATGAACAAACCCCCAAATCGTCAAACCTCCTGAACTGCTGATGAAGATCAGTGTTTGCACTTTAAATTTTCTTCTGCGATGCTGGTAATTTGACGTAAATGAAACCCCAGGGACAGATTCTTAAATAAGTGAGTTGCCAGAGTAATGCAGGAAGTGACATTTACTAAATGGCCTCTCCTGGAGGTAATCCAAAGGCCGATCTAAGGCGATCAATTGCTGCAGCATACGAAGTGATAAAGCCCAATTAGTGATATTACTCTTGTTTCGCAGTTAATGTCCAAATTGGTCCAACATTTTTTTTTTAATTGAAATATTCTTCTGTTCCATTAAACTTGTGTCAGGAGACTGTCAGAAATCATTGTTGACTACCCTGTATACATAGCGGGGGGCCTGGAGCCTATCCCAGGAGACTTAGGGCACAAGGCGGGATACACCCTGGACGAGGTGCCAATCCATCACACACACACTACACACAATTTGGGAATGCCTAATCTGCATGTCTGTGGAATGGGAGGAAACTGGATTACCCAGAGGAAACCACCTTGCATGGGGGGAGAACATGCATTCCATGCACACAGAGGCGGGAATCAAACCCGGACCCTGGAGGTGCAAGGCGACAGTGCTAACCACTAAGCCACCGTGCTGTCTGTCAGAAATCAATTAAAAACAAATTGCTGCAATAATTTTAAATCTCTTTAACACATTTTATTTAAGTAGGGCTGTCTATATATACTGTATAATTCATCATAAGAACAAGTTTGACCCTATTGGCTTCCAGTAATCACAGCGCGGTTACCTGGCTGTGTGATAATGGCACGTTAAGCGCGGATAATAAACACCACCTGGTGTGCTGAACGGCAAGATTCATTACTGAAAAAAAGCTTCTAGATGGAAGTTTGTATAAAACCAAATTTGTGTGCTTGAGGTACCTTCATGGGGAACTATTTTTGCATCAGTACATCAAATGCAAGATGTGGGAGTGGTGACTCAGGCAGCTGAGGTTCTAGGTTGTTGACTGTCGCATCTGAGGATCCGGGTTCGAGCCCCGCCATCAGTGGGTTGTCACACCTCATGCTATCTAGCCGCTTGCAGTGACGGCCCCATTCGAGAGATTTTATTTTAATAATTGCTTAATGGTAATGTTTGAAATATTATAAAACTGCCTAATCTGTTTCCTCTAACCAGTTAGTCAGGTATTTATTTATTCCAAAATTACATGTTTATAATACAAGCAGTGTTGGGGGACGTTATTTTTTAAAGTAATCAGTTACATTACAGCGTTACTTTCTGATAAAGGTAACTAGTTCGAGTACTTTTCCATTGCAGAAAATGAAAACTCCTTTGTGATTCTTCATGCATGTTGTTTTAGTCAAGACCGTTATAATTATTCTACCATCATCACTCAGTGAAGTTTGACCCATATTCTGTTAACTACGTGGTTTCGCGCGGTGGCCGTAAGTACGGTTCATCATGATTCACCGCGAGTTTTGGCGCTGTGATTAGGTTACCATCTTTCCGCGCGTCGGTCCTCGCATAGTCAAACCGCACAGGTGAGATAGTGGTAGAACAGCAGGAATAACAGAGGGGGGCGGGTTATTCGGGGGCGGGGCTTGTAGGACGGCTTTCACACACAACAATGGATTGGGAATGACTGCTGTCTGGCTCACGGATTACATAAATTGACGGAATAACGGATTTCATTTTTGAAAATGTAACTAAATAACTGAGTACTTAAATGGTGGACCGAACGCGTTAGATTACTCGTTACTGAATACAAGTACATGTGAGTATTTTAAAATTGTGATTAATCATGATTAATCACAGACTAAGCCTTTTTTGTTATTATAAATATCCAATCATTGCCTTAAGATTACTTTATAAAACCCTAGCTCTCTTGAGTCCCAAATCCAAGATTCATTCAGAGGCGAAGTAATAGTGGGAATTAAGCGATGAAGTTAAATGATGGTGATGGGAACAGCAGGCTACAGATTACCAGAGCACAAACTAGTTCTTTTCCACAGACAGCGAGGCAGCCCAGGCCCATTTCTCAGGAAAGATTACACATCAGCTTCTGTTTGTGCCTGTGCCCTCAGCCTTGGCCTCAATTAACAGTGACAGAGGGGGGAACTGGAATGGAATGGTCCAAACATACATGAGTGGAATCGAGAAAGAGAAAGGAGGATGGTGATGTAAGGAGGAAGACGACGGGGGGTTGAGGTCTGCAGCGCTGACAGTTAGTGATGTGTGGTTTACTTTCCTGAAGCGGCGGGGAGCCGAAATCGCTTTCTTACAAAATAATAAACGTGATCCGCGGGCCCCTGTGCCACCACTATGACTTCCCTCTGCCGCTTCCTGATAGAAATGTCAAGACGTCCGAGCCGGGGGAGGTGATTTCACCAGCAGCAGAGTGCCGTCCTCACCTCCACACTTCATTACTGCCTCCGCACTTAACTGTCGCACCGCTGTGGACAAAACCACGAAGGTGCACACAACAGCCAACACTGCCTCCAGCCTTAAGAAAGACTTCACCAACTATGTGACATATCCCGAAGTTAAAGCATGAAAAGCAGAGAAAATAGCTGTCTGGATCAACCGCAAAAAGCCCACTGCGAATAACAATACTGTTGTGATAAAAAATAATAATAAAGTTTTCTTAGGTTCTGTTACAGTTTTTATTACCATTATTAGCTCACAAATGATAAAGAAATGTAATTTAATAAAGAAACTTAAATGAAAATTGCTCCCAGATTCTAAATGGACTGTGACGTTTGATTTATACCTGTTTTTATCTGTTCCATTTATTTTCCAATCATTTCTAACATTTCTATTAATTCATTAAACATTTAATAATAAAGAAATTCTTGATTAAATTTCGTTCGCATATGCTTATATAATACTTGTAAACTGTACTGTATGTACTTAAAGATAATAATTTTACACCTAATTTTACATCTTATTTGCAAAAAAATTAATATTACACACTTTGACTTCATTAGTTATTCTTCAAACCGTACCTGATCCTGGTACTGTACTGTACAAATTTAATCCGTTCCTAAAACGAGTTCTTAAGGCGGAATTTCATATTTCGTAGAAACTTTAGACAGCAAACTTTGGGGATTTGGGTTTTCGGATATGTCAGGTAGAATGAAAGTTATGATTACTTTTATAACATGGTAATTTTAACCACTACTGACATATGGGAATGACATTACAAATTAGTAGAACCTTTAAAAATGATCATATTATTATTATTATTATTATTATTATTATTGTCATAGAAACAACTGAAAACAAGCATAAAAACACATGATTGTGTGTATCTGTGTTATTTTTTGCCTATGTGACCCATTCCATAGGTTGTGATGGAAAAAAGGATGTCACTCTCTAGTATACTGCACAATCCTACAAGTATATATTTATAAAAAAATGTAAGTTTTTAAGGGCTATGATAAGTCATTTGAGCTGTGATGGGGATATAATACATACAATAAGAGCACTCTTTGAAATGCACGCACATCCAGACAGTTAAACAGGATCATCTGCTCATTAATGCAATTATCCAATCAGTCACCCGCAGCTCAATAGATAAAATAATTCAGATAAAGGTCAAAATTCAAGAGTATGAATAAGATTGGCGAAAAGCCTAGTGAAATACTAAAGCATTTAAGCGGACTAGCTGCAGTTTCTCAAGAACGCACATAGATTTCAATATCACTTCGGTGACAGTCGTAACACCTCTCCTCAGCCCGGAATAGAGCGAAGGCAGTTTGAAAGGTTAGATAAAGATGAGGTGCCAGATGAGAGCAGTGTGGGTGTGATAAGAATCCCATCACGCAGGAAGATCAAACATGAACCTGAGAAAGTGCACACACCATCAGTTTGAAGTAAATAAAAGTAGGTGAACCGATAAGACGATTGATTTGGCAGATACACATTGACCAAGATGCCCTTGACTGATGGGATGCGAATTTACAAGTATATTGGATTTTTCAAGCCATACATAATCATCATTTTCAGACACAATACATCCTGCAGTATAATAATTAAATACTAAGAGTGATTCGATTGATTTTCAGTGCACCTGCTGAGTAGCTAAAGCCCGAAATATACCTTAAATAAAGCTGCTCAGCTTACTGTACCGTTCCTGTGTGGAAGTAGAAATGTCTACTGAGTTTAAAAGCTAAGCCATAATGTGACCACCAGCTGTGTTGTTAGAAAGCGGTCAGGAAGTAACGATTCAGATATCTCCATTAAATAAAGATGCAGAGTATTCACGCAGTGATTTCTTTAAAAAAGCTCAAGTATATCTTTAAATTTTGCAACACACTCATTTTCCCAGCACTGAAATATTACCTTAAAAGCAAATTTAAGTGCTTGTGTGACATTCAGAAAACATGCATTAAAACATATAAACTATGATTTGCAAGGATAAGTGTGTTTTTTTTGTTGTTGTTATTGTTGTTGTTGTTGTTGTTGTTGTTTTTAGCACTGCAGTGTGACAGCTGAATGCTGTACTTCAGCAGAGCAGACTATATCTTTAGGGCACAGTTGAGAAAAAAAGAAAATAAGAAAATAATAAGAGCAATAATAATCCAAAATGTTCAGTATATACAATTTTTACATTTCTATTTCAACATACTGTAACACTCAATATTATTGAAATTATTCTTTAATATAACTTCAATCATGCCAATCATGTCATAATAATTATAGCTACAAGTTCACTTTTAAGTTCATAAAAAATGTATTACAAACGCCCACAGCATAATCTGAATATGATTTGAATTCTAATGTAGGGAACCTCATCAGCTTATTCACAAGCTGAACCCGATATCCACTTCTATTGTGCTTCTAAAACATGTGATTTCCACTGACAACAACAATGTACTTTTATAGGCTTCCACTGTGGATACTTAAAGAAGCCACTGCTGTGTCAGTGAGGTCAATGATATGGAACACATTTGAACAAGCATATGTGTGTGAAAATGTCCATTTTTTAATGTGTGAAAATGGCCTGTCCATTATAGAAGGTCTCATCATTATCATACAATAGCACATTACTGAAGAACAGATATACAGGAGACAGACCTGAAGCAGTACGCTGACCATGGTGCTGAAATCCAGCCTAGCTCAAAGAAAATGAACGACGTCCAAAGATCACAACAGGTTTTTATTTATTCATTATAATAAAAAAGGCTTAGTTAGAAGGGTAGAAAAGTGTCACCCTTGAAATGAAACAAACATAACTTTGATTATGTTTTTTTTTTTTTTTTTAATTAGGAGATAAGATCAAGAAGAAGAAGAAAAGATCCATTTTCAGTTGAATTTTTAAGGCATCCGATGCCAAGAGAAATCGTAAATTAAGGTTAAGTGATGTTTAATGTCTATTTATTTCATATTTTACTTCATTTACATGTCTTTTCTAAATTTTAGGATTTTTTTATATGCAAAAATATGATTATAGTGTTGGAAATTGGTAATATTGGTAATATATTTGGGTGCCTGGAACCATTACATTATTTCCTATGGGAAAATGTGTTCCGCAAAAATAGTTTTAGCCTCAAGAACTCGCTGCCGGAACGGATTAAATTTGTATGCCAAGGCACCGCTGCATTGTATAATATTAATTAAGTTTCCCAATGTGTATTTAGTTCTATTATAAAGACTTCAGACAGAGGGAAATAAAAGGCTTAACAATTTACCAAAAACAATTAAAGATCAAAGACTCGATTCTGTATTAATTCTCCTTTAAGGTATATTCACTGCAAATAATTATGTTTAACAAAGTAAATGCGAACATCAAATAAATTTTTGTGGCATTATGTTCAAACCAGACAATCCAGGTTTTACATTTACATGTTAAACCATTCTACATATTGTATATTTGATGTGGGATTTTAAATGTACTGTATAACTGATAAAACTATGTCAATTATTAATGTGTGATGTATAAGCAAACCAGTAATACAGGCCCTAAAGATAATCTTCCTCAATTTGTTTCCTCTGAGATTATTATAAGATTATCCAACAAAGGATTTCGCAGCCTTTGCCTTTTTTCCCCCCCTGGATGATTTAATATCTTCTTTCAAATAAATAGGTTCCTCCTCCTCGCCTTGAAGCAATTATCGTTCATATTAACCCTGAACCCAGTAAAGGATTAGACGCAGCTGTGTGGGTCTAGAGGCAAGCAGCTGTTGCAAGGAGCAAAATTAATTAACATGTACCGACTCGGCTGTTGCAACTCTGTTCTGATCCGAAGAGCCTTTACATCAACACTGCAAGTCATTACAGACTTGGAGGAAATTCGGTAATCGAGAATGATTTGCTTAATTTCTGACACTCTTCTCTATTGCATTTATAAATAAATAATAAGTACAGATTTGTTTTTTGTTTTGTTTTTTCAACTCAGGAAATGCAAATGCAATTTGGTCGGCACACTTTATTGTGTATGAGAGAGATTTTCTTTGCCATGGGATCATGGCGTTACAACAACTAACGGCATATATACTTACTTACTCATCTTTTATAACGCTTTACCCTGTATTCAGGGTCGCGGGGGGCCTGGGGCCTATCCCAGAAGACTTAGGGCACGAGGTGGGGTACACACTGGACCCTGGACACACCCTGTGTGTGCCCTGCCAATCCATCGCAGGGCACACACACATACATGGACTCACGCACTCATTCACACACTACAGGCAATTTGGGAACACCAATTAACCTAATCTACATGTCTTTGGACTGTAGGAGGAAACCGGAGAACCCGGAGGAAACCCATCAAGCCAGATCCTGGTGGTGCAAGGCTACAGTGCTAACCACTACACCACTACACTACATGTACCTTATACTGTAGCACAGTGGAACTATTTTTTCGTATATCCCAGTTAGGAAGTTGGGATCAGAGCGCAGGGTCAGGCAGGTTACAACACCCCTGGAGCAGATAGGGTGAAGGGCCTTGCTCAAGGGCTCAACAGTGGCAACTTGGTGGTGCTGGGGCTCAAATCCCTGATTAGTAACCCAGTAATCCACAGCCTTAACCGTTTGAGCCACCAGTTTATTAGGTATTTCTATTGTTGCAGGGTGATGCAGTGGGTAGAGTCACAATGCCACTGTCTCCAGTTCAATCCTGAATCCTTTGACTATTGTCACATTCTCTGTGTTTCTCCGTAGGGTTCTTCTATGTTCTTCGGCTTCCTCCCACCACCCAAAAACATAGTGAGGCTATTAATATACTGTATGGATAAAATTATAAAGTGAATAAAATAACAATCCTGAATGCAGTAATGTACATGGGTATGTCTATGATCCAGAAAAAAACGTATCCTCCATTGTGACCTTCCCCCAATCCACCACACGCCACCCCACTGTCCCACCAGCACCTTACAATATTGGCATTAGTGAAGTGAAGCATACCCGAGTACCTCATCTTTGTCATTAAACTCAGCATCAGTTCCCCGTGGAACACGAGACCGTCTCAAATGATGCGGGTGAGAGAGGCCGTCGCCCGGGGCTTAATTATGGCAAGAGATTGCATGTTAAATGGATGTTGAGATAAAATTGTGCAATCAGCAAGAAGAAAATGAAAAGCGGCTACAGATTATTTTTAGTCATTCTAAATCAAGCGCATATGTTAATGTTACTCGGAGTATATACGATACGATATACAGAAAGGGTTCCTTCTGCTTGAGCTATAGCGAGGCTATGACAAGTGGCAAGAGGAAGTGTGTATATCCTAAACGGGGGAGAAAATATTTTTTTCTGTTATCAGAAAGCAGCAGCTATAAACAAAGCTATGGCAGATCTATCAGAGCGGTTACAAGAAATTATTATCTTATTGACCATAAAGAATGAACTGTCAGGAGAAAGAAGCTACAACAATGTACAGTACTGTACGCAATCACTTGCTGGCGGTTCTGCTGTATTTGTAGCATTTATTACTATATATTAGAATTTGCTCATTTTAGGGTTTACACACTATTAAATGTTATCGACATGCTAGGAGGATGGTTTCTTCTTTCAGTTGCTCCATCTAATATACAATTATACCTATATACTATATGTCTTTTTTTTTTTTAATGGATGTTCAATTCTGCACATAAACAGCAAGATTTCTACAGAACTGAAAAGAGCATGTCATGTTTATTCAGATATCAATAGCAAATACCCCTAATCATTTACCATTTAAGACTATATTACAGATATGAATCTACTGTGTGTGTATTTTAATTTGCCATGTGCTCACTGATTATCCATGTAGAAAATTTGTCAAAGCAGCCAGCTAAGACAGCTTTCAAATCTTGTGCAGACTCAGTCTATCCAAGCACATACGCTTTCGAAATAGTGCCTAATGCCTAAATCTGTTTTATTCTATGGGACTCAGGAAGAGTATATTTGACTTCAGCAACTTTGAGATACCAGCAAAACGTAAACAGCTATGTCAATAAAACTCTTTATATATTTAAGAAATGTTTCATTTGCTATACTGCAGTTTGCCCACTTATTATGTTCAGTTTTATAGCGTATGTATATACACATAGCATACAAGGCATACTCCTGCATAAAAATATTGCCCTGGGGCTTGTACACCGCCTGAGATGTTTGTGGTCAAATATTAGGCTTTATATACAGATCAGCCAGGTTAATTGAATAACACTGATGATCAGTTATATACCCATTAAATGGTGAGAGGATCATGGGCACCCAAGGCTCATCAATGCCTGTGGGGGCCAAAGGACAGCCCATCTGGTCTGATCACACAGAAAAGCCATTGTAGAACATCAATGAGAGCAGTAAACGTTAGAAAGGTATCAGAACTGCCTGCGATGCTTTGATCCCTTGACCTCACTTTGAACTGGCCTCCAAATTGCCCAGATCTCAATCCAAACAAGCACCCTTGGAAAGCCCCAGACATACAAGCCAAGCCACAACCCACAACCCACAACACACAAAGGATCCACTTCTACTGCAATGTCCCGATGCTAGACACCAGAGCACACCAGTTTTTTGAGTCACAATGCCAAAGTCTCCAGTTTAATCCTGAGCTTTGGCTAATAGAACTGGACACTGTGACACTGTCACATTCCCCCTGTTTCCCAATAGGGTTCCTCTGTCTTCTTTAACTTCCTCCCACCTCTCAAAAACATAGTAAAAGGGTATGAATATATGGATAAAATGATAAAGTGATAAAGTGAACACTTAAAACAATCCTGAATGCATACAGTATGTTTTGGTGGAAATCTTTAAAAAAAATGAATTTGATCTGGAAAGAACGTATCCTCCATTGTGACCTTCCCCAAATCCAACACAAGCCATCCATTGAAGTGAAGCATAACCAAGTACCTCGTCCTCGTCATTACATTCAGCATCAGATCCCTGTGGAACGTCTCAAATGATGCCAGTGAGAGAGGCATTCGCCCGGGGCTTGATTATGGTAAGATATTGCATGTTAAATGGATGTTGAGATAAAATTGTGCAATCAGCAAGAGATCTTGTGGAGCCATGGCCCGAGGGGCCAGAGCTGTCCTGGTGGCACAAGAGGAACCTAAAACCTACAGTCGGTGGTTTTAATGTTAATGGTTTAAAGGTTATGGCAGCTCCATGTACAGTACACTCATGGGGAATAGAATGCCCTCAGACATCAATGAACCAAAGCAATGCTGTAAAGCCTAAATTTTCTCCAAAAGCAAGCTGATGTTGGTTGACTTTTTGGGGAAAACAATATTACATACTGAAATCTCTAGTGTTATTTTGTCTGTAGAAGCATTTCAGCCTTGATAACCCAAAAACAAACAGTGGAAGACTTGCTATGACAAGCTTTTCTAGAACTTTGTAGATCTCTACTCTTTCAAATTTCAAAAAGTCTTCAACGCCAAATCAGTGGACCGAGGTCAATTTGTGCTTATTACAGTAATTCGGGCCTCAGTAACATGGACAGGATGGGGATTTGAGGCTGGTCGCCTGTCTCTAGAGAGCCTCACTGACTTCTTTAACCCATATATTAGGAAGATTCTTCTACTCCAGCAGATGTCGGAACGGAGACGAATAAAAAGCGTCTGAGCTGCATGTACTGTAGCAGGTGCCAGTGTGCAGGATTACGGGATCAGAGAGAAACCTGCCATAAATAAAGGTATAAGCTGCCCCAAGCCAACCATAACACAGTCTGATTTGCTTCAGATTAGTTTGACTTTGTGCTTCGATTTACTGACAAAGGGATGGGTTTGGTTTACCTTCAAAATGGGGGGAAAAAAAGCTCAACAGTTGACAAGACCAGGCAAAAAATATATGTTTTTTTTATACAGCGCTTCGCGAACATGCAACAGGGAATGATGCCGCACTGTTTCTTCTATATTATTAATCTTGTTTCAAACAGAAGAGACAATGACACATCTGAGTTCCAATACAGCTGGGAAATCAATCTTTTCTGTATTAGAAATCTTTGTTTATAGGCTTTGTAACTTATTTGACAAACAACCAGTTTACCAAGACTTCAGCATCAAATTATTATTATTATTATTATTTTGGAGAGCAAAGCAGGAGACTAAGCAAGATCAAACCTCCGTCCTGAAAAACCTTCATCACCCGCCAATCAAGCATGGCCTGCAATTAAGAGTATGGCATGGTGAGGCTGCAGAAAGCCAAGCTGATTCACTGCTCCAGAGTCTGAGTTTAGTCTACTCTGTGTATCTGAGGCTTTCATCAGGGTTCTGGGGTTTCATCCCTAAAACATGCTGTTAGAAGGATTGGTGACCGGCATCCTAATCAGCCTGTATTCCCTTGCTGTATTCCCATGCGTGTACCCAGTGCTCCTGAGATTTTCAACTTGTACCCAGTGCTCCTTCTCTGGATCCGCCACATTGCTGACCAGGATAAAACAGTTACTAAGGGTGAATGAATGAATGAATGAATGAAGGATGGAATGAATAAATGAAGGTGGGAATGAGTCATAATCACAGAGCAATGTAAAAACAAAAGGGGTGAAGAAAGGGTGGCAAGGGATTAGGTTTTTTTACACATGTCACTTGCCATCCCAAATCGCTCACTTATTGTGTAGGGCACACCCTGGACAGGGTGCCAATCCATTGCAGGGCACACACACATACACACACTATGGGAACACCAATTAGCCGAATCTGCAGGTCTTTGGGAGGAAACCCACCAAACACAGGGAGAACATGCAAATTCCATGCACCTAGAGATGGGAATCGAACCCAGACCCTGGAGGTGCAAGGCGACAATGCTAACCACCACACCCCCGTGCCGCCATCGCTCACTCACACACTACGGGCAATTCGGGAACGCCAATTAGCCTAATCTGCATGTATTTGGACTAAGGGAGAAAACCGGAGTAACCCCATCAAGAACGAAGAGAACATGCAAACTCCATGCACACAGACCCCGAGGCAGGAATCGAACCCGGACCCTGGAGGTGCAGGGCGACAGTGCTCACCACTACACCATCATGCAGCCATGCTGTTATTTCATGGTTAGCAAATAATGAAAGTCATCATATGATAACCATGTCAGTCTACTTTGCTTTCTCAAAGCTGTCACTTTTGTCTAACCTTTACTAAATCTTTACAAAAGGATCATTTATCATTTAGCGTCTGAGGATTTAGAGAACAGTGACATGTCTGTTTTAAACAAGATATATAACAAAGGTCAGACTGAGAAAAGTCAGCCATAGAGAAAAGTCTATAATAATTCTGTTATGAATATATCAGAAATAACAGGTACACATTCATCTCAATAAAATGCAGCGTATTATTAAGATACTACTGAATGCTCTGCTTACACTGTGTCTCAAACAAAACGACAGAAAGACTTTGTAAAGATGTGAGAATAGTTCTGTGTGTGAGAAGGATGAGTGATGTTTTTGTGATACGTTCTAAAGTCAAAATGTGATCGATGAATGCATGCTAATCTTCATATCAGATACCCAGAGCACCTGGACAACGCTGCCTTACTGCCTTGCTTCCTTATCTCGCCTCACTTTGAATTATAAGCATTCATTTATTCATTTGTTAATTAATGATTGCATTTACTCTTTTTCACTACCTGCATTATGGATGTCAGGTATCCACCCTCAATGAGACAGAACTACAATAATCATTATAATTTTTCATTTTTATTATTACAATCATATTTTTTTTTCTTTTGACACGCCATAGCAATACAGTCCAACCTCACTATAACTTCTTAAAATGCAGTGACACAGACTTATCAGCGTGCTGACTTTAATTATCCATGTCCCCTTTCCCCAAAGAGCCTCTGACCTTGTCCTGTCCAATCTCTTCCACACACACACACACACACACACACTCCTTTTAAGCGTTGTTTTTTGTATTTTTTATCTGGCTTTTGTCCCAAGCTGTAGTGCTTGTTTGTCCCTGAACATCACCACGTCAAGGAAAAATTATGGTTCACTTGCATCATTGCAAAAACATACAGCCTCGGCACAAATATTCATTTTCACAAAGGCTGCTGCTGTGCGTTTTTAGATCCTTTTTGCCAGATGTTACTTTGGTATACTAAAGTATAATTACAAGAATTTCATAAGTCTCAAAAGCTTTTATTGACAATTACATTAAGTTTACACAAAGAATCAATATTTGCAGTGTTGAGCCTCCTTTTTCAAGACCTCTGCAATCCGCCCTTGGCGTGCTGTCAATCAACTTCTGGCCAACATCCTGTCTGATGGCAGCCCATTCTTGCATAATCAATGCTTGGAGTTTTTGTGTGTTTTTGTTTGTCCATCCGCCTCTTGAGAATTGACCACAAGTTCTCTATAGGATTAAGGACTGGGGAGTTTCCTGGCCATGGATGCAAAATTTTTATGTTTTGTTCCCTGAGCTACTAAGTTCTCACTTTTGCCTTATGTCAAGGTGCTCCATCATGCTGGAAAAGACATTGTTCATCACCAAACTGTTGTTGGATGGTTGGGGGAAGTTGCTCTCTGGTGATGTTTATGCACCATTCTTTATTCATGGCTGTGTTCTTAGGCAAAATTGAGAGTGAGCCGACACATGATGGTCATACATTTCAAGAAGGAGAGCAAAAAAATCCACTTCTCTCTAGAAAAAAAAACATCTGGGACAGACTGATATTCTGCAAAAGGTACAATGATTGGACGGCTGAAGACTGGGGTAAAGTCCTTCTCTCTGATGAAGCTCCTTTCTGATTCCAATTTCAAAAAGAACATTCATACTGTATTTATTATTTCTCGGCTGCTCAATCATTTGATTTTATTTTTCGGGGAAAAAATGCTTTGCATGGATAACTATATTATAAACACAGCAGATACACACAGTGTATATTTTAAGTTAAAGTTGTATTCTTTTTGGCTCATGCTTAAGTCAAAAGATCAGAGAAAGCACAATGCAAATCAAATGAGATGAACTTTCGAATACAACTCATCCACATTGTAATAGTTAAATTTTTTTTCTCTATGGACAGTTAGAGAAAAGTCATGATGTTTCTCCCGACTGGCACAATTTAATCTGCTACCATCTTTGGCCATTTCTACTGTATCTTTGGCCAAATTTTATTACAACAAAAGACTTTACATTTCTTCACGCTACCTGAAATTTGCTTATTACCTGGACATGATACTAAAAGAGACATACAGTACAATTTATACTGCCTTGAAATGAATCAGTGGATTGTTCTTTTACTTGATTTAATTTGAATGGCTTAAACATTTTACGGTGGGAAAGACCTCTGAGAAAGATAGCTCGATCCGCTCCCAATAGCATGACTGTTGGACACCTTCTTCAGCACTGTTGGATATCTGGTCTGACTGTCTGCCACCTCAGTAACTGATACAACACATTGTAATAGCTGGCAGGCTCGGATCTGAATGCCTCACAGCTCCTTTCTCACATGTACTAACACATTTGGTCCAGTGCAAGGTCAGGGAAGACATACTGTACACACACACACACACCTTATGTCTTATGTACTTTAAAAAAAAAAGCAAGCATCCACTAGGAGTTATTGTGTATTATTATTTGTAGCGTTTCATTTGTGTGTTATAGTGATGCATGTTTTTTACATTTGTGAGAAATTAGAAATTGTTTTTCATGAAGGTTTTTCAACTTCTGATGGAACTTTAAACTTTCTTGTCAATAGGTCAACATTTAAGGTCAATAAACATCACACGATTTCTTATTCTACTGTAACTGAGGCAGCATGGTGATGTAGTGGTTAGAACGCTGGCCTCGCACAGGCGTAGGGTTGAGGGTTCGATTCCCGCCTTGGGGTCTGAGTTCATGGAGTTTGCATGTTCTCCCCATGCTTGGTGAGTTTCCTCCAACAGTCCAAAGACATACAGAGTAGGCTGATGTGCAGTAGTAATTCTAACTGCAAGGGCCTGAATAAATATGATAGCTAGTTAATTACTATTAGGTTATCAGTCAATATGTCATTCATATTATTTGATTGCAATTGTTTGGTCAGCTGTTGTATAAATGATAATAGACTGAAAATACAGTATGTAAATACATCCAAAGGAATTGGGACAATGTAACTGCTGCAAAATTATTGAATTATTGAATTCTTTGGGTTGCACCAACTGTAATTTAGTTGGTACTGGAAATTATTTTCCAGTCCTTTATTTCCCTGGACATTTGTTCAAACCTTGAAAACACAACTTTAGGAACAAAGCAACTGATGCAAAATCAAGATACAAAGTGTTGTATTTATAAAACATCAATGCACTTTGAAGGTTTTCATTCTGCTTTAGTGTATCGACACCAAAACAAGAATTCCATTTGTGTATTTTAAAAAATTATAATAATTTTAATACTTTTTTAATGAAGTAGAAAGAATTGCAAACTGAAAAACTGCTCGGGTTATAAAACTATGAATTTTGCATGACTATGCAAAAAAGCTATAACTCCTCCAGTTTTCTCCAACAGTTTTGTCATAATGTCTAAATCAGGCTGTTTGTTTGTCCGTTGAGTTTTGTTGCACACAAAACCTTTTTGAGTATAAAGACAACTATAAAGAAGATACAAAAAAATTTTTCAATCTACAGCATCATCAGCCTTGTTCTCTACCAGTTTTAGTTTCACTTCAGTGCATAACGACGGCTCCATATAGTACAGGTATGCACCGTTAAACATCCGTTTGTGCATCCTCCAACCGTGTATCCTACAGTCATCCCCTAGGCTACAACATAATGGGAAGGAGCAGATGCAATCAAAGTAAACAACACAACAGCAACCCAGCACATGCATCACATTTCTCTTGCAGATGTACTGTATGTTTTAAGCTTAATTTTCTTTTGAAAGTATTATCCTAAGTGCGTCGTGGGTCTCAAATGCAGCAAAACCAGTGTAAATGATAGGGGACAAAAGAGACGTATTGAAACACAAGGTTGCACGGCACACTAAATTTACCGCACCGTGTACAGTACACTACAGTATCCCTCATAGCTTTGTTAGGTGTTTGCACAACATTCAAATCACATAATGTCCTACGGTACTTTGCAAAATGTATCATGGATCTCAAGCAAAACATACCTGCCATTTATTACAGCTGGAGAGAATGCAATGGAAGTAACAAATTCTCCAAAAATCAAATAAATGCATTTATACCACTATTCTGTAGATCCATTACTCTGATCATGTGACAGAAAGAAATTATGCGATTGGCTAGTCACAGCGCATCTACAGTACTTATGGTCAAAATGTGTTCGTTATGTGTCGTGATTTGCTTAAAACATGGGAGGCTACTGTATATAGCGTTTTTTTTTTTACGTTTTTTTTTTTTTTTCCAAACAGAGGAAACACATTTATTTGATTTTGCTGTCAAACTGTTCATATGTAATTAATCATATGTCTGATACGGACCACATGATTTGTATAGCAATATATTAGCCACAGTGTTGCTGTATATACTTAAAATTCAATTATATACTAAATTATATCACATTTTTGGAGGGCTTGACATCTTTTCTTAATGCTTTAATCAATATGAAGATCCTTATAGTGTAGGTATAAAAACAGCTGCTTGACATACTGACCTAAATGCTCACATCAGGTAAAAGATACTTGTTATGGAGGCTGATTGGTGTAATTATTTTAATTAGTTTAATGACCGTAATTAGAGCATGTTCACCAACGACACTGCCTTCGAGACCTCAACACCTGAGCATTTTTCTTTTTTTCAAGACAAGGAGGAATCAAGGTTCCCTTATAAATCAGTGTTCAGACGGAGGTGAGTTAAATGAGGTTGCTAGAAATTCAGCATCTCGAAGCTCCTTCACAATTCTCTCTCATCATTCTGGTTCTCGGCAGCTAATCTAAGCCTCCGCAGGATTTACGTTCAAAATTGACACGGACACAAAACTATCAGCATGAGAGGAAACAGGCTGGGAAAGCAGAAGAGGAACCCTGAGCTGCTGTATGATTCTCTTAAGCCTCAGATGCGTGCAGTTTAAAACTCCAGCTGCTGTCTTTATTCCAGTACGTTATCAGACCCTGTGATCCCCCCCCACACCCCTCCCCCCCCTTTAGCTCAGCTCTTATCTTAATTTCTCGTCAAACAGCTAGTGGCAAATTCACCACCATACTGTACTGTATATACTGCATGCTGGTGGAGAGCGTTTCAAATGTAGACACGGACAGGACTTCCACCCGTCCTTCCCTGTTAATTGGCCCACGTTTTTGAAGTGCTGAAAGGTTGAGGTCAAGAACCAGGCAATTTAATTTCCCTTTACTGTAATGAGATTTGTAGTGTATTACAGAGGAACTCTGACATACCGAGGTGAAGCAAATTCGGTTCATTACAGTGACACCCTGCTGACATATTCCTTGCTCTCTCGCACTGAATTCCATTGTAATAACTGTGGCTTTTGCACTCTGTGCAATCTTTTATGACAGGAAGGCAGAGAGTAACGTGAGCAAATTTATAATAGACACATTTAGAACAGAAATTATGGATTTATTAATAAATTGCTCTTTTTTTATATCCATTATAGTAAAGAAATAATAGTAAAGAAATTGTATGAGTTTAATCTAAATTACCAATTTTACCATTATTTACCATTATTTATATTAGAAACATTTAGAACAGAAATTATGGATTCATTAATAAACTGCTGATTTTTTTAAAGCTGATTTTTAAAATCAAAATAAATAATGGTAAATAAAGAGTAAAAAATGGTAGTTTAACCGGGGGGAAAAAAATAACATTTATTATTTACCATTTTTTATAATAGATACTTTTAATTAAAAATAGATACAATAGATATAATATATACTTTGATTAATTAATAAATTGCTGATTTCTTTTAAAAAGCAGATTTTTATCAAAATAAATAAGAGCACATAATGGTAAAAATTGGTTTAGTTTAATCTAAATTAATAATTTTACCATTATTTACCATTATTTATGTTAGACAGATTTAGAACAGAAAGTATGGATTTATTAATAAATTGCTGATTTTTTTTTTTTTTTAAGCAGATTTTTATTTATCATAATAAATAATAATAACTAAGTGGTAAAAATTGGTAGTTTAACCAAAATTGCCAATTTTTATCATTATTTACTATTATTTATTATTTACAATTATTTATAATAGACACATTTAGAACAGAAATTATGGATTCATTAATAAATTGCTGATTTTTCTTTAATCATATTTTTAAACATAATAAATAATGGTAAAAATTGGTAGTTTAACCTAAATTACCCTATTTTTACAATTACAGTATTTACCATTATTTATTATTTATAATAGACACATTTAGAACAGAAATTATGGATTCATCAATAAATTGCAGATTATTTATTTTTTATTATAATAAACATTATTTTTAAAAAATAGTAGTTTAGGTTTAACTAATTAACATTACAAACTTGCCATACTCGCTCTTCCCCATCAGTCACAGTGACACTAGCTGACAGTGGTGACAGTTGATGAGCTTATGTATATGGAAGAGGGCGGCCAGTGCTTTCCCACTGGTTGTTAGCTGTTGTATAGTAAAGAGCAGTTGGCTGGTGGGAAATTGGGAATAATAATAATAATAATAAACTGCATATTTATGCACATAGGCTATTCGCCAACATTATTTATAACTGTAACGTTCTGTGGATGTTGGACTGTGGGTGTGAATGTAGGCATAAGCGCAGAGGGGGTTCAGGTGTCACAAATAATGTCTTTAATAATCCAAATGTGATAAATATAAATAAACAAACAAACAAAGGCAGTTGGCATATAAACATGGAGCATAATAAAGTAGAACTTAAAACACATAAACATATAGA
>JAQMYL010000003.1:22510101-22527360 GCA_030014365.1 Clarias pachynema | reverse complement strand
ACTATTTTCTGTCTGTATGTCTGTCTAGCCAGATTTTGTCAGATTATAAACCACTAGTTTTGACAGTAGTGTACTGCGCATGCGTCAAACTGTGGGCGCGTCTTAAATCGACCACCGGACAGAATTTCCCAAAACTTTTGCAGTACATTACATATCTACCTGCACCATAAGTCAAATAAAATGTTGAGTAATAGCGACGTTATGAACAGTTACGTGCCGGATTTAATCATCTACTTTAAAATAAGCTACTAATGCGCTTAGTACTTTCCTCAATGTACAGTAAACACACACCTGCACCAATAGATATTAATTAGAAAAGCTAAACTGAATATTTTTACTGGGATTAATTCATAATATCACAGCTGAAATAACAGCGCTGAAGTGTTGGTGAATTGTAATGCGCTGAAGTTGTTTTAAGATAAAACTTAATCGTTATCCGATCTAATTTTCCAATTTCTCATCAGTGATTCACTCTCCGATTACCGAACAGGGAGAGTATTTGGCTGACGATTGAGTACAACTTAGCGTAAACAAGGTGTACGATACTCAACCTTATGTAGTAGTACACTATTTCTACAAACTCTTTTACTGTCGTTGCAATAGTGTCTCAATCAGCGTCATTACACATGGACTTGCATCCAGCTCTCTTTACCGTCCTCCGTGTAGACAACCAATCTGACATAGAAAAACCCAGCCAGCCTTATGATGCAAACAGATGAGCTCTATTTACTGTAGCCTGCCACATTGCCCTGGGCTCTCCTGAACTTCTCCTTATTCCATCACTAAACTGTATTTTTGTGCCTTTTGCATCACACACCATCTTCACCCTGTCAGAGTTTAAGAGGGGAACAATAAAAGATCCCATAGAAGTGCCAAAATTTAGCATCATACCATTATACTGTACATATACAATATACTACAGTATTGTGCCAAAGTCTTAACTATTAAAGAGTGTTTGAGTACAGGTTTTTAAATTTGATGGTTTCTGTATGAATGAGTCAGAGCAAAAACACTTTATATTTCCCAATATAACTTTTTTCAAACAAAAATTATGGGAACCACTCTCACATCATCTTCAATACCACTTTATCCTGTATTCAGGGTGACTGGGGCCTGGAACACACACTCACACATTACGGGCAATTTGGGAACGCCAATCAACCTAGTCTACATGTCTTTGAACTGTGGGAAGAAACTGGAGTACCCGGAGGAAACCCACCAAGTACCGGGAGAACATGCAAACTCCATGCACACAGAGACGGGAATCAAGCCTGGCCGGGAATCGAACCAGGACCCTGGAGGTGCAACACGAAAGTGCTAACCACTACACCACCATGCCGCCTTATGGGAAACAAAAGTTCCAAAAACGTTTGCAAGTTAATAAAGAAAGCAATCTATTACATAACACAGACAAAAAAACAATGCATTCTGGGTTTTGCATGCAAAAAAAAAAAGGAGTGCAAGAGTCAATGACTCCAGAGGAACTGTGGCAGATGCTTCAAGATGCGGAGTGAAACACACCAGCGAACGTCCTTATAGATCTGCACAAACTGCACCTGGGAATTTCTTTTTTTTTACTATTATTATTATTATTATTATTATTATTAAACCAGATTTTGACATATCTTAGTTTATTAATGTTCACCATTATTACAGCAAATTATGTTCATTTATTCATAAAGGTCACGACCTCGAGTTATACAGATACATGATGCTGATTTTGAAGATCAATAAGGTTTTAAAGAAAAACTGAAGGCTTTATCAAGGCTATGTTTACTATTAATATTAACAGCTAGCTGGCAGGTCTTTGCCAAATGCCGCAGTACTTGGCAGGATATTGATGGGCCAAGAGTACTGGCAGGGTACAATGACTCACTTTAGGTCTTTTAGGGCATGTAAGTCACTGGCTGTTTTCTGAAGTGACAATCTCGCCTCACACCTTTGGAACTGCCATGGATCTGTCAGCTGTCCTGCGTGTCCAGGCTGATCGATTCCCCCTCGACGGCGCATAAATTACAGGACTCCCTGCTCAGTGCCGGATAATATAAAGCCCCAAGAGTGTGAGCAGATAGTAATTCTGATTTGCCGTAGTCAAGAGTCCTAATTAACATCGAAATGTATCAATGTGGAAACCAAAGACAATACAATTCTGCACATGTGTAAAGCAGTTTGGTTGGTATTCTGGCAGGACTCGCTATATTTTCCAAAAGGACACTTGTGGACACTTGACCAGTATCCATACAGTATGTGGTCTCTTCCCATTCGCTATCATGACTTTTCTTAAACCTTCTGATATTTTTCGATTTTTTCGATGAGAGGTTAGCACTGTCGCCTTGCACCTCCAGGGTCCTGGTTCGATTCCCAGCCAGGTTCGATTCCCGCCTCTGTGTGCATGGAGTTTGCATTTTCTCCCCATGCTTGGTGGGTTTCCTCCGGGTACTCCGGTTTCCTCCCACAGTCCAAAGACCTGCAGAGTAGGCTAATTGTGTGTAAATGTGTGTGTGTGTGTGTGCGCCCTGCGATGGATTGGCACCCTGTCCAGGGTGTACCCCGCCTCATGCCCTAAGTCTCCTGGGATAGGCTCCAGGCCCACCGCGACCACAAATACAGGATGAAGCGGTATAGACAATGAGTGAGTGAGTGAGGTCGAGTATTTACAGTACTGGGATATGATACTACAGTATATCAAAGGTAACTATATAGCAATAACACAGTAAAACATACATCAATTTTAATGGTCCTGTAAAAGAAATACTTATGTAATAAGGTAAATCACCATAAGCAATAAAATTGCAATAGAATGCTGGCTGGATAATCTCCAACTTTTTTACATGATTTAAAATAAGCAGAGCTGTTTCCTTAACTTAGATGTTCTATCAAACTATTTTAATTAGTTAATAATTTACATTTTAAAGTTTTTTCATTATTATTATTATTATTGTTTGATTATTATATTAATTATTATACTCAGGACCTTTAAATTATATGTTATTACTATCAGGCTTACTTATTACAGCTGCACACTCTAATATTTCATTGCTCCGCCTTTTGCTTTGATTACGGCCATGACATGGCTTCAATAGGCTTATGCACTGTCATAACAGTTATTCCGGTCCAGAGTTGCATCAATTTCTCTTCAAGATCTTGTATTGCTATAGGGAAAGCCGAACCACTGCATAAAGTCTTCCCAAAGATTCTCAATTGGGTTAAGGTCTGGACTCTGCGGTGGTTAATCCATGTGAGAAAAGGATCTCTCATGCTCCCTGAACATGCTCCATGCTCCCTGCACAATTTGTGCACCATGAATCCTGGCATCTTACTCTGATGCACCCATCACTCTGGAAGAGGGTAAATCTGGACTCATTAAACCATATGCATCTTGTTCCAACAGGTGTAGGCTGTGGATGATGGCCACATCCCAGTCCACATTTCTCCCCTAATCCCTTCTGCATGGAGTTGCATCTTTATAGGCAGAGATCAATAGCCTGAATTTAGCTTGAAAGTCATTGAGCCGGTTCAGAGCTATTCAAGCTATTCAGCCTCAAGCCCCAAATTCCAACATTTTAAGATAATGCGCTTGTAGTTTAGAAACATGAAGATAAAATAATACTAAAGATTATTTATATATTTTTTAGCTTTTTATCCCCGCTGTGTAGTTGTTAAATAAATGTACTGTTCTCTCAATTATGCGTAATGCCCAAAGTGGACAAAATGGCCTAATGCACGAAAATGACCCCATTGAACAGAATGAAATATAAAAAATAAACTCTAATAGCTGCAATACATAGAAGGAAATGTCTCATTTTAGAGCCAATACGGACACCGTCTCCTCTTCTACGGACGGAGAAAGCATCACACATGAAACAAGGAAGGAAGAGAGGAGACAAGCTGCGTTTCTGGACAAATGACACTGTAATGTGAAATTGATGGGGTTGTTTGTCCCTTGATTTTGGTGGGCTGAACACCCCCGGAGTGCTCCACCTTTTGCAAAAACATGGGGCCAATGTGGCGTGAAATGCAGGCTAATTGCTGTTTGGATGCTTGTGTATAAAAACAGCCATTATTCCGCTCTGTCCTCCCTTCACCACCACGCTGAGGGTTAATTGGGCTGTCTGCCAGATGACAATAAATGTAGCATGAAATACAAAGATAGCATGGCCCTTTGTATGCACTTAGATGCAGCCATTGCATGAAAGCACGTCTTTCATCAAATAAAAAAAATATTTAAAAAAGAGTCTGTGCTGTCGAGACCAAATGATGTAAAGGGGAAGTATCATTTTTACTGTACTCAACTGATGATATATCAAATTTTTCGATTGCCTACACATGCACATTATACGGAGGGACTGGATCCTATCCCAATAGACTTAGGGCACTTAGGGAGGGGTACACCCTGGACAGGATGCCAATCCATCGCAGAGCATACACACGCTCATTCATACACTACAGGCAATTTGGGAACTCCAGTTAGTCTAATCTGCATGTTTTTTGTAATTGTAGGAGAAAACCAGGATTACCCGAGGAAACCCATCAAGCACGCGGAGAGCATGCAAACTCCATGCAGATTCCTGGGTGGGAATCCAACATGGAACCTGGAGGTGCAAAGCGACAGTGCTGACCACTAAGCCACCGTGCCTGGTGAGTCATTCTTCCATTCCTACGTCAGTATTTTTGGTCTCGACAGTTACAAAAAGCCGGTCCAAAAATATCGCAGACGTTCGTATGCATGCATTGTGATGAATTCCACACCGTGTCAGCACCCGGCTGACTCGCATGCCTGCTCCATGTCCAATATGTAGATATTTCCACACTGGCTTTGACAAAATATCTGCACGCTGTTTTGCATACGGATTGCTCCAGGGACAAGTATTTATAGGCTAGTGGCAGATGATATATTAACCATTGTTTCATATTCGAAATTTGGTCTCAGCACTTTTTATTGCACACCGAGGCTCGTGCTGCTAAAAGTCAAGAAAAGAAGCATACTGCATCACACCGCACTCACGGTAAACACCGTAAACAGAAAGGCACATAATGAATGTCCCCAGGAAGGATTCTGCACCGAAAACATCTATACAAATGCAAAAAGCTCTACACGTACTAGTTCACAGATTAGCTGGAACAAGCAAGTTATGGAATACATTATACACCGGAGTGCATTATCATACAAATAAGATTTGCAAATTTTTATACATTTCAATGTCCTGGGGAATGTGCCATCTACATCTAATTTTAATCTTAGAATATTCAAAGGTAATAAACAGATTTTTGGATGAGGACGAGAAAGAAAAGGAAGTTCAGATGCACAATTTTCCGAACCACAGCAGTGACGGTCTCTACATCGAAATGTTAAATTAAATTAAAGAAATGGGAACAACTGTGACGCGCTTTGAAATGCCTAAAGATATGATTTAAAAACTGTGTGTTTATGTATCAACCTCAACAGCAACCTCATTTCCCCTCTCGTCCGTTCCAACCACTCAGCCTTCAGCATCACCAGTTTACTGTATCGATCACCAGCCTGATCATCTGTCATCATCTGCACCTGTTTCTCACTGATTCATGCCTTGGATGTTTTTTATGCTTGAATGATTCATAGGTCACTGTGTGGCTAAACAAACAGAACCATTTCTCTGAAATTGGTCAGATACTGTACAGTGACTGGGCTGAAAATGAGGGATAAAAACTTGCCAAAAATTTGAGTCAAAAAGTAATATTACTATAATAAGACTACGTACATTAACCATGCTTTTTCTGTGTCCGGTCCCACCCTTTGGAACATGCTCCCTTTCCATGACCGATCAGGAAATTTTTTAATCCAACTTAAAAAAGTATCTGTTTACCGAGGCTTTTAAACATGTGTTATAGTGGTTTGTATTGGTCATTTGATGGTTCTTGTTGTTTTTAAATGATTTTTACTTTATTACTATATGTAAAGCACCTTCGTCAACCATCGGTTGTTTTAAATGTGCTATATAAATAAACGAATTTAACTAACTTAACTACATTAAGGTTAATAAGAATACGTGACGGTTTGTCTCTTCGGAATGAAAAAATGAGGGGACTCAAAACTTTTGCACAGAACTGTATATTAAGTGTTCATTTGCAAAAACAAATGAATCTTCATTTTCACAAATCTTTTTTTTTTTTTTTTTATGCACCCCAGGAAATATCAATCAAATTGGTGTGGGGTTGTTTTGATTACTGTAAGTAAAAACAAAATAACCCACCTGATTTAGGATTCAGAATGAGACATGGACTGTATAAATAATTATTTTTTACTTTTTTTGAACAATTGGCATTTATGTTTTTTTGCGAACGAACCCTTTATACTGTATGTAATTTAGCATGGAGCAGCATGGTGGCTCTTCCTATGTCATGGGTTTCCTCTTCAGTTCTCTGGTTTCCTTCCAGTGAGGTGGACTGGCTGCACTTGGGTATGAAAATTGCCCTTAGGTATGGATGAGAACGTAATTGTGGGCATTGAAAAAATAATTCATGCATCAACATATTTAAACTAAGGGCCCAATTTCCAAGCCAAACCTGTACGTTTGTAGATTTACAAAACTAAGTTATTTACTTACAAGGCCAAAATATTTTTTTAATTGTGTGTGCAATGATGTATTAATATCTCATCTCGGGTGTATGTTTAAAAACTAGAATAGACTCTGGATCCATCATACAGTATCTCTGACCACCTCAAGATGATTTAGAATTCTTCAGTATGTAACCTCTGTCCAGCTGTTAACAAATAGAGTTTAATCACAGCACGCTGTAATGTCAGCTCTGTTTAAATTAACAGTTCTGGGAAATTGATGGAATAATGGAGTTTCTTGGGCCCCAGGTTTCCCGTCTTCTCATCAGCCACCAGCTCCACTCTTCTCATTCGGATGAAATTTATAGCCGCTTGAATCCGACTTAAAGGTCAAACGCTGATACTCGTTCGGAAATTGAAGCAGTGCTATTACAAGGAGAAGCACTACAATCTCATCTAAGAGTTTCGAGACCAAGCTCTCAAATGCACTAGAACATACACCAGTACAAAAATACGGTTAAACAGAACATATTATTTGTTCGGTCTTGGTAATGTTTTATCCTTTTTCCAGTGGGATTGCTGTCTGGAAACAGAGACTCGAGATAAATTAAACAGCAGAATCCCCAAGATGATGCCTGATTAAGCCTATAAAAAATAACCTAGGCCACATTGTTTTCTCTTGGTATTTCTTATTTTCTGTTGGAAGCCATTTATATAGAGAGCTTTTTCTGAGGACATAAAAGAGATAAAAGAAAAAATGTCTACTTTGTTAACGCCGTTACTACATAAAGTATATATTATGCACTGGTCAATATTTTGTAGAATACATTAAAAGTACTGGACTACAAGTACTGTTAAATAAAATACCCATTTGTGGGTTTATCAAAAAATGTAAGCAAATTATTAAAATAGTTCAGAGTAGTCGTCTTGGTATTGGTGCTAGAAAGTGTCTCACCTTGGTGAAAAAGTGAATTTTCATATAGGATCATGTAACACCATTTTTCATAATACGTACGCAATGCTTCTTATCTCTTGATCCATGCTTTGTTTTTTTGTTTTTTTCTGTAGATATGCATAGACATTTATATTTTTATCAGATAAAAAGAAAAATTTTATGTAGTCTCCGTAACTTTTTTCAATTAAAATTTTTCAGTGATCTTAATTGTCATTCAGATGAAACTTGGCCAATTTAGATTTCACATGAAAAGACATAAAATCTAAAAAAGTGTATTATTCTAAAATGCAAAAAAATTGTTACGATATTGCAACATGAATTTGACATGGTTACGGACACTACCCATTTTTTTGTTCATTAAGCTTTTACCAAAACCAATTTAAGAAGCAATTTTAACAGGTCATATGCCTCTAGAAAGTTACACCAATTGTAGTATCAATACTCATGTAGAAATAGTATTCATTTGCATTTTAAATTATTATTGTTTAAAAACGAGATGCTGAAAATGGCCATTTTTGGGGCGCATATAAAATCATCTCTCCAAAACGGTTGAATTTAGCAACTTGAAATTTTATGGGACGTAAGATTTGTCACTTCCATGTTGCATAAACTTTAGAAGTACAGTACAGTAGCTTCTTTGGCCACACACATTTTCGGTAACATAGAAAAAATACAGAATCAGCACCAGTACTGCTTTGGCTGAATGAATGTTTCAGTTTAGCGGCTCTGAATAGAGTTTTTCACATTTGGCAGGAAACAACTGATATGCCTATTCTGCACCTTTTTTCCCCTCTTCAATTCTCACATTTATATTTGTTTCTGTGTGAATCGAATATACACCCACTCACAGCTGTACATCTTTAACCCTGCAAAGTCACATGTCCTATTCACCCTGTTCATTTGTGTGTCGGTGGACAAGTACTGTATGTCTCCTGACCCGAACCCTATTGAGCACCTGTGGGGCGTCCTCAAGCAGAAGGTGACGTAGCGCCATGTGTCTAACATCCAGCAGCTCTGTGATATCATTATGGAGGGTGAAAAAGTGAATTTTCAGATAGAATCATATCATAATAAAAACCTGAGACAATTCTTAGCACTAATACCATGTTTTGTCTGATTCTATTACGCTTTTTCTCCAGCATTATATCTGTTCGATAGCAGATATAAGAAATGGCATGAGAAGAATTTGGTTTCGAACCATGCCTCGATTCGTCACATATATTACTGCACAGTGAAATTCTTTATTCTTCACATATCACAGCTTTTCTAATAGGCTAGGGTCAGAGGACAGAGTTATCCATTATACGCCGCCTCGGGGGCAGACAGGGTTAAGGCCCTTGTTCGAGGGCCCAACAGCAGGAACATGGCCGAGCTGGGTCTTGAACCGCTGACCCCCTGATCACTAACTCACTGAGCCACCAGCACTGTCCCAGCAAACCCACTGATCATCTATACTGCTTTATCCTATATACAGGGTTGCGGGGGGGGCTGGAGCCTATTCCAGGAGACTAAGAGCAGGAGGTGGGGTACACAATCCAACACAGGGCGAAACACACACAACGGGCAAATTGGGAACACCAATCTGCAAGTCTTTGAACTGTGGGAGGAAATCGAACCCAGGGAATCGAACCCAGACCCTGCCGGTGCAAGGAGACAAAGTGCTAACCACTAAGCCACCGTGCCGCCTCAAATAAAGAACTCCTTTAATAATAAATACTTCTATAGGCACTTAGATTCAAAAGGATTTTAATTGCAAATATCTCTCAATATGCCTATAGTGTGTTTTGAAATGAAACTGTTCACAGTGAATAATAGCGGGAGTAAAGCTCGGCTGCACTGGGGAGTCAGAAAGACTGCAGCCATACAAATGAAAATCTAATCTTTGTCTCAAAGTCATTATCCACCAACCCTGAACTCAGCACACCAATATGCACTGTACTGAAAACAAGGTCAAACACACATCAGAGTTAGAGCTTAGACTGTAAAGGTGCACGTTATACTGTAGCATGGTATATTCAGTGCATTGCTCCAGCGTTCACCCCATGTTTAGCAGTAATGGTGTGCTCTGAGAGGGGGCAGCAGGGTGAAGTGGCATGTGAGAGGTGGTGGCGGGTGGGGAGGGGGGGGGTGGCTTAGCTGGACTTTAGCAGCGAGGCCAGGGCGGAGGACAGAGCTCCGCTAACACCAGCCCTAAATTGTCTCCTGGTCCAGAAGCTCACACATCAAGGCTGAAAAGAGAGAACGAGAGAGAGAGAGAGAGAGAGAGAGGGTGATGAGGTCAAGAGAAGAAGGAATGGAAGAGTTAAGCTGAGTAGGAGAAAAACAAGTTTTGGGAAAATGAGAGAATCAGGGTCAGATATGGCTGTGTATGGACATGAATGCTAAAATCACTTCACCAGCGTCTCACATAAAGTTAGATTCTGAAGGACAGAGTCGGGACAGAACAGACTCGCCAGCAGAATGCTTAGAAGAAAAGGTCTGTGTGCTTTTCCTAATAGTTCTAGAAAGAAAGATAAAAAACAATAACAATTATCTAATAATTCTAACATGTAGTAACTGAGGTACAGGGACAATCTGATAACTATGATTTATACAAATAAAAAATCATAGTTATCAGATTATAAATAAATTAAGCTAAGATATCCATATTTCATCATATGAATTTTTTGCCCTTACAACATTTGACATGACGTGCTATGATTATGTGACTAAATCGCAAACCAGCTCAGAAAATAGCCGCAACATTATTTCATACAGTACCTGCGCCATGCAGCCCTAAGAATACCATCTCTTCCTAGGGTTTTCTCTAATAGGTTCAGTTTGAGCGTTGTTAAACAAAGAAGAAAAAAAAAAAGGTCAGTGTGATAGACATCCTCCCTTGGATCTAATAGTTTAAAGCCAAGTGAGTACAGAGAGAGGAAGTGAAGCTCTTAGACATCGTTTTATTTACTCCGACTGTCAAGACCCCGGCCCTAAGTCATAAAGTGGAGATTTGTACTTCCCGAGCGTGGAGAGAGCTCCTGCGGATAAAAAGAGATAGTTCAGAGGTTGCTCAGGTATCTCAAGTTTCTATGGTAACACCGATGCATCTCCACATACACACACACTGCTAAACAAACACTTTCACACAGAGATGCCATGTACCGCCGGTATCAGAATTTCTGCAATACGACTGCGAGAAGCGAATTTCTCGGACGGTCTAGTAAGAATGCGAGGAGCGTGGGAGGCTGTTAATTAAATGGGAATGAGTGAAGCAGACTTCTCTGGATCTCTGAAATATGGCAGGGGAAGAAAAAACACAGATGTCCAGCATACTGTACAATAGAACAGGCAAGGAGAATTTACATCTGTGAAAAAAGACGCAGTTTCAGCAATGGTTCCTGTCTGGATCGGTCAGCGATGGTTGATTTTTTTTTTTTTTTTTTTAAGTAAGGAATATAGGACGATGGAGTGTGCTTAATAGGAAAACACTACTATAATTCACTGTATTAGACCAGTTTATGTTAACTGTTTATTATTAGATGCATGCGGAGGTATACAAATACCAGACAAGTCCTTGAGAATGAGCGGTTACTATAGAAACTATTATAGAAACGTATTAGAACAAACACATTGATATGAACCTACAGATTATATCACAGTCAGCACTACTGTCAGAGGAGTACCATTAAATCTAGAACAGTGGAACCTTGGATTGTATACGAGCATAATTCATTCCGGAAGCGTGCTCGTATTCCAAAACACTCGTAAACCAAATCGAATTTTCCCATCAAAAATCATGGAAATTCTAATTATTCGTTTCACAGCCCAAAAAATAAATACATAAAAATAATTAACACAAAATATAAAGTAAAAATAAAGAAAATTTAACTAACTTTATCTTTAAAATAAAATAAATAAATAAATCCATACAGATAAGTGCGTGTGTGTGTGTGTGTGAAGCAAAAGTAAGGAGCCCCTCCCCTCTCCCCCTTCTCGTCTTACACAGTTACCCTTCAACGATCAAATCAGGAAATGTTTTTGCTATCTTCAATTGTACAATTTTGTTGAGCCTATGCTCATGTATTGTAGCCTCAGTTTCCTGTTCCTAGCTGACCGGTGTGGTCTTCTGCTGCTGTTGTAGCACATCTGCTTCAAGGTTCAACATGTTGTGCATTCAGAGATGTTCTTCAGTATACCTCAGTTGTAACAAGATGTTATTTGAGTTATTGTTGGCTTTCTATCAGTTCAAGCCAGTATGGCCATTCACCTCTGACCCCTGGCATCAACAAGGCATTTACACCCAGAGAAGAGCTGCTCACTAGATATTTTCTCTTTTTCAGATCATTCTCGGTAAACCCTAGAGATGGCTGTGCGTGAAAATCCCAATAAATCACCAGTTTTGGAAACAAACACACTAGTCCGTACAGCACCAACAGCCATGCCACTTAAATCATCTTTCTTCCCCATTATGGTGCTTGGTCTGAACTTCAGCATGTCTTGACTACATGTCTACATGCATACAGTAAATGCATCGAGTTGCTGACATGTGATTGGTTGATTAAACATTTGCATTAACGAGCAGTTAAACAAGAGGTTTTCTGTAAGCCTACATCAACTACTACAAACTATTTGTTCTTTTGTTGAACTTGTGCATAGAAATTCAATATCATCCACAAGTATCATCAAAAAGTTAATGAGCAGTGAGATTGATGATTTAAAGTCAGAGGATTTTATGTAATATCACCGCAGACCATGGTCTTGCTGTTACAATTCATCTGTCATTTTCCATGCCTTTACATACCGTCACCATATTTTGCCTTTTGGTTTCATTGCTACACCATAGCTAATGATATCAGAGCAAGTCAGAACCATGATTGTGAAGCTATCCATCCATCCATCCATCTAGAACCCTCTGTAGTCCAACTAGGGACCTTGGAGGCCGATGATAACCATTGTATTTATTCCCATTTGTACAACCGTGGTAGGACCTCCAGTCAACATTTACATGCACATTTACATGTGCAATGGGCCAAGGTGCCATTCAGGTTGGAGGAAACCGGAGTACCCGGAGGAAACCCACCAAACACATGGAGAATACTGTATGCACATAAAGACCAGGAATCAAACCCGGAGCCTGGAGGTGCAAGGCGACAATGTTTGAAGCCAAAGTGAAAATTGAACAACTGAAAACTGGGCTTTGGAAACATGCTCAACAACACTGGAATAATCATATCCAAGACTTCAACAGCATAGCGGAAAAAAAATTATTAAATAATGTACCAAGTGCAGCAGAAAGGCAGCCAGACAGAAATATTCATACCTTTAATTTATATTTCACTTTCTCTTGACCTTCAATTATGGAGCCACAGTTTCTTTTTTGCACAATTGCTGGTAGCCTTTCACTAATTGATTAAAAACGTCCCACGCAAACAAGGCCAGCTGGAAAATTCCTACTGTACATGCAAAATGTCTTTTTTTTCCCCCCATCAAAAATATTACTGCATGAAAAAATGACATTGTGCACCCAAAATATACTGTACATGCAAATAATCTTTGTAAGAGACAAATCAAATTGAAGGTCCAACATGTACAAATGGTATTAGTAAAGTACAGCGTGAATTGGTGCACAGTAAGTGCTCTGTTGCGAGTTGAACCTTTTGTCTGGTTCGATTTTCCTCTGTGCTTCCAGAATAAAGCTTCAAAGGGAGCGGCACTCTGTTACAGATGAGCCTTTATACATTATCCGGGGTTCTATTCAGTGCTGCAGGTATTGGAATGATGGTCATGCACTTCAAAGGCCCAGGGTCACCTCATTTCCCTACACACATCCTCTTTCACTTAACGCACCAGCAAAAAAAAAAAAAAAAACCTTGACAAATGATGTCCTTTTTTTCTATTATGCGATTCTTTCAACAATACTGTAAGTGACAGCGAATGCTTTGTCTCATCTTTGCAGGGTTACAAGAACGTGGCTTATAAGCCGAACCTCTCGGCAGGTGAGTACAAAGGGGAATTACTTAGTGGCAGCTACATAATTTATTTAAGCATTCCCCATTTTAGAGCTCAGCTTTGTCCACCGACGGACACAGAGAACTCTAGAGAATAGAAACCGAAAGAAAGAGAAAAGGTATGAAAGATTTAAAGAAAGGCAGTGTCAGTCCTGGAAGAGCAGATAGAGATGAGGACATCTGCAAGCCTGGGTTTCTTTTTTATTGGGAGACTTCCTTTCTTTCTTTTGCCATCACACATATGAAAAATCACATCTTAATACAATACATCATCAATGTTAAATCCTTTAAAATTCATACATAAAGACTGAGTCTGGAAGATTTTTTTTTTTTTCACTTCAATCATGTCATTTAACCCAATGGTGAAGCCAATCCTTTACGAATCCCTCTGTCTGTCTGTCTGTCTGTCTGTCAGTATTTGTGTCTTCCAATTAATTATGAAATCCAGCTGAAAGTAAGCAACCTCGCTCTATTCCACTTCTGCTGCACGTCAGATCGCTCGACCAGAAGACTCTATCCATGATAATCACAATTTAATCCGTACCAATGAATTTTGCCAGCAGCAACTCAACATCTGTCCCATCTGTCTCGTAGTTATTGTAATGTTAACGTCGATGAGATTTGAACTCATAACCATGTGATCAGTATTCCAAAGCCGTAAGCATTAATCCATTACAACCCCAAGTAAAGCTAGCCTAGTGTGCACTTATACAGCATAAACAATAACAGATCCATATGATTTAACATGTCTTTCACATCTGCTTGTCTGATTCTAGAGCAAAACACTGATAACCTGAGTTAGTAATAGACCATTGACTGAGCTGATAATTACTAATTAAAATAGCTTCCTATGCGTTCCTATGCACCTCCTGTGTCTGGGCTTGATTCCAACCTCGGGTCTGTTTGCAGGGAGTTCTCCCTGTGCTTGGTTGGTTTCCTCCGGGTACTTCATGCAGATTAGACTATGGTGGCTGGACGGGGTGGGATATATTAGGAAGCAAGTGAACCTTTTTTTCCAGAAGTTGATGTGTTAGAAGCAGAAAAACTGAGCAAGCATAAGGATTTGAGTCACTTTGACAAGCGCAAAATTGTGATGGCTAGACGACTGGGTGAGAGTAAGTCCAACACTGCAGCTCTTGTGGGATGTTCCTGGTCTGCACTGGTCAGGACATTCCAGAAGTAATTTAATGAAGGAAAACCGGTGAACTGGTGACAGGGTCACGAGCAGCCAAAACTTACTGATGCACATGGGGAGGAGTGAAGTCTGGCCCGTGTAGTCCGACCCAATAGAAGCGCTAGTGATGAAAAGGTTAATTTATGGTTGTGATAGAAAGTTTTAGGAACACACAGTGCATCACTGTTATGGTGGCAAAAGGGGGATCTACTCAATATTAGGCGAGTGGTCATAATGCTATGGCTGATCGGTGGCACATCATACATGTATACATTTTTTTGGTTGACACTATCTATATACAGTATATATATATAGAGAGAGAGAGAGTCAGCCAAAAAAGGTTATACTGCTTGTTCTTCTTCTTCTTCTTCTACACACTTCACGGAAAGAAAAACTTTTTATATATAATATTATATTTATATAATATACATCATACATGTGAAGTCAACCCCAAAAAATTATACACACAATATATAAAAAGTATGATGTATATTATAGAAATATTATATTTACAATATTATCATATAATGCCTCATATGATATTGTTCAGGTAATTTCTTGATGTTTTCTTCTAGCAGTAAGAAAATTGTTGTACTACAATGGCTGGGTGTGTTGATGCAGCTTTTTGGGCAACTTAATTCACATACACACCATTTGTCACATGCATTCATCAAATCATGCTGGTACAGGTTCACAGAACCACACACACACACACACACACATATATAGCTAAAACACTCACATTTTACTACTCACTCACTCAGTCACTCATACTATCTACCACTTTATCCTGTATTCAGGGTCGCGGGGGCCTGGAGCCTATCCCAGGTGGCTTAGGGCATGAGTCGGGGTAAACACTGGACACAGGGCACACACACTTATAGTCACTCACACACACTACAGGCAATTTTGGGAACACCAATTAGCCTAATCTGCATGTCTCTGCACTGTGGGAGGAAACCGGAGTACGTGGAGGAAACCCACCAAGCACGGGGAGAACATGCAAACTCCATGCACACAGAGCCGGGAATCGAGCCTGCACCCTGGAGGTGCAAGGCGACAGTGCTAACCACTACACCACCGTGCCTCCTCACACCTTTCTATTCATTGGAAAACAGTAAAAAAAAATCGAAATATATATACAGTATGTGCATATGGATCTTTAAATAACACACTTTCTAGGTGGTTCATTGAGGGATTGAAAAGAGCACAAAGGTGCATTCTAGGCACGAGGCCAAGCAACCACATCGCAATAAATGTCATCAAAGGTCTTGGCCACTATAGAACAATGACCAGGCTATCAAATAAATAAATAAATAAATAAATAAATAGTCCCCACTCTTCAAGGACGGCCCTCTGTGCGTTACACTTGAGAGAGTCTGAGCCATACAGCAGAACTCCCTTCTGTCTGCAGATGCTTAACTGACTGAGCGGATTGTGTGCTGCACTGCAGTAGATTGGGTTTGGCCGGGGTCACAGTCCAGAAATGGCTGCTGGTAGACGACAGACACATTGTTTAATGGGAGTTTCTCTACGGCAGGCTTGGAGGGACGGGGGAGCGGGAGGGGGGTGACCGATTTCCCCCACGGCCTGAACTGCCCTAAGGCCTGGACATCCTCTGGCTGCTCAGCACTGAGATTCTAAAGCTTTCACCCCACAGCCCTGATCTGATCACAACACCACGTCAGCGTCCCAACACCGAACAGCACAAAGTGATATCCAACTGGAATAGGATGAAATAAAAATCCTGACAAGTATGAATGTCTCTCTTACAACCTGAATCATCAGGCGAGATCCTCATCATGCATGAAATATCCTGCTCACATCATTAATGTTAATATGACAGCAAGGAAGCAATCTCATTCAAAGCCATGGTGTGGAAGAGTGATGGAACGAGCTACAATGTGATATATGGCTTCCTAAGAAGCCGAACGTATGTCACAGTTAAGCGCAAAAGGACAACAGAGAACATCGATTGTATTCTAAGGTCGATGACATCGATCATAATAATATTTATATATACGTACCCGCCTTTTTAGCGAGACTTGACATATTTTGTCCATGGTGCAATCAAGTAAATTGACAGCAGGTTTGGCTGGTATAGTGTTCACCTCTGTGCTCATTCCGGTTATAGACAGTAGCAATAAACCTGACATTATGAGCCATACTGTATGAGCCAACCCTCATTTTTTCATATTAAATTAAATTAAACTTCGTATTTTAAACTATGAGAAAAAGAAATGCTTTACTGCGAAAGTCTGCAAAGTGCCTAAAAAAACATTCAGCAGCAACCTCATTTCCCTCTTGTCTATTAAAACCTCTTTCTCACTTGTTCATGCCTTAAGTCAATACTTTAGCTGGGTTTTCACTGATAGGGTCACATACAGTATATGCCGGACACTAGTGATGGGTCGTTCATGAACGATTCGTTCTTTTTGAACGAAACTTTAATGTGACTCAGAAGAACGAGTCGTCTCGGAGAGTGATTCGTTCATTTTCTACTGTGCGCGCACGCGCAAATCATCGCGAAACCTCCGTAGGTTATGTACAGGAAACAGAATTGAGCGATTCTTTCTTAATGACTCTTCTACTCCGAGTCGTTCGT
>JAQMYL010000003.1:22499536-22510001 GCA_030014365.1 Clarias pachynema | reverse complement strand
TTGAAAATGCAACATTTTATTTTATTTCTGATCAAAAGAACGAAATGAACTAAATGACTCAAAAAAAGATTCATTCAATTTGATGAACGAGATTCAGAAAACCGAGTCACTAAAATGATTCAAACTTCCCATCACAATCGGATACTATACTCTTTATGAAAAAGATTTAATGGTACTCTGAATTCTTACAGGCAAAAAAAAAAACGAATGAGATGTATAACATCTAGGTTAGCAGTGCCCAATATTTCCTCGTTAACCCCAGCACCAGAAAGCGAGTATTTCAACAAAACAGCACATTAACACTTCAGAACAAGAGTACTGAAGCGCTCGTTATGTGTGCACAGTAATGTGAGTCACTGTCTGCATGTACAGGATGCTGATAAG
The DNA here is from genome assembly GCA_030014365.1 of Clarias pachynema. Lineage (NCBI taxonomy): Eukaryota > Metazoa > Chordata > Actinopteri > Siluriformes > Clariidae > Clarias > Clarias pachynema. Next base: position 22,509,617 of record JAQMYL010000003.1, on the reverse strand, counting down.
AGGCCAGATGAGATTCTGCCATCTATGCTTCAGAAACACGAGTGGGGTAATGAACTCCTTGTCACACATCAGTTTAACTAAAAATAAATAAATTTAGCCTTTCAGAATCCGAATATACGGTAGAAGAGAGATTAATTACATAAAGTAACCCAAAAACGTAAATAATGCATAAAGGCCTGTCTATCTCACGCGCCATAATGCACACACACAGTTTGATAAGATGCATCGCCCGAACACCGAGTATTGAGTCCACAGCTCCCAGAAAACCGCCTAAGCACTTGACATCTGTGACTAGCTGTCAGACTGACACACTGCAGCCAGAACCGATCAATACAATTACACTGACGAATACGGGACACACACACAGGGATGACCTCTGACTCTTCATTGCGGGACCAATTCTAATATCAGCAAGGGCAGAGGTCAAAAACAGTCCTGGGCTTCAATACCTACAGTATCGATCCTTTGATGTTTAAAAAGGAGTGAAGCAGGACAAATCTGTCTGTTACAGGAAACTAGAAGGAAATGGCTCCTCTGGTTTTATTATTATTATTATTACTGTTATTTTTATTATTACTTTTTGTCTAAAATATTGTATATTGAGGATTTTTTTACCCTCAGTCAAGCTCCTCTGGTTTTATATATATATATATATATATATATATATTTTTTTTATTTTATTTTATTTTATTTTTTTGTATATCAGGGATTTCTTATACTGTACACTCAGTCAGTGCTATACTGTACATTATGCCACACTGTAATATTGTAGTATTGTTGGAAGTGTAAATTTTAACGCATTACAATTTTTTTACACAAATTAATCATATGACCAACTATGACCCTAGTGGCTTCCCATATTCACAACAACGCCGTGTGTGCTAATGGTGCATTTAACGCACATAATAAAATGACTGGGGAAACATCATCCGGTGTGCTAGAGCTTTTATAGGTGTGTAGTGTTTTTTTAATAAGTTTCCTTATAAAAAGCATCCAGATGGAAGTTGGGATGAAACCAAAGTTTCATACCTTGAAGGGGAAATAAAAAAAATGGTGGCTCAGTGTGTTAAGGCTCTGAGTTACGCATCAGAAGATCGCCAGTTCGAGTCCCGGCTCTGCCAGGTTGCTGCTGTTGGGCCCTTGAGCAAGGCCCTTAACCCTGTCTGCTCCAGGGGTGTTGACCCTGTGCTCTGACCCCTGCCTACTAACAAGAAGCTGGGGTATGCGAAGAATAAAGAATTTCACTGTGCAGTGATGTATGTGTGACAAATAAAGGCTGAACTGAATACATTAACTTTAAGATGTGAGAGTGGTGGCTCAGGCAGCTAAGGCTCTAGATTGGTGGTCTTTGGATCTGATGTTCAGGTTTTGAGCCCTGCTCTCAGTGGGTTGCCAAACCCCACACTACTCAGCCACTGCATGCAAAAAATTATATTATAAAGCTGCATAATCTGTTTCCTTTAATCATTCATTTCTTTATTCCAACATTGCAAATTTAAAATTGTGATTAATCGCGATTACCCATCCAGGATGTACCCGCATAGTTCCCCAAGCCCCCTTGGATAGGCTACAGGCTTTATACGACCTATCAAAGTAACAACCCCATAGAAATCATATTCTTGTAGGTAATCAATAAAAATCCAATTAGATTGTGAGACAACATAATGTAGTACAATCCCTAATTGAAATCCCACGTTCAATATCAGTAACACATCAATACACAACTGGGATTGTTCGGAGGACTACGCACCACCAGAAGCATCAAAAGAAAACATCCCCTTCTTACAGAATAATAAGTACTGGCACCACATAGCTCGAATGCATTTGATTATGTGACTGGATTTCAAACGCTAGTAGGAAAGTGGTGTGCAGCTGCTCCCTGTAGGTGGACACTATCTGGCAAAGCTTCAAACTTCAAGTCATTACACGAGTGATCAAAGAGCTGAGCAGCTGGCCTCTAACACAATGTGAAGTGAACAGCGTGGGTTGACAAAGCTAATCAATGTGACTGCTCCACACTGCTTCATTAAAAGCCTATAAGGAACAGCACAGGGTGTACTGCACAGCCTGATCATCACACTCCTCAGTGCTTTTTTGAAACATGCAGCATCCTCGAACCTTGTTCATGATTAAATAAGGAAAATAAAATCATTGCAAACACTGATATAATGTATATTAATATAAAAGAAAATTAGTCAAACACACTAGTTTAGAATGTTTATATTCCCTGTAGTAAACTTTATATAAGCACAAATAATGCTCATGGTAATATACATACAGTATATATAATGTGTCCCAAAGTGTGCATTCTTAGACATTCGAGACATCAAATTAGATTTTTTTTCTTTTTATTTCAGACCAAAGATGGCTTTGAAACTAAGAATAGAAGATCAACTAGAAGTAGACTACTTTGAAATATTTTTTCAAATATTTTGGGGTAAATCTATATAAGTAAAAGGAGGGTGTTGTGTGTACAGTACATTGGTCAGAACTTTTGATGATATCATCGTATCACGTTTCATACATTGGAGGACCCGAAATCAGTCTCAGAGAAATGTCTGTCTGTCTGTATGTCTGTCTGCAGCCAGATTCTGTCACAGCATCGCGCAAAACTGGCTGGACAGAATTTAATGAAACTTTGGCAGGGTTTTGGTATTTGCCTGAAGTTAAACCTGTGCCATGAATGAAATAAAATGTTGAGTAGAAGTGAAGTTATAAGTAGTTATGTGCCGGAGTAGAAACCGCCGGTTTTGACATTGTACTGTACTGCGCATGCGGGCGCGTCTTAAATCAACCACTGGACAGAACTTATTGAAACTTTTGCAGGACTGAACCATAAGTGAAATTAAAATCTTTTAATTATCAGTTATGTGTCGGATTTAATAATCTACTTTAAAATAAGCTACTCGTTGAATGTAAACAAACACCTGCACCAATTGATATTAACTAGAAAATCTAAACCGAATATTGATTATTGTATAAGTTTGTTTTAAGACTAAACTTAATCTTTATCTGATCTACTTTTTCGATTTCTCATCAGTGATTTAATCTCCGATTACCGAACAGGAAGTGTATTTAGCTGACGATGAAAGAAGTACAACTTAGTGTAAACAAGGCGTAAGATACTCAAATTAGATTTTTTTGCATTAATAAGTTAGACAGAGAGTTCTGTCGTACAGAAAGAGACAGACATGTACGTGGACTTCAACCTGAAATAATAACATCACTGATTATATTAAACCTGATCAGCTTATTTATTTTTAACCTTTTAACTAGAGCATTTCTACAAACTCTCTTTTTACTACTTTAGCTAGTAAAAACTAAAATCATCACTGTTTGCCATCCTGTGGACGTAAAGAATGTTCATGATAAAGGAAATTTTAATGGAAATGTTTCAGGATTCTTTCCACTCCAAAATGTAGCAAAATTTTCCAAAGTGAAATATTAAGTGTTGATTTAGATCATTTTTTTTGTTTGTTTGTTTGTTTTTTCAGGAGCCATAATTATATAAATATAGCAGAGAGGTTTGTATATTCTGGTTTCTCAGAAACATGACTGTGTTCATTTGTTTGTTTGTTTAATTGATTGATTGTTTGATTTTGCCTTACTAACATAAACATAAACAAACATGAAAGACGGGTGAGGGAACAACCGTAAACAGGAGCTATCTTTGTTTCATGGCAATTCAAAAACATCGAACGTAACTTTACAATTTTTCTGTCTAAAATAGCATGATGTCATCATTCATTTAAAAAATATCAAGTAATTGGTAAATCAATGTACTATAAGAGAAACAACATATTTCAGTAGGAAACTTCGGGGTGGCATTGTGTCACACGCGCTGAGTATTTTCTTGTAATAGCACAAAGCTCGTTATTCTCTACACATCTGGCATTATTTCCAGCTGCAAATCACAGGTTTATATTCATGTTCTCAATCTGATACAATTTAGTTTCTTTAGTAAAAGCATTCTGATTTACGTATATGATGGAAGCTCCATTTCATTTAAAGATAATAATAAACTTATCATTTAACAACAAAAATCAGAAGAAAAAAAATTGTTGATGGTGAATTTGTGAAGGTTTCCCTCAGGCAAGGTTTCTTTAACATTTATGGGAAAAGTATGTTTTCTGGCATCAAAACATCTTTAAGACTTTCCAGTTTCTCAGTAACATGACAAGCTCTGGGTTTTTTTTGTCTTTCTTTCTTTATTGGTTTCACCTTGTAACCTTAAGAAAAAAAGAATAGAGATTGGTGAGGGAACGATTGTTGATACTGAAGGTTATAAAATAACATCACATGGAAAAACTTTCTTCTTTTTTAAATACCTGCATTTCTTTCAATAAAAAGCGTTCGCTATGGTTCATGATGTTGGCTTACTGTAGCACTGGTTAGCACTTGAACCTCACACCTCCAGGGTCTGATTTCCAGGGTCGATTCCCTCTGTTGTGCATGGAGTTTGCATGTTGGTGGGTTTTCTCCCAAGGGCCAAAGATATACAGATTAGTCTTTTTAAATTGTGAAAAGTGTAAATTGTTCTACTATGGTTGTAAAAATGGGAATAAATACAATGATCATCTTTGGCCTTCACAGACCCTAGTTGAACTACAGAGGTTCCTAAATGGATGGGTGGATGGATTGATGGATGGTTCATGATGTTTTCGGGAGAGAAAGATCCTCTTCCAGCTCGGGTCTCGACTCAGCCCAGGAGTTGTAGACAAAAAGCAAGGCATGCCCTGTTGGTGGCTATTAATAAAAACACAAAACCTTCTTATATTAAAACTAAGTGAAGCAAAGCAACATATTAATGGTGGTAATGTTCCTGTAATTATCTTTCGAAAGTGGTATTTTCAGATCGGACTGATTTCTGAACCATGGGCAGTTTTAAAGCTGGTGATGAAGCTTAGTGCGTGGTCAGGATGTACCAGAGAATCCTGGGTTTTAAGGGTATTAAGAATGACTAATATCATCTAGCTGGACACATAAACAATCTGAAAGTTTTAATAAGCCACTAAGAACTTGTACAGATTATAACAGACTACACACTACACTACACACTGTTTAAACTAAACAAATAATACTGCAATATACAGTACTGTAAGTCCAGCATCACCGGGGCTAATACAGTTTGGAACTCTAGACCTGAGGCATGAAGATGATAATATTATAGAACAGAATAGAAATGTTCATATTTGCATCGTTGTTTCGGTACCTCGTAACCGTACGCTGAACCGCTCCGTCTGTGAAGTGGCATTTACAGTATCGGTAATGTAACTGATCGTTTGCAGCATGTACATCTGTTTTCATTTCAGTAGAGTGCACATCCATCAGCTGTGTCTCAGTGAGTGAGGGAGCCGACTGAGGCCACAGAAACAGCTCTGCTGCAGGTGGCCGTACAGTGCGGGCTCATTCGAAGCAACACATCTGCTCTTTCACAGCCCTCTGCCTGCAATGTTAACACGTCCATAGTACGGAGCAATTAACCGCTATTGAGGCAAACGGAGGAGAGCGTTCCTATTTTGAATGAAATCTTCTGCTATTTACTGCTCAAAGACCTAAAGCTTCCTGTAATCATTTTTTTTTCTTCTAAGGACGTGTGAAGTACTAGAGATTAAAAGGCGCAATATAAGCGCAACCATCTTGCACAACTCGGAGCACTTCATCTATTCCACGCTGTAGTGCGAAACAGCCGTGGCCTCCCCGATGAGGATTTGCTCCTCCAGAAGAAAGGTAATGGTTTTATTGTGATTAATGCCCAAACCTTATAGCCACATTTGTCTTATTTTACCGTCTCCGAGTTCTCCGGTCCATCTATTTGCTGCTGAGCGCCGCATGCCATCCCCCTTGACAACTGTGTAAAGGTAAATAACGAGCAGGTCGACTCTCGCCGAAGGTACCTCATGCCAGCACCCTGGATTTGCATTATTCATCTTTATTACAGCGCTGTCTGTGCGGCTCATAGAGACCTGACATCACCCGATTCGCACTCACACGCTTGGTTCATTAGCAACAGCTCCGGCAAACCCACGGCTCACCTTTAAGCAAATCGTTTACAGCTCCAATGTCACTGCGGGCCTCATAAAGGCAGCTTTCATCTACCAAAAGAAAGTCAGTCTCATAGTGGCCCCCAATAATATGCATTGCATCTTTTAGCATTGCAAGTATGAGGATTTTACTCAGAAGCTCAGCTGCATATTGAATATGCTTTTCCTGAGGCTGGAATCTCAAAGCCAAATAAATGGCATGGGAATTTCATATGCAGAAAAACATAAAGAATGTTTTTCATGAAAGTAATATGTGCATAGATGAATAACTTTGCGTGCCGGGTATGAGAGCCCAAGAGGATTTCTATTCGAGAGATGACTGAATCATTTTAATAGCTCAAGAGGCTCAACATTTTGCCCCCTAGAGGAGTCATTCCCAAACCTGAACGTGTATTACCATCACGATGCATACGCGTATTCCGCCGTGTGATATTTCTGCTTACTCTGTCTAACACATCTCTGACCAAAGGAATTATCTGATTAGAAAGCCATTCTTAGGTCACTGTGGGTATGTGAACACAAGGGAAACACTTAAATGAGCAGGTTGGGAGTACTCCAGCACCAGCGTTGTTAATTACTGCCCTGGATTTGCGATGTTGCCAACCTTGCCGGTTCTGTGGCATGAAATAGCAAGGATTAAAGGCAACATTCATTAAAAGAAGGGAGTGGTGGCTCAGACGGCTAAGGCTCTAGGTTGTTGTTTTAGGGATCTGAAGATCCAGGTTGGAAGGTTGAAAGCAGCTGATAGAAAGCTTGTTTTTTTAAGGACCCAAGCACTATGACGTCAGCCCTACAGTATGTCTTCATGGTGTGTTAAGGGCCCACTTGTTTTTCTAAGGATTTTTTTCCCCCACCATTTGGGGCTTTTGAGAGTCTTAACATTGGGAGTCTAAAAAACTGATGAAAACTGGTAGACAGGTTTGAAACTGATGAGTATTATATGAGTAATAGCCTGAGAGTCTGGGCCCCGGGCGTGGCACGAGGCCCTCACACGAGATTTTGTTGCATAGCTCATACACACTTGCACGTACTGTATGCACGCGAAACCCGGTACATATTTAGAGCTCATTGACCTGAACCACTTTCGCACCGCATGTCATGGGCTCAACTCAACAAGAAGTCATTATTTTGGGTTGTATACAAAACGCACCCAAGGGATTTTGATACACTCTTCCTTTATACTGTATGATGTGATCACAAGACATTGAGAGATTTTTGATATCTTTAATGGGTCAGCCGCGACGTTGCCTCAAACTTATGCCGAAAAGTGAAACTGTCTGTTGGACGTCATATTGAGTGACACCATGGTGTGATGCTTTTTTTTCCCAGCATGTTTTTTTTTTGGAGGTCAAAACATGAAATTCCATCTTTTCTAAAATGATGTCATAATAATGGTATTGGGATATCCCCTTTAAGCACATGTGCCCACAGTGCCCGCTGTGTTTCTGGTGTGCCTGCGTGGCGATGGCACTGGGTGCTTAGGCCTGCTCATTATTGCTTCCAACTACTGTATATTTTATTATAATAATAATAATTCTGAAAATTGGCATCTCCAAATTATTATCTAATATTTTTCTCTTTTCGCCACCGGTATTCAGGCCAAATAAATCCGCTGTGACCCCTGAGGGACAAAAAATTGCATTGGTCATCTCGAACAATCAGGATCTGATTCTGTAAACCAAACATGTTCCTGAAGTGATTACCCACAGCCTTTCTTCGTCCTGAGCCCTATCGGTCCTTTGCTTGAGATGAAGCAGCTTCTAGATAGAAGCTGGCATTCCAAACAGTGCGAAGAAAGAATAGGTTGTCTGATGCTTAATCACTGCAGAAAACCCAGGACTCTGAATACCCTGCACACGCCAGGCCCAATTAGCCAGGTGTATACAGGCTGCCAGTCCAGGAGAGGCAAGGGGCAGCTGATGCACTGCACTAACATTTGCTCTTCTCTGGCTGCCCAATCAATACCGAGCAGATGTGCGAGACACCAGGTCTGCTGCTGCTGGGATGCGAACCAGGCACCGGGTTGATAAAGCGATCGCAGATTCATAGAGATCATTAAAAGTGCCAAATATCGCTGTGTTCCATTTGCATAATGGTTTACAGTTAAACAGTTCAGTACCGCTTCTTCTATTCTATTTCATTTTCCTCACCGTAGGCTCTGTTGTAGCCCCTGTGTGGCGAACTCGTCGGTGTCAGAATGATTGGTCACAAGTGAGAAGGGGGTTGAAGCTGAGGCGCTCGGCGCATTATGAATCCAAGATATCATATCCAGTGAAGCGAGGCACAGGGCCCTTCCATCCTTTCATTCTTTACGGCTGACAGTAAGACCTGAACTCTCCACAAAAGGCCTGCAGGATTTATGAGCGGTATGGATTACCGGCCCAAGTCAAATGGAGATGGCCAGGAGAACCGTGTTGTGTGGAGCAGCTGCTATCAAGGGAGATTGCCTCATTGATTTGTGATGAATACCTCCAACCACGCTCTTTTCATTTTCCATCACTGCCACCTCTTCTCCATACAAGTAGGCTGAAAGCTTGTATTATAAAGCCTTGTGAGTCAGAGTGCTAATAGGACGCCGATAATGCCGAGCTCGGCGCATGTGCTGTCCCCGTCAGCGTGCTCACCGAGTAGGAACCGAGTTGGCACGAAGAACAGACACAGCAACCTGGCGGCTGTAATCGGCACCACCGTGGTTATAAGAACAGACATCGGAGCTCAGGCCCAGCTGGACTGAGATGACCATGTGACCAATCTGTCAGTCGGATAAGGGTATAACCGTGTGACGTGATCAGAAATGACAAAGAAAGTGCGCCGCTTGTCACAGAACACAGAAGCTAAAAGAGCACAGGCGGATATTTACCGCTTCAGACAGACTGTTGAATATACACAGTGCATACTGAACGGGAAGGACAGGAGGGCAATGACACCATGGATCGGCTTATATACTGTATACACAGTACTGCGGGATGTGGGGGGGAGTGTAGGCTCTCCGGCACCCTGGCAACACCTGGGGAGTACCGGAGTGCCGTTTTCATCTAAGGGGTGTGACAATAACACTCATTTGCAAATGAGCCAGTTGGAAAAGAGGCTGTTCAGAACAATTAGTAGGGTATACATGCTCTGAATAGTCCTTGATTGGCTTGCTGGAATTCAGAAAAAGACCCGCATTTGCAATCACTGCCAAATATTCAGCAGGACAAGAATTCGGGATTGAGTTACAGTATACTAGAAGAACTGCATCCATGCTTTACCATGGCTTAACATACAGTACAGTAGCTGCCCTGTTATCATGTACTGTTCATCATTTCTGTACTTGTATTCACCTACATTATAGATGCACTTTGGGAATGAACAAGCAGAGAGCATCTGTTGCACGGCTTCAAGTGCGGTCTCATTTCATTGATTGATTCTCACTCACTCACTCACTCACGAGATATTATTTGGGTGGTGGAACATTTTCAGCAGATATTATGCAGAGCAACAGATGGGACAGAGATATTAATTGTAAATCTAAACCTATATGGTAGATGTACAGGGGTGGCATGGTGGCGTTGTTGGTTAGCACTGTCGCCTCGCACCTCCAGGATCTGGGTTCGATTCAGGCCTGTGTGCATGTAGATTGCATGTACTCTTCATGCCTGGTGGGTTTCCTCCATCAGTCCAAAGACATGCAGATTAGATTCATTGGCGTTCCCAAATTGAGTGTATATCCATAGGTGTAGTGCTAGAGGGCACATTGCACTAATTTCTCAAAAATATTTGAATTCAGATACATTTTTGAAGATCCAATCATCAGTAAAGCGTATGCCATGCAAGATAATCAGTTAAAACAAATGGAACAGTCTATTTGTCAAATTCTGCATTGGGTAAAATGCAAGACATCCGATTTTTAAAAATGCCAGCAGGCTTTCAGCACCACAGTGAATACAGCTGTATCGCAAGCCGACGTTAACTAATAAAAAATACAAACCGGATTCCAAAAAAGTTGGGACACTTAACAAATTGTGAATAAAAACTGAATGCAATGATGTGGAGAT
>JAQMYL010000003.1:22462726-22494549 GCA_030014365.1 Clarias pachynema | reverse complement strand
ACCATACTCCACTATAATGCACCATACAACACCATACTCCACTATATTGCACCATACTCCACTATACTGCACCATACAGCACCATACTCCACTATATTGCACCATACTCCACTATACTGCACCATACTCCACTATACTGCACCGCGCACAGTATTGTGCCATACCGTTGTACCACGCACATACACAGTATTGTAAGATCCTGCGCCTTACTGCACCATACTCTACTACACTATACTATACACCCCTACCTTGTACAATACTTGACCATGCTCTACCACACCCTACACATCGCCTTCATAGGTATATCATTACATTTACATTACAGCGTGGGTATATCATTACATTTACTTTACAGAGTTTTTCCTTGCCACTGTCGCCTTCACCCTTGGCTTGGTCATCAATGACAATCTGATTATTATCTAGACACATTTTTCTCACGCATACACACTTCCATAAATTTTCTTTTCAAATTTTCTTTAAATTTTTATGAAGCTGCTTTGAGACAATGACCATTGTTAAAAGCGCTATATAAATAAAATTGAATTGAATTGAACCATGCACGTGCACAGTATACAATTGTATCTCGCACATACACAGTATTGTACCGTACTGTGCACTGTATCATACAGTACCTTTCTGCACTATATTGTACCATACTGCGCCTTACTGCACCACATTCTATTAAACTACACTGCACTACAGCACCATGCTCTACTATACTGCACCATGCAAACAGTACCATTGTACCATGCACATACACAGTATTGCACAATACTGTACACCGTACCATACAGTACCATACTGTACCTTACTTGACCATACTCTACCATACTCTACGCATCGCCTTCATAGGTATATCATTACATTTACATTACAGCATTTGGAAAACTCCCTAATCCAGCTCAATGGCTCAACAGTGGTATCTTGGTGGTGCTGGGGTTTGAACCTGGCACCTTCCAATCTGCAGTAAAGCACCTCAACCACTGAGCTACCCCTGACCCCAGGCAATTTGGAAACAGCAATTAATCTAATTTACATGTCTTTGGACTGGATCACCTGGAGGAAACCCACCAAGCACGGGGAGAACATGCAAAGTCTATGCACACAGACCCCAAGGTGGGAATCAAACCGGGACCAAATTCAAGTTCAAAATTTAAATTTTATTTGTTACATACAGTACATGACCATGCACAGTATGATATGCAGTGAAATTCTTATATGACTGTGAATGACCTAAAAAAAATAAAGGTAGGGTAGCATGGAAGGACAGAAGGATAGAAGGATTTTACTGCAAGGGAAAATTACACTGAGAGAAATGTAAATTTTAAAATAAAAAAATATTTACAATTTACAAAAAGTTGCAATGGAAAAAAACAAGATGTGCAAAATGTGAAAGTGCACAATGTGCAGTATAGTGAGATATGGCGTGTGGGTATGACAGAAGTACTGTAATATGAGTGGAACATGAGATATGGAATAAAGTGATTGTGTCAGCAGCAATGTTAGTTGTCCATGTTTTTGATCCTGTTTTAAAGTGCAAGTTAGTCCTGTTGAAGTGGAAACAGAATATGTGCAGTAGTGCAAATTTGCAATGTGGTGAGTAATGCAGACCTTGGAGGTGCACAGCTACAGTGCCAACCACTAAGCCTCAGTGCCGCCATTGTTTATATACATATATACAATTTTATGCTGTGCAATTTCAGGGGTGGCAACTGCGCATGCACATATTTTTCTAGGTTATTCTATGAGATCTGAGGTTTTTGCAGCTAAGGGCCTTCTTTACATAGATTTATATAATAAATTCACTGGACAGATTTATAAAATATTAGGTGACATTTAATATGTAAAATATTTATTGGTTATTTTTTAAAGTAAAAAAGCTGTTTATTTAATGTAATAATAATGTTGAGTGGATGCACAGTGGTTTTAGCGGTTGTAGTGTTGCATTTCCAGGATTTGGCGTTTCTCCCCTCTGGTCTGAGTACATAACCTTTGCATGTTCTCTTCATGCTATGTTGGTACCCTGGTTTCCATCCTTAGTCTAAAGAAGCATGTTGCAGGTTGATTGATGTTCCAGAATTGCCACCAGTGTAGCTGTGCACCCCATCCAAGGTGTCCCATGCGTTATGCCCTGAGCTCCCTGGGTTAAGCCCCATGACCCTACAGAGCATACAGTAAGTGGCATGGAAAATAAATCAATGAATAAATGTTGGATTGTGATCAGATTTCTACCAAAATGGATAAATAAATCATAAATAATCATACACCCCTGGCTGTGCTTCATTGATCCATGGGCTCTCCAAAAAGCACTTTAGCAACTGCTGGACTATTTTAGTATACCATATTTAAATCTATGTAATTATTGTTTCTGTGAAAATGGCCTATTTTCACATATTCCTCAAAAGTGGAATGATACAAAAGAAGCACACATTTATTTTTGACGCATCTGGTATGAGAAAAAGTACAATTAGGTTTGGCATGACCCAATTAGCCTATTATAAAGAACAAAGTTGCATTTGCAGAATATTTCATTTGCAAAATAAATGATGAAATAACAACAGTAATAGGTCCAATAATATTTCGAGGATTTGATTTGTAATTTAAATTAATATCAGTTTAATGTAATAACTCTGCAAGTTTTGCATAGAAGCAACAGCTTCAAATAACAAAGTTTTTTGTGGTCGGAGTTGAGGTGGCAAAGATAAGTTCAGGGGCAGCTATCAGCTATCAGGGTGTCAGCCATCACCCTGTGCCACATCTCTGCCATTGTCCCATTGCTAATGAATTTAGATTACAATTGATTAAATTAAACTGCAATCAAAAGCCCTACAGAGCATAATGTGAGGGGACACGTGTGGCCCGAGTTCGAACGGGTTTGACACGCCTGCTCTGTTCAGCTCAGCCGCCATCACCTTGGTAGGACGAGTGTATTGATTTAGTTTGCCACAAATCAAATGAAATGTCATGTTCGGTATTTTTCTGAGCCTTGAATCTGAAAAGATGTCTCACATAAAATTAGCCATGCAGTGATTTTCTCATAAATAGTCAGTATTTGCACTCTGCATACAGCTACAGGGTTTGACAGAGCAGCCCTCATGCACTATACATGAGACTAGATGGAAAGCTTTGAAAGAAATGATGTACAAACTGATATTTATGGATGCATTACGCAAATTACATCAACACACCCACGAGCATGCTATTTTACTTTAAATTTGTTTGTTTATGGATAAATTATAGAAAATTCAATTATGCAATTCGGTAATGAAAATGTTAATTAATCACTGTTTAGAGTTCAAAGGCAGACCCTTTGTTGATGGAATAAATATTGCTTTTGAATAAGATATTCACAAAAAAAATGAGTTCTTAGTAAATCTACACCTACTCGTACCAACTTTGTTTCGGCTCAGTAAAGAGGTTACATTTCATTTTTCAGTATTTGTGTCTGTGTGTGTGTGTGTGTGTGTGTGTGTGAGAGAGAGAATTCCTGTGTTTGCAGGTGAAGCCTGGCTTACTCCGCTGTAGGGCAGGCTGAACTCTCTGCTCACAGAGGCGGTAATACCAAATATGCCTCCGGGACTGCATCAGCTCACTAGGATAAGTAGGCTACACTGGTATCAAAATCCAAAATCACTCAGACCCAGATAAAGAAGAGAGAAAGGTAGATCAGCAAACTGAAGTGCAGTAATCAAGCTTGATTGTTAAAATGTGATTCCTGTGTAAATGAAATCAATTAAATGTCATTAAGAGATTTAAAGGTTACAAGTAAAACAGTCTATAAGTGGGTAGCATAGAATGTTGTTAATGAAAGGCATTTAACCCTTAAAACACAAGCCGCACAAATCCATGCCAGCAACACAGCAAAGTGCAATGATGATTTCAAATATATATATATTATTTTTTTAGACACACATTTGTGCAGTTTTATAAGAAAACAGCTGTTAGGTTTTACTGAGCTTGCTGGAGAATATGAGTTCTTCTGGTTACTTTGTCATACTCGCTCCTTTCTACATTAGGTTTTATGTTTCCATCTGAAAACTGGTGTCTTGTACTATATTTTTTTTCTTTATAGCCATGCATATATTCTCCTGTTATCTTATTTATTTATTAATTTTTAAGTTATATATGGAAATACTGAATGATTTTGTACATAAATATGCAGAAATGATAAACATATATAACAAAATTGGTACAGCATATGATATGGTGCCTAAGACTTTTGCACTGTACTGTATATATATATATATATACTGTATATAATACTGTCTTCAAAAAGTAATCAGTTACATTACAGCGTTAGTTTCTGATAAAAGTAACTAGTTCGAGTACTTTTCCATTGCAGTAAATGAAAACTCCTTTGTGTTTCCTCATGCATGTTGTTTTAGTCAAGACCGTTATAATTATTCTACCATCATCACTCAGCGAAGTTTGGCCCATAATCAGTTAACTACTACTGTAATACACCTATCTCACCTACGCGGTTTGGCGCGGTGGCCGTAAGTACGGTTCATCATGATTCACCGCGAGTTTTGGCGCCGTGATTAGGTTTCCATCTTTCCGCGCGACAGTCCTTACATAGTCAAACCGCATAGGTGAGATAGGGGTATAACAGCAGGAATAACAGAGGGGGGGCGGGTTATCGGGGGCGGGGCTTGTAGGACAACTTTCACACACACACACACTAATTAATTGGGAATGACTGCTGTCTGGCTCACAGATTACATAAATTGTCTGAATAACGGATTACATTTTTGAAAAAATAACTAAGTAACTGAGTACTTAAATGGCGGACCGAACGCGTTAGATTACTCGTTACATCAAAAAAGTAATCCGATTACAGTTACTTTGTAACGCGTTACACCCAACACTGGGCTTTAGTATAGAGTTGTATAGTTGGGTTTTTGAATATGTCAGGTAGAAAGAAAGTTATCATATTTTTTTGTAACATGTGAACTATATGCAATATATATAATTTTTTTGTCATAGAAACAACCGAAAACAAACATAAAAACACATGATCATGCATACTGTATCTCTGCTATTTTGCCTATGGTAACCCATTATTAATCATTTTATCAGTCATGTTTGTATAGTTGATTAAAATGAAATTAAATTCTGTTCATAATATTGCCTAGGTTGTGCTGAAAAAAAAGATATGTCACTCTATATTACACAATCCTGAGCCTTGTGTATTTATTAAAAAAAAAAAAAAAACTGCAAAACCAAAAAAAAAAATGGCAAAATGCTCTGAGTTGTAAGGGCTACTCTGCACAAGCAGTAATGGTTCCTCTTAAAGATGCAAAAATGAGGAATGGTACAGTACTAGGATTCAGTTGCTAGAAAACAATATAAAACTGCCACATGAGTTGAAGGCCATTTAGCAAGGGTTATATTTCAGCATTTCAGTTTGTAAGCTGATATTTATGTCTTTAAATTACTTTAGTGAAAATCTATCCATACTGTAGCTCGAGCACAGGTTACGCTATTGATTCTGCTGCTGCTCCTTTTTGTCCTTTAGATTAGAGTAAACACCATACGCGTCCTAGTTTAAGACGAAAGATTTGAGACGTTAAGCGAACATCCCTATGCTTGAACACTCTGAAAAGCATCCTACAGCTATTGGAGCCTATGATTAATTACAATGCAGATAAAACTAGATATTTGCAGCTCATAGAGCAATTCCAACTCCTACAGACTTGTATCCTACTTTTAGAGTAAATATAACCCAGACGGTCTTCTTCATCCTATAGTATATATTCCAGTAAGCAGTGGAGGCTTCAGGGCAAAACTCAATACTCTTAACTTGTCTCTAGTTGAAGTATTATGTATCTGCTCTAAAATGTGTATAGAAATGTAATTCGTTCCGTAGGAGAGCTCTTAAGGCAAAACACATTTTCCCATAGAAAAGAATATAAATGCAGATAATCCGCTCCAGCCACCCAAAAATATTACCAATATTACCAACTTCCAACACTATAATCATATTCTTCCGTAAAAAAAAACAATTAAAACATTTAGAAAAGGTATTAAGTAAATTAAGTAAAATATGAATTAAATGTATGATTCCTCTTGGCACTGGTTGCTTTAAAGACTGAAATTGGCTCCCTTTTCTTCTTTCTGTGATTCCTGCTAAAATTCTTGGGACCCATGGTGCTATGACTTCATAAAAAATGAAAATAAATAAATATGGAAAATTAAAGCAATTTTAAGTTTTGAACTGCTCCTGGGCGGACGCGCAACTTAGCCACCGGAGTTCAGTTTCTTCCCAAATTTCTTCCCAAATTTTAGTTCTTATGCCAGTACCACTGTACTCCATATGTCTATCCACATACTATACTGTTTATCAGTTTTTTAATCACTGAACTGCTGTTTAGAACATGAACGGGCAAGTGTAACGACTCGGGTCTCACGAGGGGCAGAACCGCATGAAAATACCCTGCACTGTTCAGAACGGGCAGATCCGCAGGCTGCTACCCCGTGGAGTTCTGAACAGGCAGAGGCACGGCCATTTATACACGCGGTTGCCAGGCAACGCCACCGCAAGGCAATCAGCCTGGACACGCCACACCTGGCGGCGTGTCTATTTAAGGCTCCTGATACCTCTGCACTTCGTGCAATCATTAGATAGCACCGGTAAAGTATCAGGGCCAAAGACAAAGAAAAAATGAAGAAAAAGACAAAGCGCACAAAAAGTTCAGAGAGAAAGGCAAAGACCCGGCCTCTAAGATAGAGAGAGAGAGAGAGAAAGGAGGATCTTCCCGTGCGTGTCATAAGCACTCTCACAGCCTCCTACTTTATTGAAGCTAGTAAGCTAGATGTATTCTAATCTTTTCTTGACGAGTGCGCCTGTTCGAGTGGCTTGAGCGTAGGATCCGTTGCCTAGGGAATCACTTTGGTGCACTAACCAATCTGTGCATAATGACCTCCTAGGGCTGGGGAAATAATTTTGCTTCTGTCCTTGTAGCTCAGTCATGCAATTGACAGTGTGATTGACAGTGTAAACATTTATGTTTAGATTAGAAAATCAATGCACTTTTGTGTGATCACTGAAAAGTAACAAGTCTCGATTTAAAATGTTGAGAGTAAATGTGCAGTTTTTTATATATGAAGTGAGCAGAAGTAAAAAGTATCACAAATAGAAAATACCGAAATACAGTAACAGAGATGTTGTTATTTGTTGCTTGTCACCTCTTGCTGTTAGAAAAAGTCCATCATAGCCCGAAAAACCAAATAACACAGATTCCTTCATACTTTCATCATCTACAGTAGAGAGAGAGTAACACACTCACCAAGCAGCTCTAATGAAATCTGTGTTACAGATCTTGTACATTATACATCAAAAAGGCCATACTTTACTCTCAGCAATAAAAAGTGCTCTACATTCTGATCTCTCATCAGATCTAAGTCTATTCAATCAAGTCTCATCAAGCAGCAAGGCACCAGTTTTGTTCAGCGAGACATGCAGTCTGTGATCAAGTGCTCTTTAAACAAATTCGAAGTGTGAATAATCTAAAATCAAAGGCATCAACAACACAGGTTTCTTCTTTCTCGTTTTTTTTTTTGGCTGTCAACTAATTCAAAAATGAGGAGTGTGCTCTTTAAGAGTTTGACCGTCCTGTACATTTGTTTCAGAGACTCAGAATATTAAGCTGCTTAAAGACCCTGAACTCAGAATGCATCTCTCCTTTCCACCCGGAGTAGATCATCACCACTGTATAATCATGCACTTGTTCCTACTGTCTGGTCATTTGGCAAAGCAATGAAAATATTACCAAGCTAATGCTGTTGCAATATACTGTAATGTAGTTCATGTTCTACAGAGCGTAACAATATATATTATGGTTAAGCCTGTTTCCTCCGGGTTACAGCAAGTGGAGCTGATTGCTCCATTTACATTTACAATTGGCAGACACTCTTATGCAGAGCGGCTCACAAAAGTGCTTTGAAGATTTCGTTATTGAAAAGATCTTTACACTGTGTTACTAGGTTACTAACTAAGTTCCATCAGTCAAACATTGTTTGAAAGTTTTTTTTTCTTTTTCTTTTGGATAGGAGGGAATTAAACCAAATATACTGTAAGAAACAGATCGGTCCTTAGTCATCGCTTAAATATATTACGAGTGACTCGTTGTATCTAGAGGAAGATTATTCCACCACCTAGGTGTCAGAACAGAAAACAGTCTAAATGCATTTGCATAATCTGATACGATATTTAAAGCTCGGTTCTTGTTTTTTCTATTTTATTATTTATAAGTGGACAGTCAGCGTTTCATTTCATGCGACACATATTTTTCCACTGGGTTTAGTATTTCAGACATTCCATGAAAAAATCAATTATTAAATGTCCAATTAAAATGGAATTTTCTTTCTAAATGTTCTGTATTTTTCTATATTTGTACAGAAGTTTTTCTCCATATATATATACAGCTAGGTTTTTCTTTATTTTATAAGGTGTAGTTGTACAGTTACAGGTTTTTCTCATATTTTATATTTTGTTTTATCTCTACAGATATATTTTTCCTTAGCTAAAGTTATTTTCTATATTTTATTTCTTATTTTATTCCATATTTATTTCCTATTAATAATCTTTTTTTAAGGTCACGGGCGGTTCATTTAAGCATTTCACTGCATATCGTATTGTGTATGACTGTGTATGTGACAAATAAAATTTTAATTTTAATTTTAATTTTGAACAGTGTTGCTTACCTAAATTTCTGGTTTAGTAGAGATGATTTTATATGTGTCCCCAAAAATGGCCATTTTTCAGTGTTATACTGTTTCGCTTCAAACAATAATAATTAAAAATGCTAATTATTCATATTTCTTATATGTCGTATTGCTACTAAAATTAGTGTAAGCTTCTAGAAGCATATGACCTGTAAAAAATAGTTGCTTAAATTGTTATTTGGTAAAAGCTTAAAAAGCAAATTGTCTGTAGTGTCTGTAACCTTGTCAAATTCATGTTGCAATATCTTAACAATTTTGCATTATAGAATAATAAACTTTTTCAGTTTTATGTCTTTTCATGTGAAATTAAAATTGGCCAAGTTTCATCTGAATGACAATTACAGTAATATCATTGAAAGATTTGAATTGAAAAAAGTTACAGAAACTACATAAAAGCGCATGAAATTGTATTTATCAAATGCGTTTCTTTTTATCTGATAAAAATATGGAAATATAGATGTTTAAGCATATTTACAAACAACTAAGCATGGATAAATATTATTAAAAAATGATGTTATATGATCCTATATAAAAAAAATTACTTTTTCACCTATAGGTGAGACACTTTTTATCACCGATAACGTGTTTCGTTTTACTTATAGGGTTCGATTTCTTGCATTACTCTACGAAAAGCCACCACCACCTTTACTTAACAGCTCATTTCTATATCGTTCCATTACCCCCAATTCTTCAGTCTTTGCTCCAGTGTAGAAGGTCTGACTTGTTTCCCGCTCATCTCTCTATTCCACTAAATCTGCACACGGACCAGATGTGACCACGTCCCCATGGGCCCGTTCTCCCACACCAGTTAGAGATTTGCAAGGCCGTCTCTGCAGGTGCACGGCTACAGATAAATGCAAGGACAAGCAGAAATCATTTAACTCCAGAACAACAGAAAGCTGTGCACCATGGTGACATCTGTCCCAAAGAAAAATTGTCTCATGGAATTTCTGTGTGTGTGTGTGTGTGTGTGTGTGTGTGTGTGTGTTTTTTTTTTTACTGAGCTTATGCAAGGAGGGGAAAAGTGGTGAAACAGAGAAATAATGGAAGAAATCACTGAACCTGCCATATTTGTGTGCAAAACTCATTTGTTTCACACAAACACTGTAATTTCTAAACTTGCTTTGCCAAGCAGAAATGTACAAACCATGAAAGTGTAAACTCCCAGGTCTTTCCAAAAGCAGGCCTGTTTGCCTGAATCCAAATGTCTTTTGTTGTGTTTCTCCCATAAGCGTGTTAAAGCATGTGTAGCTTTGGGGAAATGAATTTTTCTCTGTATCTATGACCAGAGCCTCAAGTAAGGGACAAAAAAAAATCATAATTCAACCCTGACAGCAAGCATTTGTCATTTACAGTAGTCATGAAATAATCCTGACAGTCGCATTCTCAATGTGGACCAAGCACATGTTAATGACTCTGAACTGTCAGTATAAGATACAGTATCTATAAAATGAACAGCAAAATTTTATTGCAAAAGCAAGTGGAAAAAAGCTGTGATATATAAAAAAAATACTGTAATATAAAAAAAACTATTTTCATTAAAAATTATAATTATTGACAGAACTGGAAAATAGATTTAAAAATATATTTACAGTACATATCATATTGGGGAGTGGTACTGTAGCTCAGACGGCTTAGACCCCTCGGTTTCTGGTTTGGGGATCTGAGGATGCGAGGATCTACCCAGCCGCTATGTGCAGTGCTGGTCCCAAGCCTGGATAAAATGAGAGGGTTGCATCAGGAAGGGTGTAAAAACCTGTGCCAAGTTGTTGTGCAGATTTATAGTCGGCTGTGGCGACCCCTCAACGGGAGCAGCCGGAAGGCTAACACCAACATCAGAGTATATGAGAGTTATTATTATATTATCATTTGAGATTGATATTGAGATTGTGACATCATCGTCTTATTATCCATTTTAGATCAAGTTCATCTGTGTATCATCTCAACACATGGCTCAATAGAAGAGCAATATGGTAATGAGCAAACTGAATGTAGTTGGGAAGAAACTTGAGTACCTGGAGGAAACCCAACAAGCAAGGGAAGAACATGCAAACTCCACATACTGAACAGAGCAGAGGTGAGATTCGAACCCTTAACTCTGGAGATGAGCGGTGACAATGCTCCCCATTTTTCAGAAACTTGAACAATAATTGGTGCATAATGTGAAAATATTGGACAGTTTTTAAAATTATTAATATTATTTAAATGTTTTTTTTTTTTTTACACAACTTCAGTTTATTACAAAATTCAAATGTACACAATTTAAGATACAAAATTTCCAGTAGAAAATGGAAAAAGCCAAATTTTTAAGTGTGGTCTCAGACTTTTGGACCCTGTGAAACCTTGTATGCGCCATTATTGCCAATGTTTTAATTCAGCGTTGTATTTACTGAAACTTATTCTTTGATCTTATAATGTCATTGCCAGCTCTGAATGGATTCTATACAACATTCAGGTTGAATGCGAAAACCTATTTGCCTTCCAATACAGATAAAAAACCAAACGTCATCAGTCTGATACTAGTTTTCAGATACATTTACTGTAATGACTGTTCACACCTAGAACAATGCGGAAAACTCGGTTCCTAAATACTGCACTAAAATTTCACTTTACACACTTTTATTTATTCATGGACATGTAATATTATTGTTGTTTACTTAGAAAATTAGTATTTTTGTAAAAATGCTGAAAGCTGTCTAATTTATTCAATGAACAAATAGGAATCAGGTCTGAACCACTTTTGAATTCTATTAAATGTACATTTGGATCTGCACCAGCCTAGGGCCAGATGTAACAATCTTCTTTATCAACCTGAGCCAGAGCAAAAATACATTTCATCACAGATCTGTAAAAGAGATAAGTATTGGGCTATTATGGAAAAGGACACTTGGCCAGATCTGGAGTGGATCCAGAGTGGAAGCCTCTTTGGCAAAGCTCAAGGAAATAGACTGAGAATGGTACTGTAGTATACAGAGGAGAAACAAATGTTCAAATATTTTAGAATACCTTTATCAAGGGTGTCACGGTGATGTAGTGCACCTCCAGGGTCCGGGTTCGATTCCCGGCCAGGCTCAATTCCCGTCTCTGTGTGCCTGCAGTCTGCATATTCTCCCTGTGCTTGGTTGGTTTCCTCCGGGTACTCCGGTTTCCTCCCAAGACCAGCTAATTTGTGTTCTTGAAATTGCCCGTAGTGTGTAAGTGAGTGTGTGTGCCCTGCGATGGATTGGCACCCTGTCCAGGGTGTACCCCGCCTCCTGGGATAGGTTCCAGACCCCCCCGCGACCCTGAATACAGGATAAAGCGGTACAGGCGATGAGTCAGGAGAGTGAGTGAGTTTCTTAGCAGCTATGAGTTAATAACCCAGTCCAGCTGTGCCACACCGTATCCTTGGTCTTAAAGTGACTTTTTCTTAGACTATACTTACCATAATCCCACTACTTTATTCATGTCCTTAATCATGTTACATCATACGGCCAGAAGTATGTGGACACCTGGCCATCACCAGTTCAGATTTAGTTGCTGTTTTCAGACATTTCACATTTTTTAAAATATGGAATGTTTTTTTTTTTTTTTTTTAAGGTACTAGGATTAAGTGTCAGGAATTGTATTTGAAACAAGTTCAACTGACTTCAACTGTATGCTACAAATACACGCTTCTTCTTCTTCTTCAGTGTTATACTGTATATGCCTATGCATCAACTTCAAACTAATGTTAAAGAAAGCGTTCTGATGTCCTCTCGTCCCTTAAATCTACACTACGCACATCTTTCCCGGGACTGCCGTGTTCCTTCTGAGTAAACTGAATTGCTGAAGAGCTCTATAAATCATAAAAATGACAGAATTTAAACAGCAAACTCAGACAGGTTCACATTAGCTTTAAGATTCTGATAGAGCAAATACAGAACATGTCACATTCCACACTAGGGCTGTCAAAACATATTAAGGAGGCAGACCTGAAAATCATTACTTGGAACATCACAAAATAAAATAATAAAATATTTATTTTTTTGCTCTGTTCACAAAACTCAGAGATGCTTCTTTCACTCGGGAGACTGATATCTTAAGAATAGATCACATGACATTTTTCGCAGCATAGTTTGTTTGATGCTTCTGTTATAAGATGCTAATATTATTATTATTATTTTTCCCCTCCAAACATACTGTACTGCCCCGGAGAATAAAATAAAATAAAATGAGTTTGTGCAGACTTCATTATAAAAACTCTGCTTCAACTGAGGATTTTTCTTTTTTAAATCATCATTGTATTTCTCCATATTTCCTCTTCAAAATAATTCAAACTTTCAGAATATCATGAACAGATGGGGCTGCAGGAAGAACGTAAATGCCATCATAAAAAAAAGTTGTTTTGTTTTTTGTTTTATTTTTTGTTTAGTTTTTTGTATTGCAGTTGTATTGAAGTTGATACAGCTATTACTGTATGTCACACTCATAAATAAATATGTACAAGTTCCATTTGTAACGGAAATCTTCCGCAGAGTGATCAAAGACTATTCTTTCTTTCTTTTTTTTAAAAAATGGGAAAATTGGTGCCAGTGAGACTAAGAGACAATTTAGAGAATAATAACTGGGCAGGACAATTACTTAAGGCTGTGTGAGTTTATTATACAGTACAATCAAAATAAATTGAGTGGGTCTGTGTGTTAAGGCTCTGAGTTACTGATAAGATGGTTGGTGGTTCAATCCCCAGTTCCACCATGTAGCCGCTGTTGGGCCCTTGAGCAAGGCCCCTTAACCCTGTTGGCTCCAGGAGCGACGTATAACGCCTGATCTGACCCCAGATCGGTCAGAATAAAGACTTTCACTGTGCGGTAAAGTATAAGTGGCGAATAGGGGCTTAACTGCAAAAAGAAAAATGCAGACATTACCATCTTCACTATTAAAGCCACAATCTTGTGCACTCAATAAGGAAATTATAGATATTGACGTTGATAAATCCCTATTTAAATATGATAAGGATTATGTGGTTCAAATAAATGGGAAGGAAATAACAAGCCACGATACTTACTTATCAGACCGCCTGTTGTTATTTTCAAGCATGACCTTTCCAATGGAAAGCTGTTCTTCCACTTTGAATGTTTCCGCCATTTCAATCTCAACAGTCAGGAACACTTTGTCTAATAGCAACATTTTCTACAAAAATGTAGAAACACTTGAGGTTGAATTGAATTTAACTTCACACTCATGATGGTGCCAGGATGAGCTTTTCCACTAAGAGTAAATTACAGTAAGGGTTGTACAGTATGTTAATGTTGGAAACACACTGGACAATCACTTATCTCCTCATCTGCGTGACTTTTATCCTCAGTGTTCACCTACTACTTGAATGTATGCAAAAGACTGCTGTCATGTTAAGATAAGAATATACTTGAAGTCACTAAATAAAAATGTTCACACTTGAAGGTCCCATATTTTATTATTACTTTAACAAGGTAAAATGGGTCTCTGTCTCTCGAAATCACTGTTTCAGTGTATATGAGCTACTGCCAAGCCACACCCACTACTGCACAACTGCAGAGCTGAGCAACTAATGGTAACAAGCCAGGGGACGGTATCCTCTTATATGAGGTCATATTAGGAAGAAAAATCTAATTGGCTCGTTTAAGCTCTAGGTATAAAAATTTAAAAGGGCAATGAAATAGGTAATGTTTTTTTCCACATGTTTTCCTTATTTGTATAATGGAGGCCCATCTGAATGTCTAATTATGCATGAAAAATTTATTTTGCATAATACACTGCCCGGCCATGTCAGAGTCCCGATCCGGTGGTCACGGTAAAAATGTTACACTGATTCAAAAGGGTCAAATTATTGTCAAGCATCAAGAAAAAAAAAAAACATAACTGAAGAGAGATTATTGAAACTAAAGTATTAAAATTGGGTTAGAAGTGAAAAAAAAAGCATAATTAAATCCTGAAAGAATAAGGATGAGCCATCATGCTCAAAAAAAAAAAGAAAGAAATGTGGTCGGAAAAACATGGGAGATCATTTGAATACTTAGTGAAATCAAATTATTAAATAAATAAATAAATAAATAAGAGTAGAACTCACTGCTATGTTTAATAGTGAAAATAAGAGCATTTCCACACACTCACAATGTGAAGAAAACTCAAAGGATTGGGACTAAACAGCCGTGTAGCCTTAAGAAAACCACTTATCAGTAAGAGTGATTGGAGAAAAGCTCCAAAATTTGCTAGAGAGCATAAGATCATGTGGTCTGATGAGTCCAGAAGTGATGGGTACATCAGGGTAAGCAAAGTGCCTACCGTACAAGCCTGTTGGGGCAGTATTACAGTATGATTTAAGGTTGATTCTGTTGGTCAGGTCTAGGTCAGCTGTCTACCAGAATGTACTGCATGTCCAGGTTTTTTCCATCGATGTATTTTTTTTTCCTTCCATGGTGGCATGGGCATATTCCAAGATGACGACGCCAGGATTCATCAGGGAGCATGAGACATAAGTGTTTGGATTGGCCACCACAGAGTCCAGATGACTTAACCCCGTTGAAAATCTTTGGGATGTGTTAGAGAAGATGCAAGACCTTGGAGAGAAATCGATGAAACTCTGGATAGAAAAAAATAAATAATAATAATAATAATAATAAATGCTATAAGATTGCATAAGCTTATCAAATGCATGCCACGGCTGTAATCAAAGCAAATATGTATACAGTAGGCATATACAAGAAGAAGAAGAAATTAATGAAAAAAACTTTAGATTTGGTAAATTAAGTCAAGTTCAAAGGTATTGAATAAAAATATTAACATTATGGGTTATTTGGCCCAGATGTTTCATTCATGTTCTTGATGTTGGTGGTGGTGTTTTTTGTTTTTTTGGCTTACATGTCAATTTTTCTTTTTTCATTTATTGTTCCCGATGAGAGCTCACATCCTCACGTCACACATATATGGCGACACAGGCAAACATTAACAGAGTGGTGTGACAGCAGTTTTTTTTATCCCATTGCCTCCAAAATCGTTGCAGCATCATTTTCCTCTCACATATGCTTATTGATGTCATTTCAAAGCAGCGTTCATGAGAACACCTGACACTGCAGTTTATACTCGGCTTAACAGCGCAGCAGTTCTCCTCTAAAAAGCCTGAGAGATCTGCCATACATCATGTCACATCATTGCTCTGGTGTGTGTGAGTGTGAGGGAGCTCAGTGTTTTAAAGGGAAACGCTTTGACAAGCTGGAGATGTCAGACCCCACACATGAGCACCATCTCATTGTTTATTTTAATTTGCTATCTTCTGGGGCAGCACCTTCATCATGTTCAATGGTGCGTGTTCATTATACAGTACAACACAAGCTGTTTACAGTTGAATCGATTAAAAAAGCCTGTTTGCAATTAAAAGCTCCACTTTTTACGCAAGAAAAATAACATGCCACAATTGAGCGCCTACCAGAAACCTTAAAGGGGTTGGCATGTCTGGGAGAATGCAGCGGTCTGAAGCTGAAGAAAGCCCTCCTAGCGAAAAGATGTGGGAGATCAAATCTAACTAGAATGTGGGTCCAACAGGATTGCTTGAGAGATTTCACGTCGAGGCTGAAGCGTCTGAACTATAGCTTTAACAGCGAGAAAAATAATGGCCTCCTACAGGGATGATTTTATACCTGCAGACTGTAGCTGAGATTTTTTCTTCTTCTTTTTTTTATTTTATTTTTTTTAAATCAAAAGCTTCCTATTCGTTACAGGAGAAAGATCTTGCTTTAAAAGAGTGGGTCAATACAAAATGTAGACGATTAAATATAATTAAAATAATCACGCCTTGTTTTTTTAAATTATTATCTAAAATACAGCAGAACACAATAAAGGGTGAACATGACATTTAATCACAATAGAGTTCAGTTGACGGACATATCTGTTCTGCACATTCAGGTGTGTTTGACATTGTTCATCGAGATGTCTGTCTCCTTATAAGATGATGTTTAAAGATATGAGTTTTTGTTGTCGAACTGCGCCAAAAGGGAGGATCACACGTTATCTGTCAATGACAGACCTGACCAGCAGGGAGCATGACCAGCTGACCCTCTCTACACCATCCTATCGGTGGGAGACATCTGTTTAGCCAAATGGCCTGTATCTCCACAGCGCGCACACACACACACGCGCGTGCGCGCGCACACACACACACACACACACACACACACACACAGAAGCCTGGTCTTAGCCTTTTCAGAGATGCCTGCCAGACACAGCCCTCTATCTTTTGTTACAATCCCTTCTTCTCTTCCTTTATCCCCTATAAATCCTTCCATCAGTGTTCCACTATGAATCAGAAAGCAAAAAAAAAAAAAAAAACAGGGATAGAACATCAGAAGCAGCAACAGCGGCCTTCACAATGGCTTTTATGATAATCTGTAAACATAGAGGAGCTTTAACTGCAAATCAACCTCAAATGTTCGGGGTGAGACAGGGGAAATGAGAAACGGCCAAAACACAGTATTGGTGCTGATTTTATTATTATAAATTTTTTATGTCATACATATAATACAGAAAATGCGAGTGCCAAAGGTGCAACTTCTGAATTTTATGCTACTGTATATGGAAGTGAACAATCTTGCTTCCCTAAAAGGTGCTAACTTCAGCTGTTTTGAAGAGATGATTTTATAATGCATGTGCCCCAAAAAGGCAATTTTTTAACAATGATCATTAAAATGCAAATTATTTATATTTCTTTATGAATATTGATACAAAAATTGGTGTAAGCCCCTAGATGTGTAAATATTAAAGCATTCTGGTCAAATTTAATGATTTTTCCCACAAATTACTAACAATTGTTTTGTTTAAATGCTCCAAATTAGACACACCTTATGTTATGTGGCTATAAAACATAGAAAACTACAATTTATTCAATCGAAATTTATCTGCTCAATAATTATTGTTAATACATATACTATTAAAATTCCAGGGCTACGTCAGTGCTTTGCATGAGAGATGTTTTTTGGTGAAAGTTTAAAAAGCAAAAAATCTGTAGTGTCCGTAACCATGTCAATTTCATGTTGGAAAATATCTTAACGATTTTGCATTTTAGAATAATAATACACTTTTTCAGGTTCATTAAATTGGAAATTTTAATTGGCCAAGTTACATCTAAATGACAATTAAGATCAATGAAAGATTTGCATTCAAAAAAGTTACAGACACTACATAAAATTACATGAGATTGGATTTAGCAAATGCATTTCTTTTCATCTGATGAAGGTATAAATGTAAGCACGGACCAGGATATAAGGATCATTAAGTATTACGATAAATGGTGTTATATGATCATATCTGAAAATTCACTTTTTAACCTACTGTAGGTGAGACACTTTTTAGCAGGTCTAAAGAGCAATGTCTCCTGGTGATGTTTTTTTAAATGCACAAATAATTCTTCATGTGGTCATTAATGATGTGTGATTTCGTTAGCATGGAGTTTCATGGTAAATGTATAATGATAATGTGCTTGTGAAGAAGACACAAATTATATAAAGTAAATATAACCAGCTCTCATACATGCAGTAGATCTGGATATTTATGCTTATTATTATCTTCTTCTTTTTTTTTTTAACAGGAGCACAGCCTCTCGTATTTATACTTTATGGTTACATATATTGCTATCACCAGACCCTCGGGTTTAATGAGGTAGTACCTGATAAGATAAGTGCTTGCCTAAATGCCTCAGTGAGCAGTGAGTGGCGTACTCTATAACCACATACAGTACACTGGAATATATGCTGCCACACATACAGTACAGTACTACATCACCAATTTAACATTACATAAAGTTTAAGCGGGTAACAAAGACAAATTGGTCATCATTACACGATATCTTGCTTTTTACTACTATATGAAGGGCGTTCGAGTCAGACCAGGACTTTTGATTTCACAGTGAAGAGTAAAAACACCCTTTATTTCTCTATATAATCCCCTGCTACACTTATGCACGTATCCCAGTGTTTCACTAGTGCTTGGACATCATCAAGGTAGAAAGTTTTCTCAGTGCGCCGGAGCCATGATCAGAGTGCCTACTTCACATCTGAAGCACTGGCCTCCCACGAACTCCTGTAATGACCCAAATATGTGGAAATGTCCAGGAAAAGGTCAGGACTGTGTGGTGGATGTGGTAATAACTCGAAACTCCTGTTTTTACTGCGGCTAAGAGTCTCATTACCAATTGCACTTGAAGTCTACTGTAAATGTAAATCAATTTTACATCATTCAGAAGAAATTTCATCACAAGTCCCGGTTTGGCTTGAACACCAAATGTACATACATTTGGCAACTTGGAAGCGTGTTTCAACACATGGCTGGTTTTCACCTTTTTTTTTGCCAATAATATATTTTGATATGTTACGTTAAGAAACATAAATATAATACATTTACTAAAGATAATGATTTATGACTGCAATAACCCTCCTCAATCATTATCAAAAGAAAGAAGTCCACATACAGTATGCACATCACACCAACAACAGTAGAGGAAGTTTTAAAATACTGTATTTCAGCGACCTAATAAAAGTATTAGAGATTATATCCCGACAGACGTTTCTATGAATAAAGATGAGTTGAGTGAAATGATTCGGGTTTAAAGCAGCGAGTAACATTTACCTCGGTTGATGAGACAGATCTTATGTGGATGATGCAGATCAATCAAAGTGACAGCTCGTTCTTGCTGTAAACCTAGAATTCTTTACAATTTGTTAGATTAGATCATAAACGTAGAAATATGAGGGACATTTTTTTTTACGTAAATGTTTCAGTCACTTTTGGGGAGTCTACTTCTGAGTGAGATACAGCATGTGCAAAAAGGAAAACATGTCCGTACTGGAAAGCAGGACGTTTACAGAAGTACAGTGCTGTGCAAAAGTCTTGAGCCAGCCTAATTTCTTTGCGTTTTTCTTCCAAAAGGCCACATTTTCTTGCATTATTTAATGTAGTATTGAGAAAGGCTTCCTGAAAGACTTGTTTTGGCTCCAATTTTCAGTCCAGTTCCTGTACCTGAGCAGTTTCCGCAAAGATTTATTTATTTATTTGTTTATTTTTTAAGACTCACAGTGACCTATGAATCATTCAAACATAAAAAATTTAAAAAAAAAACATCTAACTGAAGAAATAAACCAGTGAGAAACAGGTGCAGATGATGACTTATGATCAGGACGGGTTTTAATATATTTTTTTAATTTGCAAATAAATTCTTTAAAAATCCTACAGTGTGATTTTCTGGATTTTTTTTTTCTTATTATTTTGTTGCGTTATACCTACAGTATGATGAAAATTACAGGCCTCGCTCATCTTTTTAACTGGGAGAACTTGCACAATTGGTGGCTGACTAAATACACCCACTGTAGAGAGAGAGAGAGAGAGAGAGAGAGAGAGAGAGAGAGAGAGAGAGAAGATACAATAATGTACGAAGAATAAATCATAAGAATTATAGCCATATACGTTTTTATGGCTATTTTATAACTTTAGATTATAAGTAAATATGTTACATAAGTTGTTACACACTAAGCTTATACAGTACACTTGTGTGGTGTGCTTTACACTTCCAGGAAACTTCCAGGAAAGTTCAGGGTCTGTATTTACCAGTGCACACATGACTCTGTGCATAGACTGTGTATAAACTTTTCAATGCAAAAAAAAAAAAAAAAAAAAAAACCTGCTTATATTTGTGTATATATTTCCAAGAACTCACAGTGTAACCCATTAATGTACTGTAGCAAGTCCACTTTAAGCAGTGCTGAGTGGGCGTGTCTTACAGAGTGCCAGCTCTGGTTATGTAAGTGCAATGTGAGAACTTTGGTCTGTACGGGAAGCACTGCACACTGCAGGACTTTGGAAACAGCATTTCTTTTTTCAACATGGCGTACGAGTGTATTGTTATAGGAGCGGGGATTCAGGGCTCCTTTACCGCCTACCAGCTCGCCAAAAATAACAAGAAAACTCTCCTGCTGGAGCAAGTCGGTGACATATGTGAATAGATACAGTAGACAATCAAGCTCAGGCTGTTAAAAGGCCGTTTTTGCAGTTTCATTTTATTATTTGTATTAGTTATCATGTTTCATTCCAGTTATCATGTTTTCATGTTTCATGTTCCACACCAATGTAAAATTACTGATGTATTAATTGGTGAGCAGAAATAGACAGCTGATATATTTATGTACAGTAGATCTAGAATGCTGATTTGAGTGTGCTGTGTATGCGTGTGTTTCCTCCTCAGTTTCTTCTGCCTCACTCTCGTGGAAGCTCTCATGGCCAGACACGCATCATCCGGAAGGCTTATGAAGAAGACTTCTACGTCCACATGCTGGAGGAGAGCTACGAGCTGTGGGACGAGCTGGAAAAGGAGTCAGGGGTGAAGCTTTACAGGTGTGTGTGTATGTGTGTGTGTTTGGTCCTTTTATGAGTGAATCATATCTAGAGTTTTAAAACATTTAAATTAAGCATTCATGAGATACTTTACTACATCCATGGCCAAAAGTTGGATGAGAATGAGAATATGAGAATAACAAATATTGTGTCATATGATATACAGTAATAAGACAGAGGACTGATGGTAATGTAGGGCTCACCTTCTCTTTCTCTGGACAAACTTTTCTCTGGATGCCCCAAACAGGGACATGACTTTACCCCAGTCCTCGGCAGCCCAATCCTTGTACCTTTTGCAGAATATCAGTCTGTCCCCAATGTCTTTCCTTGAGAAAAGTGGCTTCTTTGCTGCCCTTCTTGAAATATATGAAGGTGAGCGCCTCACAGCCAATGGAGTGGGCTCATTCACAATTTTGACTAAGAACACAACCATGAATAAATGATGGTACAAAAACATCAGTTTGGTGGCAAACACCGCCTTTTCCAGTATGATGGACCACCCTGAACAACTCCCCAGATCGTAATGACTTTGAAAACTTGTGGTCAATGACTTTGAGAACTTGTGGTCAATCCTCAAGAGGCGGGTAGACAAACAAACACCTGCCATTAGTCAGGATGTGGCCCCGAAGTTGATTGACAGCACGCCAGCGTGAATTGTAGAGGTCTTGAAAAAGAAGCTTCAACACTGCAAATATTGACTCTTTGCATAAACTTACTGTAATCGTCAATAAAAGCTTTTGACACTTATGACATGCTTGTATTGATACTTTAGTATACCATAGTAACAGCAGACTTTGTGGAAATTTATATTTGTGTCATCCTTAAAACGTTTGGTTCAGCATCCTGGTAAAGTGATAATGGATGCACATTTTGTGTTTATCCACATTAACTGTGGTTCTAATCACACCAGTAGTTGTTTAAGATCACACTTGACAACTTACGTTGTATCTTAATGCACTAACATCCTATCAGTATGCGTCCTCACATCACACCCAGCATTTCCAGGTTCACTTACTGCCCCATAACTAACCAAGATAACGCTGTAACTCAAAATAAATAAATGAATCCATTTGGGTTAATCTTCTTAAGGTGAAGGTATACTCGCTTTTAATTACACGC
The DNA here is from genome assembly GCA_030014365.1 of Clarias pachynema. Classification (NCBI taxonomy): domain Eukaryota; kingdom Metazoa; phylum Chordata; class Actinopteri; order Siluriformes; family Clariidae; genus Clarias; species Clarias pachynema. The sequence goes on along the minus strand of JAQMYL010000003.1, from coordinate 22,472,331 downwards.
ACGAACACGCATGATGTGCGCATCCTCAAAAATTAATGCGATGCATCATGGTGCAGTGTTGTCAGGAGGCACGTCAAAAATATAGGAAAGTTTCGAGGAACGTTTGCGCAACCAGGTCTGCAATTACCCGGACTTAGCAAGTTCTCTTTAAGCAGTGCTGAGTGGCAGCTCTGGTTATGTAAGTGCAAACTTTGGTCTGTACAGGAAGCACCACACACTGCAGGACTTTGGAAAGAAACATGGTTGAAAGAAACTTATTACTGCTGCACGGTGAAAAGTTACAATCCATATCAATCGATACGGATCAGTCAAGGCTGCACACACACAGTTACAGGGAGCATCGACCTTCATAAGTCAGTGTGCCAAAAGACTGTGTGCCAATCGTCTTGTGTACCGTACATCGGGAGCTATGCAGCTGATGTTATTCTGCCCATGTCTCTGATTTGGTTATGGACAGCAAGTTAAATCTGCCACGTTTGACATAATTCGCCAAGTTTACTACGATGCTCCAATGCATCAACTTCAAGAGCAGAAGAACATCATGGAAGATCAGGAAGACGAAAATGTCCAAAAACCATTTGGCAGCTTGTGCATGATGATTGTTGGAGAACAATCCACAACATCGCTGCCACTGTCGGTGTGTCATACAGAACAGTCCAGGCAATTCACGTGTGATTTGAACATGTGCCATGTTGCTGCCAAGTTCGCCCCAGACTGTTGACGCATTAGCAGAAGGAACATCACATCAAAGTCTGGCAAGAACTCCTCCATCGTGCTGTGAATGACCTGTCCTTGACTGGCATAGAAGTGCATCGGGAAGGAGAGAATCCCTCAAAGGAGAAAAGACCATCAAGGGCGGGTAGCCTTCACATGTTATCCTTAAAGAGACACAAGAGGTGTTACTGCATGCAAGCCATGAGTCAAAATGATCTTGTACAGTTATATATACTGTATAACCCTTCATTTCTTATCTGTTCCTGCATATCTATAGTCATAAAACTCCAGGAGCTGCACTTGTAAACCTGAACTGATGCATTATGGTGCAGTAGTTGCATGACTGCTTCACACCACTATTCAGATTTTGTATTCTTTTACAGCTTTTCTTTGATTATTTTTATTTTTTTTTTCATCAACTTCTTGACGCAGAAGTTAATTTTAGATCGCATCTGGCCAGCCTTGGCATTCCAGCTGTCTTGGATGTGTTAATAGTGATTAATTTACTGCTCTAACTGGAACAGTTAACTATACAGTGCCATATGTTGTAGGCGTACTGGCCTGCTGGTGATGGGTCCAGAGAACGGAGAGGACTTCCAGCTCATTAAGAGCTCAATGCAGAGGAACAAGATTCCCAGTTCGGTGCTGGAGAGAGACGACTTCAGCCAAACCATCCCCAATGTGAACCTGACGAGCGGAGACGCTGCACTTTTGGATACCACTGCCGGAGTTTTGTACGCAGACCGAGCACTCCGAGCGGCCCAGGTCAGCCCCATAGGTCACGGTGACTGTGGATATGTTTGCAAATAAGATATTACTGTATATCTACAATGTTTTTGGTAGCTACTGTAGGAGGTCGCTGTGCCCTTGTTCACTTGGGTTTCATCAATTTTTTAGAACACATCTGCTCATATTTAACATATTTATTGCACTTTACAAGTTTGAATCGGGGTTAAAAGTCTCTCTCGAAGTTGTTTCAGGAGTTTTAATACGCCTTGTTATTATAGCGTGTTCCTTTAAAAGATAAAGAGCACTTGTCATTTCATTTCATTAGCATATGACAGATCAGCACAATGCTTCACAGCGAACAAAAAGAGACTCGTTCTAAGTGCGCCATCAAGAACAAAGCAATTAGTCACTTTTATTTCAATAGCCAGACAGTTATTTTCTCCTCTGTGCATTCCTTTTAAAAGATTAATCTTCTTCATAGGGTGCAGATAAAGCACCAGACACCATTATTAACCTTGAAGAAAATGACGCACATTTGCACATCATATTTTAGGATTCTTTAAAAAAATAAATAAATAAAAGTTGTATTTTTAAGGTTGTGAGCTCCTAATATGGAACTGAACTCCACACTGAGCATGCACTACTGTCTCAAAGCTGAGGCACCAATCATAAGAAGCTATAAGATACCAATGTTGCATTTTAGACAGATGTTCTCTAGGTCTCTGGCGGATCAGTTGGCCGCATCTGTCTAGTCCACTCTTTCAGAATTATTGGCACCCTTCATGTATGCAAACAAAATTGTTTATTTGTTTATTGTTTTGTGTTTTAACAGAAAAGCATTTTCTCAAACATTAAAGGTTTTCTACGGAAGAGATTTTGGTTTTGTCGTGACGTGCATTCCAGTGGTTAGTATTCTGTGAAGTCTTTCCTGCAGAGAACAACATCACCGAGATGTCTTCCTCTAATGTCAAGCAACCTTCCAGAACACTACGACCCAGTTTGCATGCAGAACACTTCAATCTCTGGTCTATTCTCAGGGTTTTTATAGCAGGTAGAGTACATGGCCATTCGATCCACACGTCACCCTTAAACCTAGAGACTGAAGCAGGGTCATTGCAAAATTATGATTTTGATTTGTATTGATTTGAATGCAAGATTCGGGTCGTTATGTCGCTCAGTGATCTACATGCTGTATAACTTTAAACCATCTAGAAAAATAAATCATAATCTTGCATGAAGCTCCAAAACGTCAATAATCGAGTATCTATATTTTACAGTGTACGTTGTACTTAAAACCTTTTCCCGCCAAATACATCAATGTTTTAAAGAACATACCACTCCAAATATAGTTCCAGTGAAGTTTGGCAAAAATGACAGTTTTTTTGTGTGATAATCCAGGAAGGGCTTTTTTTTTTTTTTGCACAACAGCCTCCTACTAATATGGTGTCTAATAGGGGAACTTGACAACACACAAGAACGGCCTAACTGTGCATTTCTAAAAATATGATATGTATTCTCTGGCCATGTCAGCACTGCCCACATTGCATACTAATAGGCCCAGTTTCTAATAAAATTTCAACTGCTGTAGACTTTTAAAAGATTTTATTAAGGCATTTTAACTGCCTGTGTATTTTTTATATATGTAGAGTATTACTTGGCGTGTCCACTTTAATAATCATCTGTTTGTTCTGTCTGGGTGGGGGAAACCTTGGAGATGTTTATTATTAGTATTATTATTATTATTAACAACAGCAACGACAACAACAACAATAATAATAATACTAATAATAATAATAATTATTATTATTATTATCATCACAAATTTTAGTTTTATTATTATGATTATTATAATTATTATTATTATTATTATTGACAACAGCAACAACAACAACAACAATAATAATAATAATCATTATCACAAATGTTAGTTATATTATTATTACATTTATTATTATGATTATTATAATAATTATTATTATTATTGTTGTTGTTGTTGTTGTTGTTAATAATAATAATAATAATAATAATGATGATGATGATGATGATGATAACAACAACAATAATAATGATATTATTATTATTATTATTATTATTATTATTATTATTATTATTAATAACAACAGCAACAACAGTAATAATAATAATAATAATAATAATAATAATAATAATAACCACACATTTTAATATTATTATGATTATTATTATTATTATTATTATTATTATTATTATTATTAATAACAACAATATAATAATAATAGTAATTATTATTATTAGTAGTAGTAGTAGTAGTAGTAGTAATAGTATTTTTATTAGTAGTAGTAGTAGTAGTAGTATTTTTATTATTATTACAGTATTATTATAAACATTTGTTGCTATTTCACCACCTGTATTTTTATAAACTTGATATTATGTAAGAATTTGTTTATTGTTTTCTTTGCACTCATTCTTCCGAAAAATGCCAATATCAGTGGTGGCAATCGTAATGTTCAAGTCAAACCGGGACTTGTCCCAGTGTTTCAATAATGCTTAGACACCAGATACGTCTGAAACGCTGGCCTCCCAGGAACTCTTTTAATGGCCAAATGTGGAAATCTCTTGGAGCGAGGTCAGGACTGTACGGGGGATGTGGAAGTTACCTGCCAATTTTCAAGGATTCATTGAATGCAGAGGGCTCAAAAGCATCTTGGCTCGATCATAATTCACTGTACATAATTCATACTGCTGTACTGTATGGTATTCTTTCGTCAAATGTTTTGTAAATCCCAATAATTTTTACACTCTTATTCACCAGACGTTTTATCACAAGTCCTGGTTCGTCATGAACGCATCTTGTCAAATCTACAGTCTATTCTAAGGTTTGTTTATGATTCGATTGTTAATTCAGAGGATTTTTTTTGCTTCTCTTCCCAGATGGTGTATCAGTCACACGGCGGTGTGATAAAAGATGGAGAGAAAGTGATTCATATTGAGCCTGGCGATTTAATCACGGTGACGACAGACGCTGGCACATATCAAGCAAAGAATCTGGTGATCACAGCTGGTCCCTGGGCCAAAACACTTCTCTCCCACACTGGACTGCAGCTTCCACTGCGGGTACTAACTGAACCGAACAACATCTCACTGAACCACAGGCTTCATCTTACATTCACTCACCTGCTCCATCTTTATCTGCCTTTAAAAATTCATACGGCAACAATCTTGTCCTGGAGTGAACGCCAGACTCTAGGTCACAATGCATTATCCGAAGGAAAATCATTTCCACATAGTGCAGCAGCGAGGTCAGAGGCTGGGAATTACACACAAGCCTTCAGAGCATGACTGGCATCACCCGGGGTCAGCCTAAAAAGTCAGACACTGCTTAGAATAAACAAGCCGAGGTATTTCTCTTTCCCTGTACCATTTATGAGTCAGCGAGATTCACAATCAAACAATCCTCTATATGTCACATACCAAAACAGAGGCGATGGGAAGTCAGTGAGTGTTGTTTAAGCTTGGAATTGGTCTCTGAAATGGAATTGTATTATTGAGTAAGGCAGGGTCCTGAGGGGCTGCACCCAAGTAAGTAGGACGAAGTGTGATGTCTGTCTGGAATAAGCTCTGCTTTGTTTTTGTTTCTTATTATCTATGCATGATGGAGCAGGATGGACAATTCATTACAGGAAGAACGTTTCTCAGGATGTGATTTATATCCGTGTACATCCATTGAATTAAAGTCTCGTTCCTGATGCTGCGTTAATAGGAGAACAGTACTCTTGGTTTTGCTCTTGGATCAAAAACAGCAGCAACAACAACTCTTTCTCTCTCTCTCTCTCTCTCTCTCTCTCTCTCTCTGACCCGGCAGGTGTTGAAGATAAATGTGTGCTACTGGAAGGAGAAGGTTCCAGGCTCCTACAGCATCAATAATCACTTCCCCTGCTTCATCCAGTTGCAGCCAAAGGAGGCAGAGAATGACATCTATGGCCTCCCATCCAACGAATATCCAGGACTGATGAAGGTGAGTAAAAGAAGCTGGAAATTTTTCATAGCAAGCATGACAAGGAGCTCAGACAGGGTACTACATATTATATGTAGTAATATCATAGTTACGTAAATTGCTTATTAAAAGTTGCTGTTGGGGAACCAATCTCATCAACAACTACACAGGCCAGCATTAGTGCTTCACTAAGTCTTGGCCATCCATGACCCGCCTACCCAGGTTACTGGTTTTCCTTCCTTCCACCACTTTTGTTCCGTGCTGACCACTGCAGACTAGAAACATCCCACGAGAGCTGCAGTTTTGGAGTTGCTCTGACCAAGTGTTCTACCCATCACAATTCGGTCCTTGTCAAAGTCACTCAATTCCTGATGCTTGCCCATTTTTTCTGCTTCCAACACTTCAACTTCAAGAAAAAAAAGGTTCACTTGCTGCCTAATATATCCCACCCACTTCCAGCCGGCATTGTTTCAAGATATAGAAAATGTAGCTACTGTGAGACGGGACAAAATGTAATGGTAAAGGATTGGGTTGGAGCAACTCTGCGGTGGTCAGGACATACCAAAAGTGATCCAAGGAAGGAAAACTGGTGAACCATCAACAGGGTCATGGGTGGCCAAGGTTCACTGATGTAGTCCGATCCAATTCAAAAAACGTTAATGCAGGTTGTAATAGAAAGGTGGCAGAACACACAGTGCATTACTGTTTTGGTGCCAAAGGGGGAACCTACTCAGTAGACCAACCTAACTAAGTGGCTGTGCTGCAGGTTAATAATACACATTTGGGTACTAAAGTCAAACTTAAATTTACAATTTCAGCAACTTTTATCAAAGACTGGAATGACCCCAGTATATTATAGTCTATTAAGCAATTTCCCTCTGGGATTAATAAAGTTCTTTGAATCTTGAATCTTTAATGTTGAATTAATTAAAAATGTCTTCATTCATCAATTTATCTTAGTAAGAGCCTTGTCAAGCTCATGGTGGATGCAGAGCCCATCCTAGGAACACTTGGGGTGAAGCAGGAGTACCCCCTGGATGGGATGCAAGTCCATTGTAGTTCTCCATACACACTTCAACACACTTTGGCGCATAGCCTGTTCACCTACGGTCATGTTGTTGGGAGTTGGAAGAAAGTGAAGAACCCATGAAGAAGGAGAAAGCGTGCAAAACTGAGCACACACAGTGACTTGAGCTCAAGATGCAAACAGGAACCCTAGACCTATGAAGCAGCAACAGGCAGTAATTACAAATTTTACAGATCCCCAGTTGGTCCAGGTAGGCCTGCAGGATGTTTTTAAGACTAACAATATATTGGGGAGATCTTTATGACCTTTCAAAGACATAGAAGTGTGAATACTAGATACATATTTTGCATTCATTTACAATTGAAGTCACATCTGAAAAAAAGTCTTGAGCTTTAAAGAACTCGTACTTCGCGTGACTGGACCTGCAAAATACGTAGGATTTCAACGACTGATCCACAAATGCATTGCGCAGTTCTCTTTTCATTAAAACATATTTGTCGGTTGTTGTTGTTTTTTTTTTTTTGAAGCAGTCGTCATCCCATCCTCTTATCCGTCTCCTCCTGGTCACAGACCCCCTGTTTCTCCAGCGTGTTATTGCCTCAGTGGGAGTTCACTGACTCATAATGCTCGATATGGAGAACACAGATGGCTGAATCATGTTAGATGTACTTCCGCACTGGCCACCGGAGCCTGGTTTTGTCTGCTTATCAGCTCTTCCGAGTAAACTACAGATGATGAGCTGTGCTGCTGTACTCCAGATGGACACGTTGGAGGTCTTTCTCTCGTTATGAATCTTGTGGGGTCATGTGTGTCACGTTCAGGTTTGCTACCACATGGGCAGTGAGACCGAGCCGGATGAAAGAGACAAACAGACAGACAGACGGGACGTGGACGCTGTGTCCAGATACATCAGCCGCTGCTTGCCTGGCCTCGTGCCTGAGCCTGCTGTCGTGGAGACCTGCATGTACACGGTGAGTCAGTGCTCTCTATGTTATACTGTAGTCCCTACATAGTCCAACACGCAGATTGTTAAAGCCCTAGTAAAACACCTAGTGGATACACCTGTTACTTTAATGCATGAATAATATTATTTGGAATTTGTTCACATTAGAAAATATACACTTCTATTAAAGCTGACGCTAAAGCTGGAGCCCTGGAGAGTTTAACTAAATTGCACAAGGCTTATTGTGGATATGTGTAAAGAAGAAGCTTTAAAGGATAACAAGGGCTGCTCGCACAAAGCAGGATTTATTGGTTCTGTTTAATTTTACCCTGGATTTCCTGTCTTACTACGGTGGTTTACTTTTTATCAGGCTGTGCTGATTTATACTTGCACAGTCGTGTAAACAGCTCTTGGACTAGTCAGCTGTCAGAAAAATCACACTTTTTTTCCCCCCCTGTTGCAGGCTACTAAGCTCACACTGTGTAAAAGGTTTTCCTATTCCTTAAAAATGCATTAAGAGTATAAAATGTGAAAAGGTCAAACGTACAGTAGAATGTAGTCCTATGGATTTCCCAAATTACTGTATTTTGGGGGGGGAATGTCAGGAGTATAGACTTACAGCAAAGGGAATGTTTTATCATGTCCACATTTTTGACAAATAACCCTCACTATTAGACTGGCACTTTTGGACTTTTCTATATAGTGTAGCTACTGTATGTACTTTTTATTGGTCAAACCAAGAATCGTGCAAACCTACAGTTTATTAAGTCCGTCACAGGATGACTCTTTTCGGAATCTACACATAATAGACTGGGATAATACATTTATTGAGTGAACATGCGCAAGTCAAATTCTTGCCAGCATTGTGTTTCACAATAGAACTACCTGAAGAAACTGTACTTTAAAACTGCTTTCACCCATGTTAACTACTGTACACTTACTGTCAGTCGCCAGCTCGGCCAGTCACGGTTAGTTAGTTTCACTAGTCGGGGTAGGAAATGTGTTGGCAGAGCAATGGTTAAAGATTGACATGGTTCTCAAAATGTATCTTACATGTGTAAGAACGTATGTTAAAGTTAAGAGAAAAAATAAAATAAAGTCACTATAGCACATACGATGTGTTGTATAAACACTAAAATAATGGAACACAGACAGGGCTTATGCTGTGTACACGCCCAATCATGCTGAATATTAATCAGTATGCAAATCACATGACAAGGTGTCAAAATAAACAAGATGTCGGAAACCCAAACAAGTGAAGATTTCCTGGCAGATGCCTTAAAAAGCTTGCATGATGGTTGTTTTGAAGAAAATTATAATGAGGTCGTCTCAGGTCACGTGATCTCAGTGGGGCGTTGGATCTAATTAGCATACTAAAAGTACAGGCTGCACAGGACAGTTTTCAGAAAATTATTTTTATAGCTAGATGTGCAAGGCCAAGACAATAACGGTATCACTTGTCATTATTTTGACTATTTTTCTTATTTATTGCGTAAAGTTGTACTGTATGTGTTGTATATTCTTAATCTATCTTTAAATGAAAAAATAATTAATCTGTTGATAATAAATGGTGTTAAGTGGATATTTCTTACATACAGCAATTGACTATAGAGTATATTTTAGCAAATTTGATAAATGCCTCCCACAGTTGGCCTCACTGAGACTAATCATTCCCTGATTGTCTTAAGATCAAAGGATTAAAGTTGTTAACAAATGTGAGAGTTCACCATTGAATTTGTTAGAAATTGTTATTAGGGCTGTTAATATTATTGCATTAACGAATGTGATTAATCTAGAATCATACGACCAAGTTTGACCCTAATTCCTTCCCATAATCTATAATCTCAGCGTGGTTACCCGCCGGTGTGCGGTAATGGCACGATTATGAGCTGACTGAGGAAACATCACCAGGTGTGCTGAACAGCAGGTTTCATTATGAAAAGCTTCTAGATGGAAGTTTAGATTAAACCAATGTTGTGTGCTCGAGCTACCTTTCAGGATAACTATTTTTTACAAGAATACATTAAAGGTAAGATGTGAGAGTGGTGGCTCGGGTGGCTATGGTTCTACAGTAGGTTGTTAATCTGAGGATCTGGGTTCGAGCTCTACTATCCAGCCACTGCATGGACTTCATGACTTCAAGTTAATTTAAAGAACTTCTGTTATATTGAACTTTCAGCTGCATAACACACATGATGTTATATAATTTCTATCTGTTA
>JAQMYL010000003.1:22427497-22446196 GCA_030014365.1 Clarias pachynema | reverse complement strand
GATTCATACACATTCACATTCCATACAAACTTAAATAATTCTTTTGATTGTGTAAAGCTGCTTTGAGGCAATGACAACTGCTAAAAGCGCTATACAAATAAAACTGAATTGAAATTGAATTAATTGTATTGCTGTGTAAAGTTAGATGTGTGCTTTGTTCCTGCTAACCGTATCTTTTCGAACTGCTCGCTCAGACATTCCTTCACCCCTGAAAGAGCTCGGCCAATCACCTCCAGCATTCAAACTTGTGATGATAGGGTGAGCCTGTTACCATTATTTAAACTGAACTTAGGAAGCAGGTATCATGGTGCCTTAAGGGTTAGCACCGTGGTCTCGCACCTCCAGGGATGAGGGTTTGATTCCCGCCCCTTGGATCTGTGTGCTTGGTGAGTTTCCTCCCACAGTCCAAAGACAGGCAGGATAGGTTAACTGCCGTCCCCAAATTGCCCATAGTGTCCAGGTTGTATCCTGCTTTGTTCCCAAAGTCTCCTGGGATAGCCTTTAGGATAAACGGTATAGAAAATGAATGGACAAACTTAGGAAGTGACCGAACACTAACCAGACAAACTAAACTAGTCACTTCAACTTGATTTTTCTTCCTGAATTCTCGTCTGGCCACGAACATCTTCCAACTTCGTGCGGACAACTTAATTGCAGCCTCCTTCCCCTCACTCAGACGCTGAGTGCAAGTCAAGTACCGCTCTGTAACTTTCCGTAAGTCTGTCTGATGCGTTATGATGAAATTATGAAAGTATTCAGAACTAAAGTCTGAATGATCAGACCGAACGACGCCTCTGCTGTTGACTTTGACAGCTCGAATCTGTCGGGCCATTCTCCTCTTATCTCTGGCATCAAGGCGGCATTTTCACCTCACTGGAAATGTTCTCTTTTTTTAGAGCATTCTTTGGAAACCCTAGAGATGTTTGTGCCTAAAAATCCCAAAAGATTTGGAAAAACTTCTAACAGCCATGCCATGTTCAAGGTCACCTTTCTTCTCCATTCTGATGCTTTGTTCAAATTTCAGCAGATCATCTTTCCTTGAGAAATCTCGAGTTGCTGCCCATGTGAATTTTAACTGTAAATGTGTAGAGCTTCATCTAACACATGGCCTGAAGCAACATGAACTTTTTTTAATTTAAAAAAGGAAATAAAAAAAAAAGAGAGATGTCTTATGCGAACATCTTCCTTCTCATCTTTTCAAACCGATCATCTGTACGTGTGACCTACAATAAATTTTTGTTCTGTATATTCAAGATGGCAACAAAAAGGGGATTGTTTTTTTTAGTTTTATATACAGTAAGACAAGCTTTCTTGAAAAAAACTGAAGAGAAAGAAATGAGGAAATCAAGAACGCTGAACAATCACCATCATTTATTTACAATATATTAAACCATAATGGAAAAAAATTATTACTTATAACAAGTGGTCATTTATTCGATAAGGAAAATAAACATGAGTTATTTTAAAAGCTACGATGAATCGTACAGACTTATATATCCATATTAAATGTGTACAGCCAGCAGTGTTATGTATCTTTTTGCCTTGTGTTTGTATTGAGCCAGGAACATGATAAAACAAACACACCTTCAAATAAAATTAATAATGACTGCATAGAAATAAGGATGAAACCACTGACCTATCAGAGTTCATAAAAACCATGAGAAACAAACGCTGGCTCCCTTTGAAATGAAATAAAATAAGCAGAGAGTCTTTCCTCTCTATACTTTTTTTTGTAAAACGGTGTGCATTTGGCAACGTAGCGCAATTCATTAAGGCTAGTCCATAAATACTATCATGAAAGCAAAATAACAAACACCGAAAGAGGTTTGTTAAGTGCAGCTCTACGTCAAATTTAAAAAGTAAAGCTGAAAATACTGCAGAGTCCAACTTAGAAACATACCTAATAAATGAAGGAAGGAAGGAAAGAAAGAAAGTAGCAAATCTACAGGGATGGAAGGAAATAACGAAGGAAGGAAGGAAGTAAAGAAAGATGGATTCACAGCATCTGTTCTTTTCATGTGCTCACGCCACTTGTGTGTTGTTTCGCCTGTATAAGATCAACGTAAAGGCCGTTCACAGCTGTTAAAGACGATGTGATTTCCAGTAATGGGCAAGGTTATCGTCAATCTGCACCAAACTTAAGATCAAGTACATTCCCTTTGGAAATCCAGAATGTATGTTAAACAAAACGAGCGTACAGACAATGGCGAAAAAGGGAGATGATGACGAGCACAGTACTGTCAGGTGAATGATATGTGACGACTAAAAACGTATTAGATCACAGTGAGGATGAAGAGGGAGAAACCGGGGGTGCAGCCTCCTTCAGCATGGAAAACAATTTAAATTAACCCACTGCGCTGAAAGATCGATAAGGAAAAAGACATCTCAGAGTCTTATGGGTGTGTGTCTCTGTGTGTGTGTGAGAGAGAGGGTGAGTTTGCTCATACCTGCTTTGCTAACACTACTTACTTGACTTCCTCTGACTTCTCCTGTAATCTACATAAACTATGTAGTCTTTCAACAAAACCTTTTTTTTTTTTTTTTTTTTGGTAGAACAGTGTTTCTTTCCATTTTCATATTTATTTAATGAAGTGCAAACAGGACAAATCTCCCCACTTTAGCTTAGCAAGCTAATCCTGGATTTTCTTTTAGCTCAAGCTTGACGGATGGCAGCACGACTGGACAAGCAGAGCAGAAACCTGGACCAATGCTGCAATACACTCTGGCGACGGAAACAGGACAAAGCAGTTCCACCCCACCCCGAAAAGAAAAAAAAAAAGAAAAACTTCCAGTGTAGTGCGTCTTGGACACTTGATGGCATAAGTATCTATAACACCATGCATGAAAGTAGAAGGAGCATCACTAAATGCAATCGTACAAGTGAAAACTGTGTGTGTGTGTGTGTGTGTGTGTGTGTGCACGCAGTGCAGTAAAGACATATATGGTGCTGTACAGTACTTCGCCTCAATCATCAGATCCTCTCATTTGCATCAGGACCCAATCCAAGAAGGATGCAATACTGAGTGAAGAATTAGTTTTTGTGTGTATAGAAGGGTAACACGCATCCTGCTTGCCCCGGTTGTTTAGGTAGCTGATCGAGGTGCATCAGCAGCGGGAGGAGCTTCGGGCTGTGCGGCGGCTTTCTTCCTTCTCTTCCTCCTCGTCCTCGTCGGATTTGCTGAGGCAGAAGCGTCTTCGGCCGTGGGGGGAGCTGCGGGATAAACATGGTTTGATTAAAATCAGAACAAACGGATGTGAGACTTTGTGAAGGACGATGCGTTGTCCGACATGCGACTCTTCAATGAGAGCTCGGCGAACGCTTGCTGCAATATTAGGATGCAAGATCGGTCAAAATGTCCCACCCAACGTCTGTGTACACTGTATATCCGGACACACCAATCAGACCTGACACGACTCGCAGTATATCATAGGCAGAGGTGGAAAGAGTGATAAAATGTTGTACTCAAGTAAAAGTACTGTTACTCCAGTGAAATCTTACTGAAGTACAAGTAAAGTTACCAGTATAAAAATCTACTCAAGTAAAAGTAAAAAGTAGAGTAAAAGTTACCGAGTTACTTTTTTTTTTTTTAACAGCAGGGGTGGGGGATTCTAGTTTAGTTAAAAAAAAAAAAAGTCAAAGGGATATAAATCTCAAACTAGTTGTTTTTAATTAAAGGAACACTTTTGCTAATAAAGCTGTTCCCCTTCTTGTGCTTGAAATCAAAGTGGCCAAATCAAAATAAATATTTGCTTCCTGAGAATTTGATGGCATTTCGCTTTCAGCTGTGTCTGCATCACTGGAATTTGTTTTGTTCGTTTCCATCATTCTTGTGAATTTAGAGCGTTTGTTCTCCACGCCCATCAATCAATCAGTGCAGTGGTTTCCAGGGTGCAATTTTTTTCTTTCCACGTTGCATTATTTTTTAAATTATTTTTCATTTTTAGTCATTTATTTTTTACTCCATAGCGAATATGATTTAAAATGTAGCAAAGTACAATACTTCAAACAAACAAAAAAAAAACTACCCAATTACAGTAACGCGAGTAAATGTAATTCGTTACTTTCCACCTCTGATTTTAGGTTCCACTTGTGCCAAAAAAAAAAAAAAAACAGCTCATCTATGGGATCAGACCAGACAGACTAGACTAGGTTTCACTCCCCTAGGTCATTAGTGAGCCTTGGGCACCCATGAACAGTTCACTGGTTCTCCTTCTTTGGACTTATGTTAGGTACCAACCTTTGTTTAACTACCACACCCAAAAAGATCTACTGTTTTGGAAATGCTCTGACTAGCCATTTCAATTTAGACTTTGTTGAAATGACTTAGATCTTTACGATTGCTTAACTTTCCTGCTTCTGACGCAACAACGTCGAGTGCCAGTGGTTTGATTGGTGTACATCGGATACCATCTTAGGAGAAAATACAAAGGAAGATACACACAATCTGTCACCTTAACCAGAAACTTTTGAGTGTCACTACGGCTAATATTTACCAAAACTAAAATCTCACTATGCTTTGGGTAAGCGTTTGCTGTACTTCACTTGTACTTGCAATGTCTAGCAGGCTGTACAGATCAATGGTCTGTTTTAATTATAGCTGAATTAAAACACCAGAGGGGAAATCTATAGTTACCTCTGAATTGACTTCAGTTACTCCATTGGCTATGTTTGTTCAGAGTAATTAATCACAAGGACATTTCAACAAATTAAACATAAAACCCCTTTTAAATTGGAATAAGTGCAAAAGCAATTACTGATTCACTCGAGACATGTTTTTAAAAATAAACTTCTGTTACTTTTAAATATACAGTAATTCATGCACACAACAAACTTGTAACTGGGAGCAGGTTAGAATGAATTAGAATAAAATAAAAGGGTAAACAAAAAAATGCTCATCAAGTGAGAAATGTATTAAGGTGAGATGGACATGCGTAGAGCACACTTCACTTCAAACCAGGCATCACCTACTGCCATCTTCAGTCACTGTCTGCCCTGTAGAGATACTTCATCATCAAACTGTCCACGCTCTTCTTCCTTTTCTTCTCCTCTTTCTTGCTGAGTGGTGGCGCTACTTCAGAAGATCCACCAGGCTCTATCTCGTCTTCAGAAGCTGATTCCTTCCTAACTGGAGCTCTCTTGACGCTGTTAGCACTTTTATATGAGATTGTGGATGCTCCCGAGCTGGAATCTGACTCTGAGCTAGACTCGGATTCGGAGGAGGATGATGAGGATGACTCCTTCTTTGACTTCTTTTTTTTGCCCTTTTTCTTGGACCTTCTTTTTCTACGCTCATTCTCGGACGAATCAGAGCTGTGGCTTCTCCGTTTCCTACTCTTGTTCTTCTTCCTGCTACGGGTGCTCAGGCTGCTGCTGGAGCGATGGAAGTCCACGGCTGAAGCAGAGCGCCTTGAGCTCAAGGAGCTGCGGCTGCTGTCCCTGCCAGACCTCAGACACTTCGCCTCGTCGTCTTCCTCCTCCCCACGCTTGCTCGGCTTGCCGGTCTCGGCTTCAGAGTCTTCCAGGCTGCTACGCTTGAACTTGATGGGCTTGAAGTTCAACACCTCATTGATAGCTGCCTCCAGAGCTGGGTCGAGGTAGTTGCGGTGGCCCACGGGTTTGAGGTCGGGGGCATCGGGTAGATCGGGGTCGGTGGTTCTTGTTTGTGGGGGCACAGACATGCTCCGGCCGCTGGAGGAGTGATGCGGACTGTAGGAGTGTAATTCACTATAAGCCACACTCATGGCATCATCATCCACATCAAACTCACTGAGGCGGCAGCTGCGGGCTAAAGACATGCGGGAATCGGCTCGGCTCACACTGCCGGGGCTCCTGCAGCTCACACTGCCAGGGCTTCTGCGGCTCACACTGCCAGGGCTTCTGCGGCTCACACTGCCAGAGCTCCTTCGGCTCAGGGATGGACTAACTGCTGAGCCGCGCTCACTCTGGTGATCGTCGAGCCGAGACATACTGCGGCCCCGACTCAGCATGCTCGTAGAACTCACAGTGGATTTGACATCATCGCCGTCATCATCATCCAACCAAGAGGCTCGGCTCATGCCCACAGATGACACAACTGATTTGTTGTCCATCTCTGACCAGCGGCTGTCCAAGCCCTTCCTGGCCCGGCTGGCTGCCTCAGAGTAAGCCTGTGAGATAACTGAGCCCCTGTCATCCAGATCATCCTTCCTCCAGGAGTTCACCGAGTAGGAGTCCCTGCCATCCGGCTGCTTGGCTTTGCTTTTGCGGAAGGATGAGAGTTCCTCAGAGTCATCCTTCTCCTTGAGGGTGCTAAAGAGTGAGCCCTCATCCCCTTTGCCACCAAGTGAATCCTTAAGGTTCGAGCGTTTTCTATAACTGAGTGAACTCATCACAGACACCGGCCTACTCTGGTCTAAACCTTTACCTTCCTTGCCATTCTCGTTCCATTCCTTCCCCTCTTTGGCATCACAGTTTGCAGCATATCTAGAACGGATTGAAGGGGACGATGCCATCATAGCAGACCAGAAAGAAATGGAGAGGAGGATACAGAAATAGAAATTAAAAATGAGTTATGAAATGGAAAAAAAAAAAATGTTGTGTGACATTAAAAAAGAGATTTCCACAAAGCATTTACAGTTGTTTTGGCATGGCTTTGTCAGTCTCCCCATCACCTGAAAAGAAACACTGCTGCTGGCTGCTAATGGGACCACTGGCTCATTTTCTAAGAAAGCATCGTGGATGGCAGACTGCATTAATCTGTATTGTTTTCACTTTGAGAAAATATATACTATACGTATGTATGTATGTGAGTGAATCCTCCTTGAAACGATGGATTTATCTCAGAAATGGCAGAAGACAGGACAGAACAGTAATGTAAAAGATGATAAAAAATGGAATTTGCCTTTTAATCTGGTTTCTAGTCATCTAAACCGAACCCAAACATAATTAGCTATGATTCAAATTCAATGATCAACTGTGCCTTCTTAAGCTCTTTACCTGAATCAATTCTAAAGATCCAGTGCACACAAATACCACTTATATAATTTTCACTTTGGTTGTCTTGCATAGTTGCTTTTTCTAATAAAAGTTGATAATGAATAAAAATTCTGCATGAAAACCCAATTTCTAGGGCAAACGCACAATAATGGAGAACATGAAGAAAAGGATTTTAAAGCTTTAAAGTTTTTTTAAAAGTTGTGAGGGGCTCAAGAGGGAGGCTTAAATCTTCTGGAAAAGAGACAAATGTGGGGCAATCGAAGCTGTCAGCCAGCAGGCTCAATCTATTAATCTCTGGAAGAGGGGAGCAGGTGTAGGCAAGCCAGCTGGCCAACAGGCGTGTCGATAAATCTGCCAGGCAGGCCGCTGCTTCTAAAGAAGCCTCTGTCATCAAACCTTGTGGCAATGAGGAGAATTAGTGAGTGGGTAAGAAAAATATCCCTGCAAGCAAATGAATGCTCCTTTCCTTTCCCTAGCCTGCTTTATGTGCATGGGGGTATCTAGTTTAGACCGAACCATTAAAATCCGTTCGGCAACCGGAGAGGAAAGGTACTGTAGCCTCAAACTACTCACCTTGAGCTCTTCAAGCTGCCGTCATCTGACCGGTTTTTGGCTGAGCCTTTGGTTTTGGAGAGCCAGGACTTCACGCCATCAACTCGGTCCTCCACTTCGGAGCAAGAATCTGAGTCTCCTTCACTATATGGACAAAAGAAAAAAGGAAATGAAGAGTGTCAGCTCCCAGCTAAAAGCAGATTCCGTGGGGAATGTTAGTTTGGTAATACAGAACAAACAAATGTCTTTATAGCACAGAAACTAGAGCACTCGGACATGCGTTCAATCAGCAGAGGCCTATAAGCCTCAATGCCATTCTTTGTGTTAGTCAGCTCTCACGCTCGAGACCTTGCAGGCACTGGACATCCTATCTGAGCAGACTTTGCCTTTTATTCTCGGCACATGATGAATAGTCGAAGGGGCTTCCTGATGTGTTTTTTTTAATTATTTTTTTTTACTAACCATTAAAAACAGCTTTTAACCCCAGGATAATTAAAAGTGAAGGCTTTAGGATGCTTTAGAAATATTAGCAGCGGGAAAAAAAAGGGAATTATGAACTGCCAAAGACTGCCTGTAAAAGATCACAAATCCCGAAAATAAAAAAAGCAACTCTTCAGGTCATGTGAAAAAGGGAGGACTAGCTTCTAAATACTTTCAAAAGGGTCAGAAAATGAGCACTTGAGGAGTTTTAATTATCGTACACTGACTGCAGCATTCTGCAAACAGATACGAAACAGTGCCAGTGGAGGATCAGTGGTGCTGTCAATAATTAGAGTGAAAACTTGCACAGAAGTTTCCCCAAGAGCAGGAACATTAATGGTCTGCACGCTGAGCGGCTGACTGAATCTGGGTTCTGTTTGTTCATTTCTCAGGCCAAGATAAAGCCCCGGGATTTATGTTTAGCCAGATCTGCAATTCAATTCTTCTCTGTCTCTTCGGATTAGTCTTATAGCTCAGTTATTGTGTAGCACTGTCTGTGGAATAGATTTTTTTTTTTCTTTTTAAAGCACCAGAGGATTCAGATGGTAGAAGAAGCTTCAATCAGAGTTGACGAACACAGAAAAACTCCAAATGAGGTCACAGCTACCAGTTTCTACTTTTAATTGGGATTTCGATAAACATGCTTCTAGCTGTCTTCTGGGGGTCGACGCAGTTGATGCACTGAAGAATAAATAACGGAGAATAAAGTTGCTACGGAATGTAGTGTACCTTCTGCTTTTCCTCACTCACTATGCATATCAACATTCATATCATAACATTATACATTTATCTAACACAAACACAACAGGGAAGCAAGAACTGAATTGATTCCACTGCAGTAGGATGAGACGTTGGTACAGTAGGATGAGTAATTTAGAAGCATACCTTAAGCCTCATGCCCTTATCAAAGAAAAGACAGGTTGGCTCCGAGTGCTTCTGTATGTGCACTGACTTTAAACTGGCACCCTGAGTAGGGATGGAGGGGAGATATTCTGTGTATGGAGCTCTAGAGCTGGGCAGGACACAGGGTATTCTGCGATCGCATAATTGTATCACTGACTGTATCACATAATTTGTTACTGACTGCACATCGTTAGCTAAACCCCATACAACGGTCCTGAAGGGCAAACCAACACTTTTGCATATTACTTTCTGAATACGAGTTTAGAAAAAAATAAAACACATACATGAATAAAACGTATATAAAGATTTGCTTTGGACTTTGCGTGCTATAAACTGGTATTCCTGTGAATATTGTGAATTTCAATTTGCATAGCAACAAGGAGTAAACAATACTTGTAGAACTGTACTTTATAACTTATATACTAATAAGATTTTTTTTAATTCAGATCTTATACAAATCATCAGTGTCACGTTTCTCATTCCGCCGAGAAATTAAACGGTCTTAGTTTAGCATCCAGTCATTTTGTTTTCTGAAATTCTGTAAAGAATTGTGCCAATATACAGAACGTATAATCTGTGGTGACTTTCTCATGCTAGGCGATGTAGACAGAGCTAAATCTATCCGCGCTTGTGTGAATAGGGACGTGATGTTGGGCGCACCTTAACCAATCTGAATTAGGTTATACTAACAAGTTATATTTTTTTATAGATTTTTTTTTTTACATAAAAAACAAACAATCATGACATTAACTTAATTGTATCACTTCACTTGAATACGACTTTTGGCTGAATGCTAACATTTCTACAAGAGTAAGATTTTCATCGATCTACAGCAGATTTAGACTTTCACTCACTCATCATGTATACAGAGTCCCAGGGGGCCTGGAGCCTATTTCAGGAGAATTAGGGCACAAGGCAGGGTACACCCTGGAGTCGGTGCCTTCCATCATAGGGCCCACACACTCATTCACACACTATGGGACCCTGGAGGTGCAGGCGACAGCGCTAACCACTACGCCACTATGCCGCCTTGAGTTAAGTTTACAAATAATGTTTCAGGTTAAATCAATTTCTACCTGAAAAGGATCATTCAATATGCATTGTTTGTTAAAAACACCAATAATAAACTCCACGCAAAAAACTGGTTCAGGTCTGGGAGCCAATAGCAGATGGGTCTGGAAGGACTTTTTTTTTTTTTTTACCAGGTCATTTGGAGTTATGCATTATTAAGCTTGCATGGTTAAAAGATTGATGAGCAACACGCCCTCCCCTTTCTCTGTCAAAAGCTGTCGGATTTCGGGAGTCGGACTGTAAAATATTCAGCAGACACAGAGACAATACAGTACAGTATACAGTATACTATAGGAGAGACAGAGAGAGCTGTCTACACATCTTTGTGGTGTCGTACAAACTGTAGAAAGTGCTGAGGGGTCCTGAAGACAATTGAACACAAGTTCAATTGACATGTTGAGGCTGTATTTGAGCACGTACACACACATACTTACCAGTCAGTACAGTGACTACAGCCTTCCAAAAGCGCATGGTTAAGTAGAATGTACAAATGAAACAGGGATCATGCTTGGCTCATGTGGTCAGTAGCATGCATGGATTATACTGTATAGCATGTGATCTCATGCAAAACAAATGGTGGATATAATCATATAGAAATGGGTGATGTTAATTGTCATGTCTATGGAGTGTATTGCAGTATCACTGGGCCGTGGCCTAATAACCTGGACCTTCAGTATGATGATAAGCAAAACAAACAAATAAACAAACAAAAAAAACATATCTGATATTAATATCCTGTTCGTGGGGTCATATTCTCATAAGGAGCTTGGATACTGCAATATTATCCAAAGATAAAAACCAAACCAGGTTAAGGTGAGCTCAAACAATAGCTCAGGCTTCTCACGTTCTGTTCTTTCGTTTCTGATACTTAGTCACCATGTCTTGTAAGCTGGAAATGGAAGATGAATAATCAACAGAGACAGAAAGAAAAAGAGAAAAGTAAAGTGAGACGGGCATATATCATAAACACAAAAAAAATTGACAGACAGAGAGACAGACAGACAAATTGATAAATGAAATGAAAAGGCAAATTCCTGAAAAGGATGAAATAAATATGAACTAAATGTCCAAATGTAAAAAAAAAAAAAAAAAACATTTAAATCAATCTTGCAGAAGCAGTTGGTGTAAAGAAAATGTATCCTTGTTGAGGCCTTCTGTTATGACCTGGTCTTGACCGGGTACTTTTTTTTCCCCCTCATGCTCCACATTCAGAACTTTGATGCATGTACAGTAAATGCTGTTTTTTTTCCACTGTAGCTTGTTAAAGGCTAGCAAGACCTAAAAATGAGTAAATCAGTCAATCACTCAGTCGGCGGGTCAGTAAATCAGTCCGTAATCCTGAGACTCAATTCAGTTTATCTTTAAATCAGTGAGTCAGTCAGTAAATCAGTGTCTTGCTCAGTCAATTAGTCAATCAGGAGGTGACTGAGTGAGTCTCTGAATCACTGAGAACAAAAAGTTCACTAGACAAAAAAAGTTCAATAGATAGCTTTTTTATGTTTTATGATTTTTAGTGATTATGATTTTTTTTTTTTTCCAACTTTAAGTAAATTTGCTTGTTGAAATGACATCATAGTGAACCAATCCAATTACCCTTTAATTCAGTGTCACGTGACTGACTTTTCAACCCATGGCTCAATTATAAGATATTCTGGATTTTAAAAAAAAGACAAAAAATTGCACTGAAATAATGTAGCATCTATATTTAATAAAAAAAATTAAAAAAGAAAGCTCAGATAAAGGCATGCACCTCCACGGATTTACAGAAAGATCCCGAGGTAGAGCCGGCATTGAATCAGTTGGCTGTGTGTTTAGTTGATTATGTTTTTTGTCATCTTTATCAGCAGGGGACGGAAACGTCAGGAAAGCCAAACAAACATGATTTGTGCTATTATATTGTGCAATTTCCCTTAGGGATTAATAAAGTACTCTATCTATAAATTTCTAGATAGGAACAGACTTTTTTTTTTTTTTTAACCTGACAGTGCAAACTTACTGTGACAGCAGCAGCTTTCTGCATAATTATGTAAAGCACTTTTATCACTAAAAGTGAAAACCATTAACATTTGCAAACATTTAATTGAACCGCTTATAAAATGCGTACAAATTTAATCGACATCCAGTTACTGACATGAATACTAATGAATTGATTATGAAAATAATTCTCAGAAAATGAAATGTGCTAGAATATTTTATGCAGTATGAATGAGTAATAACTGACAGCAACTTGTCTGACCAATAGATTCAACCACCGAGTGGTTACAGGCGGCAGGGACTAGCTGTCCTGTACTGCAAAAAAAGAGAGAGAGAGAGAGAGAGAGAGAGAGAGAGAGAGAGAGAGACAGAGAAAGAGAAAGATGGGCAGTACAGAAGTTTACCTGTTGATAAGATCTTCGTTGTCATCACTCTCCATCTCATCTTCGATAGCAGCCTGCAGGTCACCGATCCTTTTAAAGGCCAGCTTCAGGTCTGCCTGAAGACTCTGATTTGCAGCCTCCAAGCTCTCGATGTCCATTTCCTATGGGAACATGATGAGTTAGCACAGATACTAAACAGGACAAGTGTGATGTGCACCTCACAGATACTGTACACTGTGCTCGTATTTCATGACAGACAGACTGACAGGCTGATGGATGGGCATCTCACCAGCTCGTGCTTTTTCCGGCTGGCTTCAGCCTCCTTTTTGGCCAGTTCTCCCATCTCCTCCTTGAGGTCACGTATTTGACGCTGCAGCCGTTTGTTCTGCTCCTTCTCGCGGTTCTCACTGGTGCTACGGTGGTCACGTTCCTCGGTCAGTTTTTCCACATTCTCCTTAAGCCTTGACACGAGACTCTACAGAACAGAGGAATCCGTCGAATGTATTAGAACCATCAATCAAATGAGTCGATACTTATTGGCTTTTCATTCCTAATACATGATGCACCTTTAAATAATAAATAAATAAATAAAAGTAAAAGAAAAAGTTGCCAAGTATATATTTTTTCCTGGTTGGAAAGTAACACTATAGAAACTAAAGAGTGAGTCAATATGCGGCCTAAAATTATAAAGGCTTATTTAGATTTAGCCATCTATAACCTGATAACTTAAATAATGAAATCTTACTCTATAGATAACGATATATATTAACACGCTGAAAAAGTTTACACAGATAAAAGTAATATTATTAAAATGTTGTGCTGGCTGAGCTTTTGGTCTTTTTCCACTTTCCACACAAACTCAACACTTGCCCTGCCCACTCACCTCCAGACGTTTCACCTGCGTCTTCTCGAACTCTAGCTTGGTCTCTATCTCACGGATCTTGGCCTCTTGCCTGCTGACGAGAGACTTGTCCACCATCGACTGTTCCTGGAACTCCAGTTGACTCTGCAGTGCGGTGAGCTGTCGGAGCATGCACACAGTCAGACAGACTCTGATAAACTCTGGACGGCGAAACTTATCTGCTGTGGGATCTGTACTGAATTATGAAACTTTCGGGGCTGCATATTGTTAATCTTGTCTGAAATGAGTCAAAACTTGTCTATAGAGAGTCGCCACGGGGTGTCTTTGTGGTGGCCTTCTTTAAAAGTGCTCTGCCACTTTCTATTGACCTGGCCCAGCATACTGCATTGGATTCTTAATTGCCAGCCTCTCGAATGCATTATTCAAAAGCCCTTCTGGCACCTCTGTTTTCCATCTCTGAGCATGCTCTCATTTATTTTCAAAGAGGTGAGGAATTTTGCAGCTCGGAATAATGACTGCTCAGATATTGACTTTTCAGCCAGGCCTGGAGCCGCTGCTTTTTGAACTGAACTTCAGATGAAACTGAAGATGAAAACAGAAGAGGCTTTTGTATGTCCTTGAGTTTCTCGCCCTTTTCTAAGTGTTTGAGGCATTAATTTTTCTCCCACAAAAGCAATTGGAACGAAATTGTGCAGCTCTTCTTGCCTGTTTATCCGCATATCTGTAAGTCTGTAGTAAGCACCAGATTAGCTGACTGAAACAGCATGGATAATTGCTGAGTGACATGATCTGATCCTTATCTAGAGCTTTTTGCTTTTTTGGAGCAGAGGAGTGAGACACTGATCTTTTGTGTTCTGATCTTAATGTCACGGGAGCTTTTGAGAACTGAGAAAAGCTGACTTGTTTCATTTATAAGTCAAGCGCTTAATGAGACCTAATGATTTACAAAGAGTTCAGCGCTAATCGAGGCTGGCTCATACTCCATTTACTTCCATCTGTTCACGCTCTGTGTTAAAACACAACCAGTTTCCTAATAATGCAGTGGCCCACCTACAGTAGCTTCTCTTTGTTTGTGGACATACCTTCTCCTGGATTTCCTGTTTCTCCTTCATGGCCTCCTCGAGCTGACTCTGGAGCTCGCTGACCTGTGCGAGGCTCTGAGACGACTGTATGACAGCAAAGAAGATAAAAGACGAGTCAGTCGTTCACAATACACTCAATGTAGAAAGTCATTTAAAACCATTACTGCATACGCTGCTGTACAGTACATCACACATCCTAAGGGACATAAAACACAACTTTATTTCTTTTAGAAATTTATTAAGGCACACATAAGGCAGCTGATCAAAAGGTAGATGAACATGTGCGCCGATATGAACAGATTTATGGAAAAAAAATGCAGACATAATCCCTCAGAAATGCAACAAACACAAATATATACTGGCTAAATAAACACTACCTTTTGCAACGCAAAACGAGCACGGATTTGAGCAGCTTCATTTCAGTCACAAAACAATATAACATGTTTTTGCTCTGTCGTTTATTTATTTATTAATTTTTTTTATTGTGCATAAGAATGGCATTTCAGAAACCATGCTTTTTTGTTTTTGCTTCTCTCCCTGGCCTCAGTGAGCAAGTTTTTGTATGAGGATTCTGAGTGTATAGGTGTGAACAATTGAGACATCAATAGGAGTCCTGGGGAAACCTGGTGTCACCTGAGCCAGGTGTTAATAAGTCTTACATATTCATGAAAAGTCATGGATTACTCGGTAAAACAAAGGCGCTGCTGAGAAAAGTATTTTTGTGGGTTATAATTTAGTTATGGGCACAACCCAAGACTTTCATAAACTCAGTTCTGTGCTGAAAATCTGTCAGGTTTGTTTATTCTCCATTTTCTTTGTTTTTCCGCCAGAGTTTAAAATAGTATTTTTTTTGTATGTTTTTTTGTATTTTTTTTTTTAAAAACAGTCCCATATGCAACTATCTAGAAAAATCTAGTTCCAGATGTGGAGCTTTCTGGCATCTTAAGGGACGGAGCAAGCTAGTGAACTGTCTTTCAAAAGCGCTGTCATTACCAAATCATGGAACTAGGAACTTTAGTTAACAACACTAGAGAACAAATAAAATTTTATCCTCATATCTGGGTTTGTTATATATTTATAAATTGCTGATCATTAAAAGAACTGCTATCAGACTCTAAAGTTAAGCTGAAACACACACAGAAAAAAAAAAAACACTCAAGGTTTTAAGGTTCAAGATCAGGAGCCAGTGACGTTACAATGATAAAATTCTATCAGTAATTAGCTGCATTGTGTAAAATTCACTTGTGTGTGCACCTGTATATACATAAGGCCATGAACTTTAGGAAAGACTAATGAATTGCTAAATAAAATTCGAGGCAGAGAAAGTGACATGAAAGATTGATTGAATGAAGATTGAACTCCTAACCATAAAAATATATTATACCTGTGCTTTTTTTTTTTTTTTTTTTTTTTAAACATTCCGACATCTGTAATGATAATTACACAATAAAAAAAGGAAATAAAAAGCCAAAAAGACATAAAAGACAAAAAAAAAGGTGCAAACCACAAAGCAGTAAATTATATTAGAGTAGGAAATAATGACATGAGCTGTGCAAACATTTAACGGCAAATAGATCAAAACCACTGCACAACATTTTGCAACTCTGATTTTCTCCCCCTTCTTCCAAGCTTTCACAAAATAACAAACCTAAAAATAATACAGTGCCAGCCAGGGACCGGTGCCATTAGCTGGTGCTGTTTCTAAGAAACTGAAAGCTGGTGTCAGGCTTTATACACACCTTCCTGCTTTCAATGTATTGACAAGGTTGAGAAGGAGGCAGTGTGTTACATGGGTCCAGACAGACAGAGAGAGAGAGAGAGAGAGAGAGAGAGAGAGAGAGGAAAAAAAAAAAAAAAAGAGTTACCTGGGCAACAGCCGCTTTGTGCTTCTTCATGAGCTCGTTCATGTCCTCCTGGTCTTCCTCCATGCGTGACTGCAGGTCGTTCTTCTCCCGCTGCACACGGCTCAGTTGCTCCTCCAACTGGGAGAGAAAACCAGAAAAACAAGCAAAAAAAATAAAAAAATAAAAAATCGAAATATGAGGGATCCTCTCAAAGGAGAACATTAGTCAATATTTCAAGTAGGTGACCCAAAGCCATTGATTAAGTTTATCTTTTGTTTGTGTTGCTTTCCCTTAAACAAAATCCCATCAGAATTCAGAACACACACAAGAACAACTTTTACTATTAGTAGCTAAAAGCTGGTACTTCTAAACCTGCTTTCTCTGGGAGTGTCAGAGGCTTTAATTCCATTCAATAATAATTACTTTTACAATACAGTAAAGCAATCCCCGGAAAGAATAAGAGCGGGGTTTATTAATAGGGCATGAAAATGTGAATATCAGAGAAAGCGAATGAATTCATTAACAGAGAAGTGGGAAATGAAATGAAGTTTAGAGCCAGTTTCGCTGTAGAGCTTTCCATCTTACTCGCATGTTACAAAAAGAAAAAAACGACAGAGATAGCTAATGGCCTGAATCGTTTTCCCTTTCAGTCAAGCGGCCCGATAATACGGGGCTTCATCGTTACAGTTTAAACTGTCGATGTGTATATGCTAATTGCGGTAAAAACGGACGGTAAAACTTGTGCTTGGTTAATTACAAATCAACTAGTCAGACAGAATTCAGCAGAATTCCGCGACGGCGCTTCCTTTGCCGAGAAAAATATAACAGCGGTAAACATTTATAAAAGTACAAAAGCGCTTTGAGCACGCAGGAGAATGAATCATAAATCACAGTGAGCACCATCAGTAGGGAGCTATTCAATCTGCCTGTCATTTCTAAATTCCTCCCGTGTCTGGATGCAACATATAATCCTCTTGTCAAATGGAAATGACTGGAAAACAAGATAAGTTAACGGCGTACAAAAAGGCTCTTTAACGTATTTTTTAAACATCAATACCCAGACAAAACGGCGGTGCCGACAATTGAGCGTGTCTTAAGCTTTTCCAGTGATCCTTCTCATCCATTTCCTCTGCCTGATCTGACGAGCACTACTCGGCGTACACGCTCCTTCTCCTCATTCAGTTCTCACCTCTAGTACACACTGTCTGAGAAACTCTGCTGATTTCCAAACATATCTGGGCAATGTATAATTCCTCAAATTTGACAAAACCAATCTCTGATGGGCCATGAAAGATGTACTGCAGAATGAATCACGCGCGTATTAGACAGGCTGCTTATCACCATGCGGGAATGTTGAAATTAAAAGGTACCTGGAGACAGTAAAGGATCGGTATACTGGATCTGTTGGCTCACTGAGCTTTGCCTGAGTCCAGCTGACCAATTTATCTCAAAGGTGTTTCACTATAATCACTCTGTCTGTAATTTCATTTCTATACGCTATTAAAGTAGAATAAACACTGATCCTAACCATGCTGTCATCATGTCATCGTTTCACTCAGAATATGTACTAGGTGAGTCTGACAGAATGATGAAGACTGAAGACCGAACACTGCCAGAAAACAGTTCAGGATACAGCGCATATGCCACAGTGAAACACTCCATGTTACCACACTCGACTGTGCTGTTTTCACAGATAAAAACGACTCAATTCGACACCCAATCAGACGGTTTCTCGCTCTGTAGGAGCTGTAAACGGAAAACAGAATAATAAAGATAGGGCACCAAAACGACGTGTGTAAAATCACAACCATTCATCTCTCTTCCAATATCTTTTTTTTCTTCCCCCCCCGAACCTGCTGCTGTGTGAACTCAATTATAAATCCTCCTTTTCAGGCTGCAGAAGGAGCCGCTCATGACAGCGTTATTAAACCGTAATGTATTTCAGGGTGATGTGTCTTGTTCAAATTGGAGAAGGAATCAGAAAGAAACATGCCTTTATGGGCAGGAATCATTTTCCTGCTGTAAATTATTGAAGTGATGTCCTGACCGGCACTGACGATTTCCTGTACGTGCGAGAGGTTTTCTCTGCTGCTTCACTTCCAAAACATTAATTTTATCTCATTTTATCTCACATAATTAATATCGTTTCTAGAAGCCCTAACTGTTCCCCATGTGTTGTGATATATTTTTTTAACCTACATTTCTTTAAACCTAGGTTTTTTTCCAGCGTATTTAAAAAGAGCTGGATCTTTTTAGGAACTTCTTGCTTCCTTTGGAGGTTCTGGTAAAACTCAACACATTTAACACACTTAACTCTTACAACTGTGAGATACTCTAAAACTATCAAGTATCCCTTGTTATACTTATTTGCCCACACTTACAGCCTGCTTGGCTTTGGAGATGTCATCCATCTGAACATGAAGGTCCTCGATTTCCACCTCCATAGCCTTGCGGGCCTTGACTGCAGTAGCACAGGTGAACTCTGACTCCTCCAGCTAGAACACACACACACACACACACACACACACACACACACACACACACACACACACACACACACACACACACACAC
>JAQMYL010000003.1:22402884-22415724 GCA_030014365.1 Clarias pachynema | reverse complement strand
TGTGTGTGTGTGTGTGTGTGTGTGTGTGTGTGTGTGTGTGTGTGTGTGTGTGTGTGTGTCATAGTAGTCCTGCGGATACCTGAAGGTCTTTCAAGTCTTTCTCCAGCCGTAGTCTCTCGGAGGTCTCGGACTCAAGCAGCTGAGAGGCGGACTCGCCCGTGTTCCTTTCATCGGCCAGCTCCGATGACAGCTCTGTCATCTAAAACACACACACACACACACACACACACACACACACACACACACACACACATACAGTCATTCAGTGGCCCTGCCTTGAATGATCCTAAAATCAAGTAGTGAATCAGTCTTAAAACGTCACGCCTTAGATATGTGACATGAAGCTGTTAAGAGTTTTAACTATGTCATGGGTGATGGTCACAGCTGGTGTGCTTGTGTGTGTGTGTGTGTGTGTTTAAAACTACACACAATCCCATTCCTTTATTTATTTATTTATTTATTTATTTTTTTATCTGACCTTGGGATGCATGATCAACTGATTAAATAATTTCTTCAATTAAGCATCATTCATAGAAACACAGCTCTTTTTAAAAATTTTATTTTTGCCCTGTGCATATAAATCATGAGTCGGAAATGTGTGTGAACGTCACCCTGCTCTCTAAACGATCGGTGTTGAGTCGCAGCTCATTTCTCTCCTTCTCCACTTTCTCCACTTTCAGCTTCAGCTGCTGAATCTCCTCCTAAAAAAAACAAACAACAACAAAAAAAAAAAGTTGGAACTCATACAGACAGAAATCTCACAATCGAAAATCACCTTCAGAGAAACTCGGTTTAAAAGAAACGACACTCAGGCAGAGAGACGATCCATGTTGAAGCACATACATGACACTGTACATCATCTATAAGTACTGTGTCTTCTTTTCTCACCCAGATATCAAAGGTTAGGGTGATTACGGTTTGAACCGAGTCAGCAGTACCGTTTCTGTTTTTGTTAAATCAAGCCGATATTACTCAGGTAATGTATTCACACGTATACGTCTACAAACAGTTGCACCGAGCCAAACTTTTTTTTTTTTTATTGCAGAGGCGAGAATCAGAGAGGTCGAGTGCTTTGGCTGAGACTAAATAAATTCTGAGGGGAATTCAGGAGGGATTACAACAGGAAAGAGCAACTAAGAGGAACTGTGCACATAGGCTTTATGTGCAGCTCTGCCACTGTCAAATGCCAAAACCTAGACACGGCACGATGATTTAGTGCTTTTGAAGTGTCTGGGGAGGCCCTCGTTCGGAAGGTGGATCCTGAGAGATGGAGGCACAGACACACAACGCGGAGAAAAAGAAATACACGACAAAACGGAGAGAACGGAAAATCAAATCCACAGAGAAAGAACTAGAGATGAAGATACAGTATACACACAATAATATTTGTTAGATGTGCATCTGATCGTGCTGCATTTGACCCATTTCTCATCCGGGGCAGTTTCGCAAACAGGAGGGCCTTCTGTTAAAGCCCTGACGCACGACAATAGTAGAATGAAGAAATGTATATTTAAATAGTTTAAAACGGCTAAAATAGCTACCAAATGGTAACTGAAAAGCCTGAAAAGTCCGTAGGCAGGTGATTTCACCATCTTACATCATCTTTCATAAGTTTTGCTTTGTTGAAAGGTCTGATAAACTTCATGCGTCTTTGAAAACGATGACAGTTCTACTAGTCATCAGAATTTCGCGAGCAGTACCTAGAACATAAGTGTTTAGCGCGTACTGCCCACTGAGAGTGGCACTGACGGGGAAAAATTGGACGAGAGGAAGCGATCCAAAGACAGACACAGAGAGAGAGAGAGAGAGAGAGAGAGAGAGAGAGAGAGAGAGAGCGAGAGCGAGCATTAGGAGAGGCGGGAGGGGACATACATCTTTGCCTCGGATCTGCTCCTCGCTGAGCTGCACTTGGATGAGAGGCCGCACTGTGGTGAAGACCTTCCACCAGGGCCAGTCCTTCACGCCACGGTTCTTCTTAATATTCTTCTGGATGCAGCGTATGGCCAGGTCTTGGATCTGCAAGACAATAGCACGTGGGGTTGGAGCAGAACTGTCATATAAAAAATTTAATAAAAAAAAGAACATCCAAATGATATAAGCTTAGACTAGAGTAGGTGGATTATCACCATGAACAAGACACGGCTTTTAGATGCTGTTCCTATTTGTTAATTTAAAAAAATACTACCTGATTCAAGATAATTAAGTCATATAGTGAAAAGGAGCAGCTGTGCAACACAAATCAGACCTTGTTAAACATGTCCTGTATATGCCATGGCATTAAAAAAACATTAACAATATAAACATTATTATGAGCATAACATTAAAAACATTATACGGTTGGGTTGGTGTTGCATTAGCTTTTCAGTGGGATCAGACCAGAAGGGCTGGTCTTTGGGTTGAACCTTTTGTGCCTGTGATCAAGTTGTAGCATTAAGATTGTCACCATTGGAGCGGTGATTATTATAACAATAGAAGGGAGCTAAATGTGGAATACGATGTTTAAAAAGCATACGAGAGTGATGCTCAGGTGTCCACATACTTTCAGACATATTTTGTAGCTTAGAACTGAACAAAAATTTGTCTAGAATAATCCAGACATTTACTGTGAGTAAGTAGAAAAACACTACAGAAAAGAGAACAATTCATGAGATCTTGATTAGATTCACGCTCATGCATTGAACATGCAGTACATACAGTAGGAAAAGGATTCCCTTAAATAACCAATATCGTTTGTCTGAATTGATTCCTATACGAGAAAATTAAAAAGTCAACTATTTTAGCACTGCTACAGTAAATGTCTGCCACAGAGCCTCTCGATAGTTAAAAAGCAATTTAACAGTTGTTCTTTTCTATGTTTTGATGTCATTATATAGAGCTTTGGCTTGGAACGAGGTCAAGCTCCAGTACAGCAGGAACAGGAAGATAACAGCCGAGTGCAGGAAGGTCCAAATCTCTGGGCTCGGGACCTGACCCCCCTCCACACTATAGAAAAGAAGAAAAAACAAGCCTCTTTGCTTGGCGAGAGTTCCTCGACGCCGGACTGTGAAACGGATCCGAAGCCCTTGTGGGTAATTAAATCGCACATCAATACGGCTCGGCAGCTAATTTAAACTGCTATAAGGTTTCCTGGCTGCTGAAACATGCGTATCTTCAATAAGAGCAGATTATATGGAAATCCAATTAGAGTGGCAAAATTCAACCCGTGCTTGTGAGAGCTGGTAATGGCCTTCGGGTAATCTGTCACACAGCAGGAGTCTTAACACGCAACAGAATTGTATCTGTTCGCTCTCGAGCAGCCGCTGCACATGCGAGCGTGAGCTCATCTGAACTCTAATGTGAAGCAGCAGGTAGCTTGTATTTGCATACACACTTGTGATGCATCACTAGATGTCTCGGTCACATTTTTGTAAGGACGGACATTACATGTTTGGTACGATTTCTTTCCTTCCTAACCTGTTAGAACTTTTTTATTTTTTTCCAATCCCATTTTGATGTATTTTTTTAATCAACATGTTGCAAGTCACATGACTCCCAGCTTAAAGTTCACCGCAATGATATAAAACTATTTATTGCTGTTATTCCCCGACCACTAAAAGAGAAGGAAACCATGTACTTTTTTATTATTTTTTTAAACATCTCTATTTCACGGCTAAACACAAGCTTAAGGAGCTCTCCAACAGAAAACGGCACAAGAAAATTAAATGGACTTTATAGCTGTTTCCTGTTTTTTTGTTTGTTTGTTTTTTACGATGAAGTAAGACTTCTTCAATTTACCAGTCTCCTACAGAGTTAATGAAAAACTAACTATTCCAGCACTTGTGCAGTGTTCCTCATCCTGCCTACATCTAAACACACACACTGTTTAATTAGCTGAAGCCTGCAAATAAACCTCACACCACCGCCAGGCTTTTCACACACTTCCTTTTCTGAAAAAAAAAAAAAAAAAGCCTTGTGGATGAAATCTGAGTCAGAAGTTTTTTTTTTTTCTTTTAAATCAGCTACAAAACCCAATTTCAGCAAACGTCTGATTCCAATGAATGTCACAAGCCAGGATGGATTTAAACCAGAAACAGGAGTCTTTTTAAACAAAAGTGGATTGAAAAAGTGTGATGATGTGTAAACCTTTTACAGATATACATACACACACACAAAAAAAAAAAAAAAAAATTCAGTAAAAACGTGTCAAAAAAATCAGAATGACAAACAGTTCAACAGGGATAAGATTTTGGCTATTTTGGCTGAATGACATACGACGGTGCTGCACAAGCCTGAACCAACCCCGAACCTGTTACTCATTGTGTACTCAAGATAAAATGTTTTTGATTTTTATTTAACCAGCAAACAAATTGGTATAACAACCAGGATTGGATGAATGAACAAACAAAAACAAACAAACAAATGAATTAAATGCCCCTGATTGATCTTTGCAATATAAAAAAATTATTTAATACGCTGTTGATGTTTAAACTTGTTAAAGCTTCTTTATTTCACGGTGGTAATGTGCAGACTGATGGAGGTAATGTAAAAAAAAAATAAATAAAAAAAAATAAAAACTTTAGTCGACCAAATAACTCCATTCTCAATTCTAAGCATTTTGCTCAACACCATTTCCGTTACTCCGCCCCTCTCTCCTGAGGTATCGTACAACTATTTCTCATTTGTTCACACGACTTCATACGTAGAAATCCATTCAGATTGATCTTCGACCAAATCAGAAAGAATGAACAGAGGCAAAAGGTACAAAGGGTACCAGGGGGTGAGGATGGGGGGGAGGTGAAAGGAGACATGTGTGAGCTGGGATCGATCTAGCCATGATGGAGGGTTGAGTGAGCAGCGGCATTTTCCCTGAAGACAGTCAGATTGAATGTTATCTGCCAGCTGAGGGCACCGCCAGCGGGAATTTATTATGGGTCGCTCTGATGAAATCCTGATGCCGACCTGATGGGCGAATCCTTCAGCAGATGGACGTGCACTCCCATGGAGGGCTCTCACTTCAAAAGCAACTCATCGAACAAAAATATACTGCAGTCATTCTGTGTCTCTTTTTGATTTATTTTTTCTATTCTAATACAGTGTTTAATTATAAAATTATTACAAAGATCCATCAGCACTCACTTTCCTCTTTTTGAAGGCTTGGCGGGTGAGGTAGCCCCTACATGTGGCCTGGAAGAGAGTGATGTTGCGTCTGGTCTGCAGATCCCTCTGTTCCTCCAGCTTAGCCAGAACACCTGCCCTGAAGAATACCTGTGTGCAGAAAACATCTGTGAGATCCACAGCAAGTTAAACAAACACCGCTCCCTCACCTACGTTACACAGTGTATTGCTTAGCATGTTGGACTATGGATTAGTCCGTCATGGGTTCGAATCCCAGCACCACACCAAGCTACCACTGTTTGGCCTCAACTGCTCAGATGTATAATGAGAAGTCGGTCTTGACTAAATTTCATAAATGTAAATATATATTTAATGTATAGTCACAGAGTGCTTTCTTCAAAGCACATGAGCTGCAACAGACATCTCTTGTTCTATTTGTATGAAGAAAAAAAAAAACAGATACAGGTCGTCCCCAACTTATGAACATTCGAGTTGCAAATTTTCCGCAGATACGAACGGACCGCGGTCCTACAGTAACTTCGGTTCAATCACAGAAGTAGTTCATGAGTATTGTACCAAAAATTACACATTGCAATGCACCAGATACCAATATTTACAATTATATACAATATTTTCAGCATGTATTTCAGAATTTCAGAGTTCATAGTCCAATACAGTGGAAAACAGCTCTGAGATAAAATGGCATTTAGTAATCTCCTCGTGCTGTAAAGGCGCAGAGACAACACTGTTATATTTGACATGTTTTTGGCCATATGATGGCAGTGTGGGGAAAGGGGACAGAGATTTAGTCAAGCGCATTGGTATGCTTTACATTGTATATTCGTGTCAAAAGCGTATAAGACTCCCTTTGTCTTACTTTGACTGGACTTAAGAACAAATCAGACTTATGAGCAGGCTCGTGGAACAGAGCGTGTTCGTAAGTCGGGGACTACCTGTACTTCAGAGTAATCTGCAAATCAACAGATACAATACAAATACCGGACGAATAGAGGAGTTTTCTA
The DNA here is from genome assembly GCA_030014365.1 of Clarias pachynema. Lineage (NCBI taxonomy): Eukaryota > Metazoa > Chordata > Actinopteri > Siluriformes > Clariidae > Clarias > Clarias pachynema. Next base: position 22,409,608 of record JAQMYL010000003.1, on the reverse strand, counting down.
AGTTATAAAAATATCCAGAGAAGACGAGACCTTGAGGTTCTCATATCAAGCTCTATCTATACATCGTTTCCTTTAGAAGTGTCCACTCTGTGATAGGGGTCAGGTAGATAAACATTTAATAAGTAATTTTTTTCTACATCGTTGTCTAAAAATTACTTTAACTTTACTTTAAAAAATTAACTGCATTAAAGGCAGAATTTGAGTCATGGCAGTGTTTACTGCACTGGCTGTACAAAGATTTTGCCAGACAGTGCACTGAGAGGACATAGCAGAGGTTCTGAGTGTGGGCTGATTAAATTACTCCACATCAAAAATGATGGAAATGTCTCTTGATTGAGCTTTTATCAGCAGTTGAACCAGCGCAATTTTCCACTATACTGTAGATCAAAACCGGGTGCTACATGTTACATTTATTATTAGGATATAGCAGATGGGTAAAGGGTTAAGCAACAAAGGCATATGATCTATTTCATAATTCATTTACTAGGACACTCCCACTTTATGCAACTATTTTTAAAATCCCATCATCACAGCACATATTTAGGACGCTCTAGTTAGCTGGAACGGCGTGTGATGAAGAATGCTCATGAAACCAGTAAGCAACAGCAAAAGAGGTGCCCTTTGGGTCAGCAAGCAGCCCTGAATCTTTCATCCTCTAATTTGTATGGCTGCTCTATCACAGACAACTGAAGGTCGGCATGGTTATCTGAGCAGAACGGCTTTGTCAGATGGGTCATAAAGCTCATCTCATCATAACATTGAAAGAAAAACTCGAAAGAGAGCATTTTAACTCATAATGGTAGAAGTTGAAATCCCATTGAATGTTACTCTCAGCCGTAGACACGTTGGGCTAAACAATGTCCACACCAACGCAGTGTGTTCCATCCCTTTACCTCTATCTGCAAACACTGTGCAGGATGATCTGGTGCACACTGTTTATCAATCAATTCTCATCTCAATTAATTGATACCCTCAAGCTGTTCTCCAGACTTGGCGCATCTACTCAAGTCTGCACCCATGAAGGATTCTGGGATCATTTGTGAAAGGGCATCATCCTTCATAGCACAAAACCTCATTTCTGTTGTGCATGAACATTTGTTTTTTTTCTTTGTTTGTTTTTTTAAATTAGAGATAATAAGTACATCTCTTTATTGTTCTTATGAAACGTCAAACTGGCAGTGACGTACATTTCATCATTCTGCAACAGTTTTGTCCTTTTGCCCTGAAGAACAAACATAATATTAACATTAAAGTAGCGTTTGTATCCGACTGGGCAGGAAAAAAATGACAATTTCACACTTCAAACCTTTTGTTTTTTCACCACTTAATGTGAGCTTGCACGCATTGATAATCAGTTCGGCATGGCAAGCTCTCACACTGGCTTTCTGGTCCACAAATAATAAATAAATGAATACTAAAATCTGTCCTAATGAAAATACACTTTTCAAGTTCCTGATGTTGTTTTTTTCCCCTCACTTTCTCTCTAATTCTCCCTCACCACCCAGCTCTCCCATTACACATTATATAACAGCATATTCGTAACTCATTATTTAACAAGTATTCTTCAAGCAAAGCGCTATCTGCCTTCTTCCACATACACTACCGCTCAAAAGTTTGGGGTCACTTGCAAATTTCTTTGTTTTTGTTTAGTGATTTACTTTCTACATTCTACAACAATACTGGGGATTTCAAAACTACAGTATAAAATAACACATATGGGAATTAGGTAATTATGTAACAACAACAACAACAACAACAACAACATTCAGTTGTACAGTACTTCTACACACACCTGAAAATATTTACAGGTTACAACGATATCCTTTTGGTACATGTGTGTACTGTTTATTTAAAATCTTGTACTACATATTATTTTAGAGATTCCCATTTTGCCGCACCTTTACTTTACTTTACTGAGACTGCTATGCTGGCTTTATATTTTTGAGCTCACTGAGCTGACTGTGGAGTTTGTTGTGGCTTACTGACAAACACGGGCAGTATCTTTCAGGAGACCCACATAGGAAAGGACACAAATTCAGCTTTAATTGCCTGAACCACGAAGGATAACTGAATGCAGCAGAACCTTCCAGGACCTAATCAAAGTCATGACTGCTTATTGTGAGAAGTAAATTTCTCTTAATTGTTTTTCACACTCCGGCAAAATGTGGTGACAAGAATTGCCCGTGTGGCATCGATGAATGGGCAAACAAACGCAACCTTTTGGCCCATCTCCCTATTGGCTGCTGCACTGTTTTCTCCAGCTGTGAGTGGGGAGGCAGCACGGATTAGAGACAGTATGTCTGTGTGTCGTAGAGGGGGAAACCAAATGATTCGGTAATCTAAATGGAAATCGTACCATCTGTTCAGAAACTGATCCCTGCCCTGATTTTGTATGCTACATGCTCACTCTATGCATGCACTGATCCATAATAGGGGATTGATGAATACACATGAGAGCGGCTCACCTGAAGGTTATGGCTATCACTGGATAAGAGACTTAAAAGTATGAAATTAAACACTGATTGTGATCAGAGTGAGAAAAAAATTAATAAATAAAAATTTTAAAACCCTTGCTACTTGCCCTGCTCAAGCCCATGTGATAGCTGCTTTTCTCCAGCTCCAGAAACTCCAGCAGCTCCGCCACAGCCTGGAACACAAACATGTACAGAAAGTCAATACACGGTGTCATGGTCATGGTTCTGCGTTGTGTTGACACGAGCCCTGTGTTTATTTGCATCCACTGATTAAAAACTGCTTCACATACCTTTACTGAGCAAGTCTCATTCAGAACAACAGCACAAGTCACTCACACAGAAATTACATTAAAAAAAACAACAATATCAGGCATTTAAAATATTTATGGATACGGTTTAACTAAAAAGCAAGCAAACTACATTTAAAAAAGAAATAAACAAGGCTACAACTTTTGCACATGGTTATTATATATTTAAAAAAGAAAAAAAAAATCTATTTTTTATTTATTTCTCAGATACACAATCCTAAATCCGGTGTCTCTTGTGGGACATCTCAGAGGTTTTTGAAGAACTTCAGCCATTTTTTTTTTTTTTGCATCCTCCATGTTCAATTCAATCTATCCTCTGTCATGAGCTTTAAACTCACATCATAACTCAATTATTCTATATATTCTATTAGGAAAAAGACAAGAAAGTTTAAATAAACCATATTTTACTCTTTCTTTAACAAGTTAATTCATTTTTATCCCTTAAACCCAACAAGCCAGGGAAGGGCATTCAAATTAATTCCAGCAAATTATGGCTGTGAAAGTTAATCCTTAGTAAAAGCTTAAGTTTTATCTGCTCAGACAAAATATTCCCATATCTCAAAGGATGAATTACACAGACTTAAACCATAACTTATAAACTTTTCAAAAATGCTCAAAAAGTCTTCTATAACTGCATAATCTTCAAAAAAAAAAAAAACGTTAGACTTTTTGAACCCAGGTTTACTGTTACTTTCTCAGTGTAGGTAACTCACTCACTCACTCACTCATCGTCTATATCGCTTTATCCTGTATTCAGGGTCACGGAGACCTGGAGCCTATTCCAGGAGACTTAGGACACGAGGCGGGGTACACCCTGGACAGGGTGCCAATCCATCTCAAGGCACACACACATACACTCACTCACACACTCATTCACACACTACAGGCAATTTGGGAACGCCAATTAACCTAATCTGCAGGTCTTTGGACTGTGGGAGAAAACCGGGGTACCCGGAGGAACCCCACCAAGCATGGGGAGAACATAAACTCCATGCACACACAGATGGGAATCGAACCCAGACCCTGGTGCAAGGTGCAAGGTGCAAGGCGACCTTTGTTTGAATTTGTTTGAAAAATGCTGGAGTATTAGAGATTATATCTCTAAGCTCTTTCTAAACACTGTTGAAAATCAAACCTTGTGTGAACAATTTAATGAAAATAGGGAAAGTGTATCTAAAGTCCAATTAAGCCTCTACTGAATATATGGTAGAATGCAGCAATGTACTGTATTACTTTTCAAGCTCACAGTGTTCTTTATAACATATACTGTAGCAACCATCTTAATCTTGGCCTTAAGCGTTTTTATTTCCCTGTGGTGAGTCTGGCTGGGAGAACAGACAGGATGATTCTTATAAACGTTTCACTGAGGTCTTTGATTAACGTTGTTTTATTGTTTGGGTGCTGAGACAGCAGAGACAGGAAGAAAAAAAAAAACGATGAGCAGAGCTGGCCATTACTCAGCTCAGGGCCCCCAGCGTTGTCATAATCAATTACACAGCAGGGAAGTTAATGGAGGAAAAGCAGTAAGGAGGACAACACACACACACACACACACACACACACACACACACACACACACACACACACACACAAAGTGACTCACCCTTTTCTCATCTGTCACAATATAGTTGCGTCCGTGCTTTTTCGTCAGGTGTGGCGCTAGGACGTCAAAGCGCCGGCGGAACTCTGAGAACACCATGTGATCAGGGTAACCTTGAAAAGAGAGAGAGAGAGAGAGAGAGAGAGAGAGAGAGAGGCTGAGTTGATTGTGTGAGGTTTATGAACTTTATAAGAGAGTTCCCAGTGCTAGATCAACAAGGACAAAGTTATATTTCATGTTCAAAACTCACACAGATTTCTGCTGATTGTAAATACCAGCTTTGGAAACCAGCAGTTTTACAATGACACGCTTTGCTGATTTTGCTGCATAATTTATATAAATGATATTTAGCAAACCACAGATGTTTTTCAACACATGCTTACATCAATTTATCCTAAAAAAAAAAAAAACAAACAAACAAAAACCTTCAGCTAATTTCATTACAAAATAAAATTCTTAAAGCAGCATGAACTCTTATCGAGAATTTTTATTTTGACTAAATGGCTCTGGTCACCTGATCTTGACCTGAAACAGATCTTACTTTTGTTTGTTTTAGCGAACGTCTGGAACTTATGGACAAAACCAAATGCTGAGTTTTCCTCCCTTGAGATGCTTTACCAGGCTTTTACTGAAGCTGCCTTCCGTTGCTGCCTGGTTGTCAATTTTTTCAGCCTTCGGTTCTGTCTTCAGTAAGCGAATATCAGGCTTGAGGTCAGTGATTGATTCAGCCATTTATAAAAACATTCCAGTTCTTTCGCCATACAATTTAGATCATGATTTATCTGTACTATAAAGCGCTTGAATGAACCTGAGCAGAAAGTACTCTATACATTTCAGAATTCATCCTGATACTACTTATTAATGAGCAAGATTCTTTTGAATTGTTCCCATTTGATAGATGATGCGGTATGATTAAGATCATAAGCATTTCCTCTTCATCTCATCTTTCAAATGGGTACAATTCCATTCCAAGTCTTGCTCATTAACTACAGTAAGCAGGCTTTTTAGAGGTCTCAAGGTAAATCCAATCTGGCCTCTCTGTGCATAAACATTAGTACCTATATTTACTTTCATAAAGGTTGATTGTACTCTTTAATACCTACAGGTTCTCCTCCAGAGTGGTTTTGACTTGGCTAGATGTTTTGAAGGCTTTCTTCTTCCCCAAGGAATGAATTCTACCTTCATCTTTAATTTCTTAACACTAATCTTCCAGGCCTTTCAATGGTGCTGAGCTCACCAGAGCATTGCTTCATTTTAAGAATGTACCATATTGTTGATTCAGCCACACCTACTGTAAAGTTTCTGCTATCTCCCTAAAAGGGCTGTTTTGTTTTTATTTCAGCCGAATGATGGCCTCAATTTCATTATTGACCACCAATTGAGAATCACCTCCAGAGCTTTTACCTCTTTAATCTGCCATGGAATTATGAGGAAACATGGCACAAATTTACCTTACCTTTGAGGTAATGTTTAAAAAAAATTTTTAAAAAAAAACCCTTTGAGCCAGAAAAAGTGGAGGGAGTGGGGGGGATATATATCCCCTGCAATACATCTACCGGCAAGGAGAGATTTGTGCAGATGGATTTGCATAGGGTCGCACTCTCCTGTCCTACCTTGGCGATATATGCGCAGAGCGTCGAGCAGTTTGGAGCCTCGGAGCTGAGCGCGCAGCATCACCACGTCTAGCTGCATGAGCCCTGTATCGCAGCTTTCTCCATGAACACGCAAATCTCCACTCAAGGCCTCCGCTTTGGGCAGCAGGCAATGCACAAAATGCACTCTGGAACGTCTCAATGTGTCCAACAGAGCATCCTGGTGGAGCGAACACAAACACAAATCAGACAACAGATTTATCTCTATGTTGGTTGCTTGTTTTAACCTGTTGAATATTAAATAGTAAACTAAAACCGATATTAAGTTTGAGTACAGACCACTTGCAGCTTGATCTGGATGCACTGGGACTTCTTTTTGACGGCAGCCATGCCGGTGGTGAAAGTCTTCCTCATGCTGGTCGCCCGACGCAGGGCGAGCTGAGAGCCTCCTTCCAGGCCGGCGATGGAGCCCGAGAGCACTGTGGCGCCTCCTGAACGCCCCATGAATAGCCCGCTGATGTTCTTCCTGAGTGGGGGGAAAAAAAAGAAGAAAAAAAAAGACAAAAGGGTTAATGACATTTTTTGCCAAATTAAACACTGAGACACAGAAAACCATTTAACCAATAGACCAAGACTTGCTATAGTATAAAATCTCATATATACAGTATGTACATGCTACAAACCGGATTCCAAAAAAGTTGGGACACTTAACAAATTGTGAATAAAAACTGAATGCAATGATGTGGAGAT
>JAQMYL010000003.1:22386574-22401845 GCA_030014365.1 Clarias pachynema | reverse complement strand
AACAGTTCTGATTGTATTTCTATGTTCTGAAAAGCTCCTCGTTCGTGTCCATGTTCATCATTCCATTTAATCAAACTATAACAAATAACAGAGTAGCGGGAAGAAGCAGTAAAAATAAAACTACTTGTATGTTTACCTGCGGGATTTTGCGAGCGGGAGCGGGACAAAACTTGAATACTGCGAGCAGGAGAAAATAATATATATTTTTGTGGGAGCGGGCGGGAGCGGGACAGAATCTTGCGGGAGCGGGACTGAAAAATCCGTCCCGAGCAGGTCTCTAGCCCAAGGACTATGACATCAGCCCCATGTCATCATCGTGTGTGAGGGCCCTTTTGTTCTTCTGAGGATTATTTTCCCCTATCATTCTGAGTGTTTTGGGTAAACCCGGTACACATTTAGAGCTCATTCTGTGATTCGTTGGCAACTTTCCCCTTACATGTCATGGGCTCCACTCAACAAGAAGTCAGTTATTTTGAGTAGTTTGCATTTACTCCTTCTAGGGGATGTATACTGAACGATCGCCAACAAACCAGGCCCATGTGATCTCGATACACTGATGATGCAGAATCGTGGAGGGATTTTTGATATCGCAAACGAGTCAGCCGTGACGATGCCTTAAACTTGTGCCAAAAAGTGGTTTCTGTTTGACATCACATTGAATTACATCATAGTTTATTTATTTATCATGTTATAATGGTATGGGAACGTCTTCCTTTATGATGGGCCTGGGTGGCGACAGTGCAGGGTGCTTGGGCCCGCTCAATGTTGCTTGCAAATATATATTTTATTTTATTTACTGCTACATACCTGTGTGTCCTTTTGTCTATTTTGGCATTTAATTTTACAATTTTCATTCACATTTGGCATTTTGCACTTTTTTCCGTACCTAGGAATCTACTTGGTAGTAGATACAGGCTATATATTGATTGATTGATTGATTGATTGATGTTAAAATGGATCCTGGATTCATGGTCTAATCGAATAAAGATTTATTTTCTGTCACTTACTTCTGTGAGTCCTGCAGCAAAATAACAGCATTCTGGGAGGCCGGGTTCTGCTTGGCATGACACAGCCAGCCCTGAACATCATATTCCACCCAGTCTGTACCATGACTGTGACCCAGCAGGAAGTGATGCTGTTTCTCACTCTTCAGCAGCAGTTTAGGGGCTGGATGAGAAAAAGAAAAATGAAAAAAAAAGAAAAGAAAAAAAAGCAGTGTAAGCATCTCTCTGTTTCTATGAAAAAAAATCTGGAGAAACTGCGCTGCTTTTGCTGAGGGTGTATACATGTGTGTTTGTGTGTAAGATGATGCTGACCTTTGACCTCTCCCTCCGAGCGGCCGTAGTAGCTGAAAAGGCGCTCCAGCAGTGTTTCCTCTGAGCCCCCGGGCTGCAGAGCCTCTTCCTCCATCAGCCACAGCAATCCACGCGCCTCATCGGTCCTCGCCAGCGTCCTCACCTGACACAAGAAGGCACATGAGCGATCACAGAGAGAGGACACCACTGAGCACTCTTTGTGAAGAAGCAGAGTGGGTGGAGGGGAAGCACGAGCCACAATGGCCTCATCATCTTAACGTCACGCAAGCGAAAAGACGAGCCATTAGCGTGAGATTCCTCATTAAAAAGCCTCGCATTAAAGAAAAGCTCCGGGGAAGTCAGACAGGCAATTTTAAACTTTGCACTCTGGCTGTCCATTTAAGCAATTAAAGCTAGTAATGACTTGCCGTGTTTTGTTTTTTCTCTCTTTCTTTATCTTAGAGCCTGTGGTTGACTCGAGTTGTGGAAAAGAGAACAAAAATTTTATTTGATCTCAGTGGACCATTTCCTTACATTTTAATTACACTACATCTGATTCTGTAAACATGTTCGTACCGGAATAAGACGGTGGGCCGCAGTATAAGCGATACAAGCTTACTTGGTTAAAAACACGTACGAATCAAATGTTTTTACGAGAAAAAGCTCCCGCACCGTACTCAGTTATTACATGGTTTAAAAAAAACAACTCTTGCTAATAAATTAAAAGCCTCCTTTCTGCTACTAATGTTTGTTCTGTCCGTGAACGAATACATTTACAGCCTCATAGCTATTTAAAAATTTAACTACATATAAATGCATTTTTTATTTAAGTACATATGACAATCTGTTTGTATCTGCCTGTACAAGAGAAAGAAAAAAATAATGCGTTAGAGAGAGAAAACACACATCCAGAGATACTGCATTGTTATTATTACAGTACATTCTACACACGAGGAGGGATAAACAAGCTCCCATGATGCTTTAGTATCATTACGACAACAATGCACTTAAACACAACAGAGTAGGCATTCATAAAGGAAAAAATAAATAAATAAATAAAGAGGTGGCAGTTGTTGTGTTCGTACAGTACATCACAAAAGTCGTCCAGAGCATAGAGGGCGGGGAAAGAGCGGCATGCTGATCTACATTGGTGAACAGACAGCGAGGAGGATGAGGATGAGGAGGAGGAGGAGGAGGTGCTTACCAGCGCTTGGGTTGAGGCTTGGTCTATAGCTGCTACAGATAAGGATGTACTGGGCTCTATGTCATCTAACGCAAGCTCTATGTTTTCCTAAATGGGAACAGAGGGCTCATTAGTTCAACTATGATTAGGATGTTTCGCAGTTTTGCGATTAGCTTCTTGTGTTACCGTGTGACCAGTGACTAATGAACTTATTGAACAAAGAGGTGACAAAAAATGAGACTCCCTTCAGGTTTCATCATCTCTTTGTTTTATGCTTTTACTAACACTGACTCATTGTTCGAAATCTGTCAGAAAATCACAAGGCAACACAATCTGAAAATCACTTAAACAATTATCAAAATAATACATTATATAAATCAATTATTGATCAATCCATTCTATATGATCTGATTGTGTCTTTTTTAAGATTAATTCTTTCTTTAACAGAGATTAAATGTCATGATATTAAAACAGGAAGAATCCCAACACTGATTGTACGAGGACGTCTCCACTGTTGTACCTCCTTGTATCGCTCCAGCTCCTGAACGAACGTGCGCTCCTGGAACAGGGCCTGTAGCCGCTCCTGAGCGTAGTTATGGCACAGCTCCTCGAAAGTGGCGCCGCGCTTCGCCAGCCGAGGATTTTGAAAACCAGGAGTGTCCACAATAAGAAGGGAGCACAGTGAGTGCTGACTTGATTTCAGTGCGCTGAAATTACACACATGCACAAATGTAAGCTCGCACAAACACACCAAACGCACAAACACACAACGCACAAACACACCAAACACAAATGTAAGCTCGCATCGGTTTAGGAACCACAATCAGTTTCATCTTTCAAAAAAATCCTAATTTCACATCATCTGTGGGGGAAAAAAAATGTCTATTAAGAAGCGTTCGTTGACTAATTATTTGTGGTTTAAATGATGGCAACCCTGCAGAACAGAACAATTCGTCACCTACAAATAATTTGAGACCATTCATGTAATTTTAAATAAATCATTATCATGTTCTCGGAGTTCTCAATTAATCATGTTGGTAATTTTATCTCTAAAAATTGACACAAAATCACCAAATAAAATTATTACATTTTATATACTGTGTGTATATATAATAAAATACTACTAATAAACAAATTAATAAAAAAATTTAAAAAAAAAAAATATATATATATATATATATATATATATATATAGAGAGAGAGAGAGAGAGGTAGATAAACAGACATTAATAAACAATTTAGATTTTTTTGCCACAATATTTTGGACATTTTTTAAATAATATACATATTTTGAGGAATTATATCTTCTATTATTTTGCCTATTAACATTTAAAATCTGTTTTTCTGTTTAATTTTTTTTTCCAATATATAAATTCATGTTTTATTCTTTGCTGCTCAGGGTATTCTTACACAATGATAATTTATTTTCCTTTAAATTAAGAGAGATTTAGAGAAATAATCCTGGGACATGCAACTTAAAATAAAAATAACAACAATGCATAAAATGCTTCTAATTGCAAAACTACCAGGTTTTCCTTTTAAACATCACAGATTGTCTCTTTTTATTATAAAATCGATAATACTCACTAAAACAAAGCTAAGTTAGCTAAAGACTGCTAAGGAAAAAATGCTTTCTTGCACACGGAGCAGCGAGAGCTCTCAGCCACACTCCATTAAGCTGCTGTGTGTGTGCGAGGGCTGCGGTAGCATGCTGAGTGTTGAGGAAATGAGCAGAGAAAAGGGCTGACCGGTTGATGAGGGAGATGACGAGAGTAAAGAGTTCTGCGTAGAGTCCAGCTGCCATGGCCTCCAGACACTCCAGGGCTGTGATCTTTGTACCTAAATCATCAACACGGAATTAGCTCGGCTCGCAGTAAGGTAGACGAGCTCCAGGAGCAAGTGTCTTAACTGAAACTTCGAAGAGTTTTCAGTTTATTAACAGCACAAATTTTTTTAAATTATTATTAGCATTCGTGAGTTTAAATTATCTAAATTGAAAAAAAGATCTTTTCTTATCAAATTAATTTGCAAGTATATTTCTTCTTCAGTGATTTGTTTGATTGTTATTATTATTTATATTAATATAATTTAGTTGTGTGTAGATGTACAGAACAAAAAGGGTGTGCACCTGGGCTTTCTCCAGCACCGACATCATCTGGACCCTGGCGGAAGGAAGTGGATCTCTGCAGGGTTCCCTTTGGATGGTGTTTGAAGATTGACGAGGAAAGTTCTTCAAGGGTGCAGCCCAGGAGGTAGGCCGCTTTCTGGGCCCACTCGTGACGTGCAAACTGTTTTCGACCGGCTGTCAGAAAATAGAAATACACACGTTTGCAGGTCGTTGTACTGGAGTAACTCGAGTCTAGGCTCTCGGGTAATGCCATTGATGATGCATTTTCCGTGGTTGAACTACATTTTAATAAGATGCTTAAGATGAGCCGCTGATTGACGGCTTAGAAAATGAACGCTAGCGGGTCATTGAATGGAACAAACAGCCGGGCCAGGGACGTGATAACAGAATTGTATTGGGAGAGGGTCCTGGTCAACTCGTCCTAATCACGGAAAATGCATCTGCTTTATAAGAATGGCATGAAAATAAAAAAATTAAAAAGTCTGAGAATTTGAAATGACAAAGTCCACAGAGTAAAGTGTGTGCAAAGCGGTGCTAGCAGATGGCAGAGGCGCTAAAGCAGCACCCAAAGCAGCTCATGCAGAAGACGAAAAACCTCTATCAGAGAAAACATGCTGAACACAAACGAGGCCAGACAACAGACAAGCTTTTTTTTTTTTTTTTTTTTTTGGATGGTAACAACAGAAAAGCACTGCATAACTGAAAAGTCTATAAAGAGGGTGAGGAGGGAGAGAGGGAGAAAGAGAGGGAGGGGGAACATCAGAGCAGTGGAGCTTAAAAGACAACAAAGTTCTGATCCCACGCTCCGCCTCCACCAAGTTTTAGCTTGGCTTTGAGACAGTCAGGGACGCGGCTACCAAATGATAGAGTGGGAACGGAGCAAAGGAGAGAGAGAATGAGAGAGAGAGGGAGTATGAGAGATAGAGAGTAAGAGAGAGAAAGAGAGAATCCAACAGCGAGGCAAAGAAGAAGGAGGACGGGAGACAATAAAAATGCAAATTAAAATGTCTGGCAGCGGCGATAAAGGCGTTAAGAAATACCACTCAAACATGGAGTTAAAAAAAGAAAAAAGAAAAAAAAAAGGGAAAGTTTGATTGAGGTTATGGGTACTTTTTTTTTTTTTTTTTTACCTTCTTCAGTCGCTGCATTCGGTCGCATGCAACATGCAATCGGAAAAGGGGAGGTTAGAACATCAGCATTTTAACAAACAAAAAAACAAAAACAAAAAACACACACACGCTACAGGAAATAAAAACTGTACAAGAACAAAACACTTTGTTGGGTGCAAAGATTTAAATCATCAATGGTATCACACAATATCACGTTTTTAAAATCAGCCCCTGAGAAGCATAAAAGCAGGGGAATAAAAAAGAAAAAATAGGGTCAGCTCCAGAATTATCAGCACCCCTTCTATGGGTGGATAAATAAAAATAAAAATAAGCCTTTGTGATTAATCTCATGGTGAAAAGACAGAAAATAGAGTATTTCCTTTATATGAAACACATTAAAATAAATACACTTTTGAATAATAATATGTGATAAGTACTTGCATGTGTTTATAACTGATCAGAATTCATGAGTGTTGCTTTCCTGTTTAACAGTTAAAAGAGACTTAATTAGTGTTTTATCGCTGTGATTTCCACCATAGCCGATAAGTTTGTGGAAGCTTATTAAACAGCGACAGGTGCTCGGTGCAAAACATGTGTGTGTGTGTGGTGTGAGTTGCACCTGTTCTATCTGAAAGGTTAAATTCCTGGCCTGCAACAACAAACCCTGGCTGTTATGAAGGTACTAAACCTACTCTGCATTTTCACACTATCTGGAATTAACACCAGACCCTCGGCTGAAACGCTGGTTTAACTGGATGCTGTTAAACTGATCTGCTGAACTCTAGGAAAGGATTTTTTCTTTTTCTTTTTTTTAAAGTACAGTGCTACTCCTTTAGTGCATTGCTCTGACTGACTCCACATCCCAAAATATCTCACCCAGTGTAAAGCCCTACAAATGTGTTAAAAAAAGAAGAAAAAGAAAAGAAAAAAAGTAAAAAGAAAAAAAAAGTACAATCGACGTAGCACCAAAACAAGCATTTCAAGGGCATGATGTATATAGACGTGAGATATTCCTGTTCTTAATTCTAAAAAAAATTCGATGTTTTGTTAAAGGCGAGACAATTTTAGATTGGTGTTCATTAATTAAACAGACAATATATATTTATTTATATTTTATAGCTTTATATTTGTGTCCTTCAAGGACTCACAAACATGCTGATGTGGCGGAGTTGGATAGTCCAGGGTAACACTTTAAGGAAGAACAACACTGCCCCCTAATGGTTGTTCTCTGTTTTGTTTTTCGTCCTTGTAATTCCCAATCGCTCAATTTATACTTTTAAATAATTTTGGACTTTTATATTCCTACCCTGTATATAAACATGTACTGTTTATACACTATTAGATTTCATTCACAGCCCTTAGCTTAGACTACAGTGCGTAACGTTATGTGGTGGTTCATGTGTGAAAATGATTTTCACAATTTGAGTTCAGGAAATTGCCTGCGCCATCATGGAAGAAATGCTTGGATGTGATAACGTGGTCATTCAGGACATTCGGGTCATCAGCTCACGTTGCTGAGCCTAGACCTGAGCAACTGAAGCAACTCCAGATTATACAGTAACACTGCCTTGTACAGAGGTTTGTATGGTGGGCACTATGTATTATGGGTACATCGCTTCGTGTGGTTCCCTTCTTACCCTGACACGCATCACACGGGAATAAAGTTGGTCTGAACTCATCAGACCCCATAATAACTCCAATATTTATGCTCCCTAGCAAACTGAAGGCTTTTTTCTGATTAACCTTTTGTTTTGATTAGTCTCACTAACAAGTGGTTTTTCTTAAGGCCACACAATTGTTTGGTCAAAGTTCTCATCGCATTGTGTGTGTATGGAAACACTTTTACTTTTACTATTAAACAAAGCTAAAGCATTGATTTTTTTTTATATACCATGCAACTTCAAGTGATATTCATTCCTGTTTTTTTTTTTTTTTTAACCACATTTCTTCCACAAAGTTGACAGTTCAGGAATGTGATAATGTGTTGAAGGAGCTTGAACCCACTTACTCATCATCTATACCGCTTTATCCTGTATACAGGATCGCGTGTGGCCTGAAGCCTATCCCAGGAGACTTGGGGCAAAATGTGGGGTGTATCATCACAGGGCCACACACTCATTCACGCACTACGGGTAATTTGGGAACATCAATTCGCCTAATCTGAAGGTCTTTGGATTGTGGGAGGAAACTGGAGTACCCGGAGGAAACCCACCAAGCACGGGGAGAACATGCAAATTCCATGCACACAAAGACGGGAATTGAATGTTTTTTTTTGTTTGTTTTTTTACCAGACAGTGTTCATTATATAAGTATAATGTTAACCTATAAGTTACACAATTATTTTTTTTATGCTCCAAAAGTGTTTTTTTTTTTTTCCACTGACAAGACGTCTAACATTTTGAAATGACTGCTTGTCCATTTTTCACAGACTTGTCATACAAAAAACACTGACTTGACTCTTTTCACAATGACTCACATGAATTTCTCCTCAGTTCTTAAAATAAATAAAACATACTTGTTAAAATGTACTTCTTGCATGTCTGGATCGTACATTGCTTCACTACATAATCCACATAGCAACAATGCAGACAGAACAAACATTCAGCTGCATTACAGAAACAGCTGGGCCACATGCAGAGGCAGAACAATCTGATGATTATTATTAGCACATCCATCCTGGCCTTCTGGCAAAGAACCCATTACACTGAGCAATTTATCTCCATCAGAGTTAGAAAAACTGTGCATTAACACATTTCTCTCACATGCCTACAGTCCTGCATCAGAGAACCTCTCCTCTATACGTCCCTCTCTGAACCTTATGATTGTTCTTTATCAACACAGACAGCATCTGATTCTTATATAAACCCTTTATCTTATTAAACCAGGTTTCAGCCTCTTGGTGTCTGTTGCTCACACAAATAGCTACAGCATTTACTGTGTGTGTGTGTGTGTATATGTGTGTGTGTGCTGTGTGCTGATTGGCTTAGAATAAGGAGTACTGATATTGGTACTGTCAGCCATTAAAGCATTTGATAATATGTCTAAAGATGTGCAGTAAATATAAATGCAGCAGGTCTTAATCTTAATCTCCCTCACACCCGCTCAGATAAACACACATACCTTTTGTTGCCCCAGCGGCTCCCAGGTGGTAGATGGCCCCCAGTATGAGCCAAAGTGCCTTCTGCTCATCAGCAGAGATACCGAGCACCTTCATAGCTGCCTGCAGCTTAGTGAACTGTTGTGCTGCTTTCTGCTTGTCTTCCGACTACACACAAAAATGTATAATGTAAAACACTTTCTATCCAACCTGGTACATACAGGCAGTCCCCGACTTACGAACATTCAAGTTACGAATTTCTGCAGATAAGAAAAACAGGCCACAGTTCAATCACGGAAGTATCTCACGTGTTTTGTACAAAAAAATTAGACATTGCAGTGCACCTGATACCAATGTTTACAATTATATACAATATTTTTAGTGCGTTAATTAAGTAAATGTATACAATATCTAAGGTCTGCTATATTGTATGTGTGTGTGGGAGAAATGAGTCGGCCTCGATGAATCAGTCCGGGAGCACGATGATAGAAAATATCTGTCCTGTAAAGCTGTCCTGATGGTGAATAATCCTATTTTCGGAAAATCCTCAACAAAACAGAGTTCACAGTCCAATACAGTGGAAAACAGCTCTGAGATAAAATGCTGTCTCGCGATTTGAAGGCGCAGAAACAACACTGTTATATTTGTGTGAGATTCATTTCCTTAGGCGCGATTCTGGTTTTTGGCCACAGGATGGCAGTGTAGGGAAAGGGTAAAGAGATTTATTCAAGTGGATCGGGATGCTTTACATTTGTATATTCGTGTCAAAGGTGTATAAGACTCACTTTGTCGGACTTAAGAACAAATCTGACTTAAGATCAGTGCTGAGGAAGTTACTCAAAAAGTAATCTATTACAAATTACTTCTTTAAAATTGTAATTTGATTACATTACTTTTTACATGTGAAAATCAGTAATCAGATTACTAATTGCACTTTCAAGTTACTTTGAAAACATCTGTCACTGCGGGCGCCTGTGATGGCCGTGCGCTTCAACTGCAATAATTAATGTTAAAGAATTTCTGGCTTTTGTAATGTTAAAAATCCTCAGCTTTTTTCTCTTCCTCCCTCCTTTAACCCTTTTTTTTTCCAGAAAAAAGTGAACCCGTTGCATCAAATGTAAAACTACAAAGCTCTCCGACGAGTGATTAAAGCGTATGCTCGTTAACTGATGGTACCACGCAAACCGTGATGCATTTTGATCAATTTTTAAACACAACATTTGTAATGATAGTAACGTAATGTTATTGACATTGGTAACTGTAATCGAATCGACGCGTTACATTATTTATCATACATATTTATCAGGAAAAGTAATTAGATTACAGTAACCCAACTCTGCTTAGGAACATGCTCCAGGAACAGGACTCGTTCATAGGTCGGGAACTACCTGTATACTTGCAATCAAATGAGGTCTCTTTAAACAGAACGATTATTGTGATGTGTACTTTATGAGTCTGTGCAAGAGCTCTACCTTTGACTGAGGCATAATTCCAAAGGTGTTGTTCTCAGCAAAGTGGTTGAAATGTAGCTCGGTTCTGTGGGGGAAAAAAAAAAAAATCTAAATCACAGGTCAACTTTACTTGGGGACAAAATTTATTTTTCTGGCCAATATTCAATCAAAACAGGATTTATGTTGAACTGATTATAAATGAAAAAAGGTTATAAAACATGATAAGACTTTTTTTTTTTTCAGTTTACCTTGTCTCGGGTTAAAGTGATAAATTCGTTAATACACACGTGCGCACACTTACCTGAGAGTGTTGTCTGCTCCAGCCATCATGTAATAAAATACATTATAAGTGGACTCAGTCTCCGGTCTCTTGACCACCCTCAGTTTCTCCAGCAGCATCGTCTACACAACCATGCCAAAACATTATTTTTATTCATTTATTTATTTATTTTTACACACAAGTACTACTGAAATTCAGAACAGCTGTTTATACATTTTACATTTTATTTATTCAGAGGTAAAACGGTACCTGGATGGAGGCAGAGGCCACCTGGCCGGCTTGGTCGAAGTCCAGAGAGACGATCTGAGAAAAGCGGCTCGCGTTCGAATTCATGGAGGTAGCACAATTTCCAAAAGCCTCCAGGATAGTGTAGACCGCCTGCCATTTCTCCGCTATAAACGGAAAAACAAGCCGCATTCACTCACACACTAATTAGCTTGATCCTGCGCCCCCGATTGATCCGGAAAAGATGCTATCAGGTGCAGCGACGAGAGGTAACAGATAGTATCTTGGCGTCTTTAGAGCTACAGCTTAGCAGAGTAATCTTCGGTGGATCATTAGGAGTGCTAATACAGCCTTTGACGAGCGAGGCTAATTATCACGAGTTGGTCTGGTGTGCATCATTAGCGAAGAATTCATCCATCACTCTCTTCCGCAATAACATTTCGCCGACCCGTGACTGCTAACCACACTGTGGAACACTATACAGCATGTGTGCTTCTTTTCTGGTTCCCATTATACAGTATCTGTACACACTGACTAGCCATGAGTGAGATCCATCATTATTATTGTTTTTTATCCTCAACATCGTTAACAATTTCAGCATCATTTACCTGAAAAGATCTTGCCGGTGCTGCCAGCGATGGAGAGCAGGTACTGCACCAGGTGCTGGCAGTTGGTGGTCTTGCCGCTGCCGCTTTTGCCGAGCAGCACAATGGACTGGTCCTGCCGCGTGGTCAGAAGGTTCCGGTAGGCCGACTGAGCCACTGCGTAGACATGAGGTGCTGTGTCCTCACGCCTGCAGCCTTTAAACATGTGCATCACCTGCAAAATTAGGGTCGGGGCGATGAGAACCTTTTCTTTATGAAAAATTACAAATGAAGACAGAATTACATGGATTCACATGATATTAGATTTTTTAGAGGCACGATCATTTTAAAGTGCTATATTCAGCAACAAAGCCTTAGTGACAAAGAGGAAACAAAAAATGTATTTTAAGTACTAGTATTAGGATAGATAGATAGATAGATAGATAGATAGATAGATAGATAGATAGATTAGATAGATTAGATAGATAGATAAATAGATAGACAGACAGACAGATAGAAAATTTCATAAAAATTTCATCTCAATACTTTGTTATACTGTAAGTCTTCACAAGGTTTTCACACACTGTTTCTGGTATTTTGGCCCATTCCTCCATGCAGATCTCCTCTAGAGCAGTGATGTTTTGGGGCTGTCGCTGGGCAACACGGACTTTCAACTCCCTCCAAAGATTTTCCTTTTCTCTTTTTTTCTCTCTTTTTCTTTGTAGTAATTTTTGTGCCTATTTGTGCTTTTTCATGCTCAGTAATGAACTTTACTATTTAATTTACAAGTAAAATTTTAGTTCATATAAGCAGACATAGTTGCTAGTGATGGCTTGTTCATGAACGATTCATTCTTTTTGAACGAATCTTTAACGTGACTCAGAAGAACGAGTCGTCTCGGAGAGTGATTCGTTCATTTCCTACTGGACGCGCATGCGCAAATCATCGCAAAACCTCTGTAGGTTATGTACAGGAAACAGAATTGAGCGATTCTTTCTCAATGACTCTTCTACTCTGAGTTCATTCTTTTGTCATGTGACTCCCATAGACGCTACGCAGTGCAGTACACAGGAAACAGTATTGAACGGTTCTCAACGAATCTTCGGTGCAATAGATTCAAAACGACTCAGACTGGAAGATATGAGATATGAGAGGTGAGCTACTCATTCTGTTTATTATAATATGTGCTTAACTGCATCGTATTATTTTCATTACTGGAACTAAAGTCAAAATTTGTGTATGTAGATGTGTTGGGGGTCTGATCAAAAGAACGAAATTAACTAAATGACTCAAAAAAAAGATTCGATCATTTTGATGAACGAGATTCAAAGAACCGAGTCACTAAAATTATTCACTTCCCATATAAACTTCCCATCACTAATGGTTACATAATATTTTTCAGTGTGGTTCAGTTCATAACATATTCATAACACTTGAATGTGTTGGTAATATAACCTAAAATTTGGCAATGACAATTCTCTGTTGTGCGACAAATAAGAAAAAATTAATAAACAAATAAAAACTTACAACACAGAAAGCTTGTGCAGTTTAAAATATCAACTTAATCTATAAACTTCATAATCCTTGTTTACTATTATCGATTAAATGTTTCCATCATCTGTAGCTCCCACTGGGGAAAACTATTTCAAAAAAATAATAATAATAATAAAAATAAAACCCTGACCACACTTAAGTAACTTTTTATTACTTTTCCGAGGCCTGGTTGGTAATAAAATGCCGAGACTGAAAAGTATGCTCATAATTAGGTTTGATGACTGACAGAAAGACCACAGCGTTCAATAAGCAAAATAAACTTTAATTGTATATTAAAAATGAGTAGATTCTTGATTTAATTTAGTAACATATTGCTCCTGTTGGCTACTTTGAGCTGCCCTTTAAAATAATGTACCGTCTATGACATGCAGTGTTATGCATATTATATTGCAGAAAGCTGAAAATCTAGACAGATCCTGTGAAGGAAGACAGCTATGGATTGCCGTTACCTTTTCAGAGTACATAGAAGGAGCACTCATGGGGTTGATGACCACCATGCTGAGCCCGGCGTATGTGTGGATGAGGTTTCCTCCATAACGCTGCCGCAGACAGTGCATCACGCTCGACTCGTTCAGGTAGAGCAGAGTCGCCAAGTCCTCCGAGCGGTCGAAGGATGGAGGGTTCGCCTGTATCAGAAAAAAAGGTGGAGCGGTAGAGTCTAGAGTGAGACTAGTACGGTATGAAGAGACAGAAAGAATCAAATGTTTGCATGGAATCCTGCCTACATGTATCCCACACTGTCCTACATATCCCATAATCCAATGTGTCAGCGAGCCAGTTAAAAACAATTTAAAAAAAATAAAAAAACACACGAGAACATTTCATTTTCCTCAACCACACTTTTTCTCTCTTATCTAATGAAACACAGTGTTAGTGAGCAAGTGTTGATGTGTGATGCCTCTGAAGTCTGTTTCAAACAGTTTTATTTACAGAAATACCTTTAATGTTTTTCAGCTTTTGGCTCATACGAGAGTTTACTTATTTACTTATGAACGACTTCTGTCTAATCACGCAGATGGCTTAGACACCGAATGGGGGGGGGGGGATAAAATGAGGAGGGGGGGGGGGATAAATAAATAAATAAATAGATAAACGGGACATTGGACCCGAGTTAAAGTTTTGCAAGATGTCGCCAACATTTTGCAAAACTTGACTCTTTAGCATTGCCGATTTAGTTCACCGGGTGGCGGTAATGCAAACTTGATCCTTGACCAGGAAAGGTGGTGTTACCAATCCAGTCCAGTGAGGGTCAGTAATGCACCAAAAAGCTGGAAAAATAAAGGAAGTAGAAGCAAACGAGCAAGATGATACTCGGAATAAAGTTACACGTGCGTTGTTAAACAGGCATGGAGATAATTACTGAGTTTTACTTTCAGCTTGGCCTAAAATATCAAAACATTCAGTTTGTACTCTGAGCTGTCCTTTCTGTATTGTGGCGCTGTCAGTCATGTGGTCTGGATTTTTTCCCCTCCTAATGTGCCGTTATTTGTTTCTTTTCCGCTTCAGCTTTTTTTTTTCCCCCCCTTCAACAGATTTCTTCCCCTCACCCATGTCCCATTAGGGGCTCCGTAGGATTTCACCTCATGTACCCAATCCAAACATTTTATCAGAATTGAATGTGTGTTTGTGTGTGTCTTCATCATAAACTCTGAGACAATGCGTCTAAGCCTCCTGTGTCTCGCAGGACAAATACCTCTAGACAGGATCATTCCTCTATTCAAACACACACATCTCTGTGATACAGTGACAAACTGTACAGAAATAACAGAGAGGAGACCTGCTCATAGCCTGACCTTCTCCACATCGTCCTCGTCCACGTCCAGTACTGTCCCGTCATGCTCCAGTTTGATCTTCACCTTGCCCTCTGGCAGACTGCCTGCCTCCGTCTTCAGCAATGTGGCTACAGCAATATGGCGGGAAAGACCAAACACAAACATGTTTGTAAACATGCAATAAACATAACAAAAAATAAATAAATAAAAGCAGAGACACAGGTTAACATTTACCAAAAATATTTGTTTAAATTTATAATAAACTAGATGTGCCTTTAACTTTGTTCGTGTTGAATTTAATTGCAAACTCATAAGTGTGTGTTTTAAAAAAATGTACAATGTCATCTGTAAAATTTTGGAACGAGCTAAAATTTTTACGTGTTACCGTGAAATGAAGGTGTACGATCGCGTTTAAGTCGCACACTCACTAGCAAGTATTAAAAAAATGCACAGCGCCATCTGTTGAATCTAACGTCCCCACTCATATTATTTTTTCGTAAAATAACTTTAATTGCTCATTTGCACGTGCACTTTATGTTGTCTGTAAAACCTGTAGTCTTTACTTAGCTAGTTAGTTTTTGTAAATTTATGTT
>JAQMYL010000003.1:22360181-22376736 GCA_030014365.1 Clarias pachynema | reverse complement strand
TATAGTGAGATTTAGAAAGCAAAACATAGTGGAGACAAAACATTAGGTAAGGAAATAACACAATACAGACTATGCTGTTACAGAAAACTGATCAACAAAATGCTGATGTAATACTGTTACTAAAATGTTTTGATTTTTTATTTCCCTAAAATCTGAAGTGTACTATCTTGTACCTCTTGTACCACAGCAACTGGTAAACAACTACTAGAAATGTTAACCCTAAAACTACAGATGTACCTTTGATGAAAATACATTTCTTGTTAAATGAACACCTGACAAACAATGTCCACGTGTTAATGATTACGTTCTATTTTCCACAACAATCCTTTTACCCCCATGAATAATCTGTCGCTATAGAAACATACTGTAGCATCTTAAACAAAGAACAATAATCTACACTATGTTGGGGATTTGCCTTGTTAGTCAGCAGCGCTACTGTAAAAGAATTTTAATAAACACTTACTGACCAATCAGATTTAACAAACTTACAGCATTTGTAACAGATTTTGAGTACTTTGCAAATTCAGCCAGCACTGAAGACTTAGGGATGGGAATTACCAGGGAACACCCCATACGATATGTATCACGATACCTAGGTGCCACTATGATATGCATCACGATTTTGTAAATACAGGTAATCTCCGATTTACGAACGAGTTGCGTTCCTGGAGCACGTTCGTAAGTCCGATTTGTTCTTAACTCAGACAAAGTGAGTCTTATACGCCTTTGACATAAACGTACAATGTGAAGCACACTAATCCACTTGACTAAATCTCTGTACCTTTTCCCCACACTAACATATAATAATTGCATAATCGTTCCTAAGGAAATTCATCTCACACATCTCAAATCTCACAGTGTTGTTTTTGCATCTTTAAATCATGAGCGGAATCCCACACACCATTTTGTCTCAGAGCTGTTTTCCACTGCATTGGACTGTGAAATTTTCCTTAATTAGGATTATTCATCAACGGGACAGCTGTACAGGACAATTATTTCCTGTCATCGTGCTCCTGGACTGATTTACTGAATGTTAGGCTAAAACAAATCACCAGAGATTTGGCAAAAAAAAAAAAAAAACTCTTATTAGGATTAGAATAAAGCTAGGGGATGTGGATTATATTAATATTATTAGGTTATGAGGAGAACACCAAAAGGCCCTGAAAGACTCAAGAAAACCCCAGCAGAAAATGACAGAACAATTATTTCGCAGTGAATAAGAGTACGTTTGTGCCAAAAGACAATTTTACAGAACGGTCATGCTATAAATGACCCCTCAACCTGCCACCTTCGGTCGCCTTTTGGTAATTCCCCCTGAACCTACGAACGCAACATGAAGCTGTCTCAGAGTGCTTCTATTAGAAGCATGGCGGCTTTCCAGTTAATTTCACACTCTGCTCCCGTTAGAGTTAGACGCTCCCGGACTTCGCCATCCCTTCAATTCGCTGTCATTTCCTGACTGGTAGAATTTTGTGTTTTTCCTGTATGGGTTATCTGCTTACTGTTACTACATGTACATGTTTAGATCTTCCGCGAGCGGATCGCACACTTTACACTTCTCAAAATATCCCTCTCTCCCTGTTCCACGATGTCAGCTCTCCCTTTTGACACAGATCTCATTTGGCCTCTGTGACTGACTACGGCTAAATTTCAAATATTCACGATCCTGATTGAAAGTGTTCTGTCTGAAACATGAACTTGTCTCGTGGATTTGTCCACAAGTCCATGATGAATGGACTTAATAAAGCAATTCTTAACCAATTATTGTGGTACAAGCATTAATAAAGTAATCGTTATCAAATTACTGTGGTACAAGCATAACAACATACTAGCGTGCTGTTACCTGAAAGTAGTACCCTTTGGGGTGGTGTGAAGTGAAGGTGTGTACTACTACTACTATACTACTACTACTACTACTACTACTGTATAATAGCATCAACCACTAATACAGAAGAATTATTAAAAAGCAGACGCATTCTTTGAACACACTGTAACATCTGTAACACTGAAAAAAAAATGTAAGATTTCAAACTTTGGGCAAAATGTGAGGCTGCAGCTGGAGCCCTGTTTGCTGGAACAAACAAATCACCTTTTATCTTCCAACACAGACATCTCTACGACTGGGGAGATGTACAGTTCCTAAACTACACGGGCTCATCAATTACAAAAACAGCATCCAGACGTACATGATACACCAGTGGGACAGCTTTCAATGAATTCCACACAAACTGGATTATAGACATTTCTGTCTATTGCATCATGTGAATTCCTCGAAAAACTAAAACCACACACGCATCTGGGACATCTGCTATAATGCCCAAAGCAAAACTATAGTTAATTATGGGTTTCAAGGATCACAGGCTTCTACCACACACACACACAGCTAAATAAAGAGTCCTTACTGTGCTTATCTATGTAAAGTGAAGTGAGAGCACAACCTTTTTTTGGGAGCGACGTCTCCAGCGCTGCAATTCATTATGCTACTGTGACACCTCAACAGGGAAACTGCGCTCACACTACACTCGTACATAAACATAACTACCAGATGATCAAATCCAGAACATTTCTACGAGAGAAAAAAAAAAAAAAAAAAAAAACTCTATAATCAAACAGCTCTCACTAAAACCAGGAACGTGTGACGGTCTGGGAAAACCTTTCACATGATGAACTCTACAGTAGATACATTCCTAAAAAGTAGAGATGTCTCAATCATGAGTAAATCTACTACCTTATGCTTAAAAACATTTTTTTTTAAAAAGGACAAAATTGTACTTGTTTTTTTATTTATTCATGCTGACTGCGGCAGACGGAGCGCAACATGTAGCTAATCAACAAGTTGAACAAAGTCACGTGACGTTCAGTGTGTGAGGAAATCATAGTGTTTAAAGGATTGGACGTTTTTTCTCCAGCGTGTTTATTAAAGTGGCTCCTTATGCAACGTGACGTTTACAAGAAAATGGCGTGATCAAGATTAAAAACAAAATAAAAACATTTCCACATCGTTTTGGTGAAATATGGCTTACGCTTGAGCTCTTGAATCACATGATCGGAATTAAAATATCCGCCGTTTCTGACAAATCGCTGGCTAAATTTAATCTCAGGGATTTTACTGAACGCATGACGAGAGAGCAGATAATGTTGGAGGATGTTGAGAAACCTCAGTCATGTTATATTACAGTTTGTTGTTGCTTTTTTTAATCAGTCTGTAGAGCTGCACTCTCCTGAGCACAGCGCTCTGACATGGTGATATTTATGGCTATGTCTTCAGGTATGATTTAATATGTTAAATCATACCTGAAAACTAGTAAATCTGAAATATAATAAGTGTAGTTTACATTCTGTTATTAAGCCGCTCAGTTTCTGACCTGTTTGTCTCCCTACATTGCTGTTCACCTGTCACTCTGCTATCTGCGGTGTCTGACAGCTGAAAGGTCCCTGGTGTATTTTACCATTTAGCGTAAAAGATAACACTGGGCCTGTTATAACTCTGGACTCGAAAAAAAAAAAAATCTACCAAATTAAAATTTTGTTCAAACTGTGATTTAACATTTAAAATACCGCAAATGCATAAAGTACATAATATAACCCTAGTACTGTGCAAAAGTATTGAGATACATTTTTCCTTCCTTCTATCGTATCAAATTAAATTAAAGGACGTAAATTAAATTAAAGAGTTTTTTTTTTTTGTTGTTTTTTTTAGTTCAACAGATTCTATATAAAAATAAATAAATAAATTGGTCGGCAGCAACCTCATTTCCCCTTTCATCTGTTCCAACCACTCTGTGTTCAGCGTCACCAGCTAATGCTAATGCTAATACTAATCCCCGGCTTGATCATTTGTCATGTCATGTTCATACGGTCACTGTGTGGCTTAACAGACAAAAAACAAAAACATTTCTCTGAATCGGCTCAAAAAATGAGAGACAAAAAAAGTCCTTCAGGAAGCCTGGAGAAGTATTCCTCAAGACTACACTCAAAACACAAGACCGTCTGTCTCTTTGGAAGCAAAATATGAGGAAATCAGGAGGCTTTTTCACAGTACTTACTGTATGTTGATGCGACCCGAAAATTTAGCCAACATCCAACAGGTTTTCCCCAGACCTCCACACCTAACGTTCGCATATTTATCGATTATTTCTGAAGAAGGTATATCAATTATAATAACAACAACAACATTTTGCTGACCCAAAATGCATCATCGATGCAGGACAACTACCTATATAATCGGCAAAAGCCCAAAATGCAGTGATTAAAGAAGTACTCCTAAATGAAAAACAAGTAAAATAAATACAGCCAAGACTTAAACTAGACAACTAGAGCAACATCAAAACCCTTTCCATTAACAGATTTGCTCTCAATCCTGGAACTAAATATGAATCTCTCACACCGTACCAGACGCCTTTTATTTAAAAATAAAACAATTAAAAAAACTACCACTTCGTTTTGTAACGGCACAACACGTGATCATTAAGCTCACTAATAGACAGCTCACTCTTTCCACCAGAGGAAACAGGAAAGCTTTGCAAGTTTTTTTTTTCTGCAGTTAAAGTAGCACTTCAACGGCGAGAACAGAGGACTGAATCATCGCTCTATGTTTTTCACCTTAAAAGCCTGATGTGTGTGTTAACGCCTCAGAGTTCATGTGCTGTTTTGTTTATTTACAATCTACTAGAACACTGTAAAAAAAATTGTAACGCTAATAAATAGTTAAAACCCAGTGAGAGCAGACAATCAGAAACACTCACCTAGAGGCAGAGAGAGAGAGAGAGAGAGAGAGAGAGAGAGAGCTTTATTACAGTCTGTCTTTTACTGACTGAGCAGGCAGAAGCGATCGAGACTGAACCTTGGCACACCTAAACATACCGGACTAAAGTGACCGCACTGACACTTCACGGCTTGATTAAATTGCTACAGTAGCCTAAGATAGATACTCCGCTGACCTGCCGCTCTCGAGCCTAAAAATAGTGCAGCAGAGTTCGACAGGCCTGAGCCTGAGCCTTCACACTGAGCCCGTGGTCAATTTCCAAACAGCTCTGCTTGTGTCTCGATCTCTAAGAAAAGTTTGGTGTCCGCTCGCAGCCTTACCTCGGCTCCCGTGCGCTGGTTCCTCAGTGCCAGTGTGGCTTCCCTACCTTCTGTCTTTCAGTACGGAGTACAAGTTCAAAGAAACCGGCACAGAGAGATCCAGTGAGATCACGTCCCTCACAACACGTTGACTGGACTCCTCTATTCCTGACCCCGCACGGTGAGACGAGGAGGAGGAGGGACAGCTGTCGGTGTATATGATGGGGGGTCTCACCAGGCTAAATATAGATCTTAACCACCATTGCTGCTCTAACTGTCCTCGCTTACTCCCCACCCCCAAGAATGCAAAATGCAGAATGATGACGCTCTGCTCTGCCTCACTGTCTCAACAACAGCTGCCTCTTTATTCTCAGCTGCTCGTCGATACCAACAGCTTCTGGTCTGCGTGCAAATTCGCCGTCACTTCGATCGGTGTTGCCAAGAGGATGTGTTTTTTTTTTTTTATGACGGGGTCAGAGTGCAGCGAACCCGAAGACGGAGGAGAAACAGAAATGCGAAAGTGTGTTGTAGGACGGAGGTAGAGGAAGTGATGCAAAGGCCTGGCACTTCCTATGAGAGGTTTCAAAACTGCAGAGCACACCGAGAGGAAAAACATCACATCACACTTCACCTACTATTCGTCTCTCTCGCTAACATCTCATGAACTTTTGATACCGACAGCGTGTATAATCTTGCAATGTTCAATATCAGTATATATATAATAATAACAATCTTTCAATAATAACATCTAACTGAAAGTCATCACACACTCCGACATGGATACTGTTACCACTAAATTACAACCAAAATCTTTTTTTTTTTCTTCACTCGTATGGAATTTAATATTTAATCATAAGCGTGTTTTGAAAAAACATACAGCGCCATCTGTTGAATTTTAGAATGAACAAAAATTTTACATGTTACCGTGAAGTGCGTGGAATGAAAGTGTGATATCGCGTTTATTAAATAGATTTCAATCGCACACTCATAAGAGCTTATTTAAAAACAAAAAAATGTACAGCGCCATCTGTTGAATTTTGAACTAATGATTTTTTACAAGTTAGATTTTTTTTTTATGATATAATGACGTTTTCCATTTAAATTTCAAAGTAAGCATATCTTCTCTTCCTGTGGGCCGACTGCGATAAAACAAAGCCTGTATGTTACTACAAGCTCGGCCAAATACACCTGTGAAAACCCCATTAAAATTTGGCCAGTAGTTTTTAGGTGACAAGACAAACAGACAGTTGTTCAGGAGCGACTTCACAAACACGCTTTCAGAGGTCCGATATGTTCTATGTACATCCCTTGTTTTATTGATTGCATGTAATTATCTAATTTTCTGAGATTGTGGATTTGGGGTTTTCATGCGCTGTAAGCCATAATCATCTTAATTATGACAAATCACGACTTGAACTATCTTGCTTTGCATGTAAAGAGTCTCTCTCATGTATTAGTTTCACCTTTTAAGTTGCATTACTGAAACAAATGAATGATATTCTAGTATATATATATATATATATATATATATATATATATATATATAGAGAGAGAGAGAGAGAGAGAGAGAGAGAGAGAGAGAGAGAGAAAACTTCCCATAAATTAGCAATAAATTATTTGAACACAATTTTATATTTAATATACTGAAAAGTCAGAACTAAGTTGATGTTAGATTTGAGTGCTATTTTTTGTTGTCTGAGCATAAATCTCTAAATAAAAATAAATAAATACATAGATAGATAGATGTAGCACACTTTAAAAGTCAAGGAAAAGTGAAGATAGCAAGCGGAGATATTTGCAGTAAAACAGCATTGATTTAAACTATAAGTTCACAATGTTTTTTCCATTAAAAAAAAACCAAACGCGTCCCGCCTTCAGGTCTGTGCGTGAAGTATTCATCATGCTCCTTTAAAAAAAATAAAAAATGCTATGTACTAATGTACACGACTAACTTGTTGTGCTAGCCACAATAAAGCAATTACTGCAGAAACAAAACAGTTGACATTTATTTTAACTTAATTTACTTTAAATACACAACCTCTCCAAAATCTCTTCTATTCTTCTGATTTGTCCTGTAGCTACAATTCACCCTCTTGCCATGAGATGGCACAACTGTGCAAAACACTCCATCAGTTCCGTGTTCCGGCCACACGAGGGCGCCGTAAGCCTTATTAAATCCGTGACCTAGACAGCTCTTTTAAACCCAGGATAACTTTCTGAAAGAGCTGTTTGTTTGCCTTCAGGTCCTGCAGAGTCAAACAGAGTTAATTAGCCTGACTCATCACCATGTGGGCATGAAGTGTGAGAAACTGCAGGTCTACACTGGGAAACTCTGAGGTGTGTATCATCAGTTAAGCGACGATCTTCTCGTCCCGATGGCTAGACGAGATAGGGAGAGACTTTGAGGAATGTGAGCTATGAGACCATCGGCCAGGGATAATGAGAAGTCCTTTGCATCCTGGAGCAGCTGGGAGCAACCGGCAGCCCTCCTCTGAGCTACCCCTCATGCCTCACCATCTCAACAACCTCAAATCACATCGTAAACCCCCCTCCCTACCTCCCTCCCTCCCTCCCTCCGACCGGGCCTCGGATACGCCTCACAGCAGCTGATTAGCATCATGGACCTGTTGCTTGGAGAAAATAAAAAACAAAAGGCTCGGGCTATAAATCGAGGCATGGTTTTTTGCTACATGGCTACTTGTGCTAACCGCATATTAACACGAGACTATGTCGGTCACGCCCGGATGTACCTGAGCCTCCGGATTTGCTCACTCATCATTTCGTTATGTAAGAAAGTAAGAACAGCCAAAACCACACTGTGGAAACATCAGGCTGCTTCTCCAAGTAGAAAGGCATAACAGGACACACACACACATTCTTTAAAAGCCCACTATACACAAAAAGGGTAGACGAATCATTAGCTCAGTCTGGGACGAGTGGATTTCATGATCGGGAAGAGGGAAAAGAAAAAAAAGGAAAAGAAAAAAAAAAAAACACTTAATGTAATGACTTCCATAAAAACAAACGTTTTCATTTGGCATGTATATAAAATGCTTCACTGTGGTGTAAGGAAAAACACAAGCTTTAGAATCAGGAACACACGGTATATGGAAAAGCTCATAAATTTATAATTAGTCCACCCATGCATGCGATGCTGTGTTTATCAAACCTACGTTGATAAAACACTGAAATGTTCACCTCACACCTTCTGACCTTCTGTGGTGTTCGCTCAGATCTCTTGATCTCTCGCGCTTCAGTTGTATGTGAGACAGAATTACACAGAGCGAGGCGGGTTTTCCCGGAGTGATGGGAATTAAACCCGCTGTGGCCTGGTTAAGCCCACTATTACCGCAGCGCTACGGTCCAAGCTCGTCCACCACGCCCCAGACCAAACTGCAGCACAGTCCCCTGAAATAGAGATAAACGGTACCACTTCCCCAGATAAAACAGCACACGATCCCTACTGGGGACTCTAGGCATCCACACAAATCCTTCCACGGGACAAAGATCACAGAGAGCGGTGGAAGTGAGGCTGGTAGTGACTATGCAGAGGTCAGCAGTTGCGACACCCACTTAACTGCTCCAGGATTTATGTTTTACTACTACAACAAGCATAAAATAATCATATAAAGTAGTCATAGCCTTATAAGTGACCTAAGGGTGGGTGTAGGGTCTTCACACACTGCCACGCTGATTTTGACTCCCACACCCGTCAACATCTGAAGTAAGTTAGTTATTAGAGATCGTTAGTTTAAAAACGAGCCAAACGAACGGTGTGCTTCTCCCTGATGAAACAGATAAGAGACTGTTTAAGACAAACTTTAGTGTGACTCGTAAACTATTTGCATAAGCGACACTGCCTGGAAGCCCCGCCCACTTCCTCTCATGCCTTAGACTGGATTCACGTGGATTCTCTTGTGTTCTGGCGCAGTGAGTGACGCTACAACGAGATTTGAAGGGCTCCCGGGCCGTACGAACCGGACTTTCGTATGCCGAAAATGCTTTGTATACCGATTAAGGCGAAAACTTTGCACGTCATTCCAAGCTGCCACTCGATGTTGCTTTTTGCCTGAGATTGTATTTGACAAATGCAAAGACCCACTATGATGACACGAAAAAAAAAAATGTAAAGAGGGGGCACTAACTTTCTTACATGACTATTATTATTATTATTGTCATCATCATTTATTCACCTCTCAGCTCCAGGTGATCCTGAGTTCAGATTGCTACACGCTTTCACAAAAGCTCCACATGTCTGCTCTGGCTTCCTCCGGGTTCACAGCTCTTCTCTCATCTCCTGAGACCGTGCCAGTAGACGGATTCGCTACACTAAATTACTCGTAGGAGTGAAGACTTCAGATCCACGGCGATCCTGATTGGGATACAGTAGTGGTTACTACAAGGGGTTGGATGGATTTTATTCACGGACTCTACAGCGTCATGGAGAAGGAATGGAGACAAGTCGAGGCGGCGTACGGCTGCGTTACGCAGCATCTGATGCGCTCTGAGTCATTGTTAACGTGTTAAATGCTCAAGTGAGCAGAGCATACAACACACACGCACACACACAGCCATTTCATCAGCTGTGAAAAATTTGCCCGCTCCCACAAACTCAGGTACACACACACCTGGAGCAAACCTGTAACGCGGTGTTCATTTCCTGGTGATTCATACAGACTCATGGTTAGTGTGTGTGTGTGTGTGTGTGTGTGTGTGTGTGTGTGTGGGGTTGGTTTTGGAGTTGGTTGTCGGGTTGCTTGTCTCATCTTGAAAGCAGCAGAGCGAGACTGATGTGTGTAATCAGATTTGCGACACTAAAAATTCTGATGATGTGACATCAGTCCAGAAAACTTGACTTTATGTTTATTCTTCATCTCACCTTTCTTGTTTTCTCCAAACAACAAACAAGGCCACAATCTTTTTTTTATTTTTTTTTTATTGTGCTGAATGGGCGATCTCCATGATCTGTTTTTGTACCTTAATAGTGCGTCTACTCTCGGCTAAAATGCTGCTCATCTGTTGGCGCCCTAAACCAAAAAAAAAAACAAAAAAAAACAATATAACAATCACTTTCTATTTCGGGATACGCCAAAGAAGGTAATCATAACACGAGCTCGTCACTGGACGCTGCTCCCGAAAAACCACTAAACGCTCCGGAGTAATTTCATGTCAAACCCACCATGTGGTGTAAACAAAAAACGGCAGCCTACTCCCGAAACACAATCCGCTATCCGACCTTATTTGGAAACCAGGCTCTTTCTGTCTGTGCTAATCAACAAGGAATGTCGAATATGCCTAAATACAGTATATACAACTTGTAATATTTCAGATTTAGGTTCAAGAAGGATTTCGGTTGTCGCTGGACGCACGACGAGCCAATCAGAGTCGTTTAGGACCATCAGGATGAGCTGAAATACTGTTCAAACCTTCATATTCATGCAATGAAAGGAGAAAAGTCCTGAAAAATCAAGCATGGACAACTTTACACTAACTCACTAGAGCTACTCGATTACGGCAAAAATTATAAATCACGATCATTTTGGTCAATACTGAGATCATGATCACGATAACTCGCTGACATTGGAAATATCGTGCATTTATGCAACTTTAAATAAAACACTTTGCCACTTTTTTTCTTGACAGTGGAGATACGAGGGTGAGTCAAAAATTATCCGTACTCTGGCTTTAGAATTTATTTTACTTAACCTTTTTAAAATAAGACAAACATTATTTTTCGACCGAATCTCCTTGCTTTTTAATAACACTTTCATATTCCCTCATTAAAAAACGTTTTCAGCTGAGCTGCAAGCCACGCATTCACCGCTGTCTTCACTTCTTCATCAGAAGTGAATTTTCGTCCTCGTAGGGCTGCTTTCAAGGGACCAAATAGGTGAAAGTCTGATGTCTGATGGAGCGAGATCAGGACTACAGGGAGGAGGGGATGCTTTAATGCCTCAAAACTAAGTTTTTGCAGAGTGTCGGCAGAAGTGCGCGGACGTGGATTGTCATGAAAGATCACTTCGATATCAGTCCTCAGCATTTAATCCCAAGTTTAGGCTTCAGCCTTTCGATAAGCATCTGATTGTTGAACCTTTTTCCCTGATAATGTTCCAATACTGACTCTTAAGAATCCCAGAAAACTCTAAGCATTGATGAATTTTCCAACTGATGGTCGACTTTTGAACTTTTTCTCGGTTCGCGATTGAGGATGTTTCCGTTCCAGACTCTGCCTTTACTCTCGGGCTCGTAGTGATGAATCCGTGTCTCGTCACCAGCAATGATTCCCTTTAAGAAACTTTCACTTTCCTTAAAGCAGAGCAGCGGTGCAAATTTTGTTTGTAGATATCCAAACTCTGCTGTTTTTGCTCTGTTGTTTTGGCACCACAAACAAAAAAAAACAAAAAAAAAAAGAGAGAGAGTCACAAATGAACTGATGCGACACGTTCACACCTGCGGAGACAGGAGCCTTGAACGGAAAGCTGTTGTTGAGACAGCGCGGCCAACAGAAACTTAAGTGCGGTTTTATTAAATTTTTGACTCACCCTCGTAAATACCACAGACTGAGGGAGTGTGTGCTTTGTGAGGGATAGAAATGCACTACTGTGAAGAGAAAGGATGTGATGGATTTCTAACACAAAATGAGAACGGAATGTAGCACAATATTCATTCAATCTCGTGTTCATACTCATTAGAATTGCAATTGAAATTCGATTAATTAAAAATCGAATGTAAAAATAGATCATGGCGTTTTTTTTCTGATAAATAACGGTATCTTTATGACTTTCTTAATTTAAAGGGGCAACTTTCACAATCTAGGGTTTATACGACAGACTAGTAGTGCTGCTGCAAAAGCCCTAGACACCCACAGAGGAGTTGATTGTGGCTGTGATCACGTACGCATTTAGCTGCTCATAGATACTAGAGACGTGTCGGATATGTGACATTGCGTTGCGTAATCGCAGAATGCCCGAGTGCAGCCCAGAACAGAACAGATCAGATCAGGCCGCGAAGTTGTAACAACAAAGAATAATCCAGTCCGATTGTTTATACATGCATTACTGAATGAGCAAATTCACTAACGGCAGCTTCTATTGTTATCTCACTCATAGAGACGCGTTCGACTTCTGCACTAGACGGACAGACAATCAGCGTTTGAAGCGATCTGGTTGGTGCTGAAATTCCAGGGCTCTGAGCTGGATCTGTTTCCACACTGGACACACAGCTCAGGTTCTACAGTCAGACTAAACACATCCTTTTATTGCAGGTCCATCTCTAACACAACACACACACACGCGCACACACCCTTGACAAATAATACCTTCCTAGACTTAGAAACTGGCACTGCTCCTCATGTTTCGTGTTAATGCACTTCATTCTAGCTTGTACATGTGTATGTGTGTGTGTGTGTTTGGTTATACGGAGCCAAAAGCATACTTTAAGGAGATATTAACCTGTCTGGTATAAATTATTTATTTGACGTCTTGTTTTTTTTTTACTGTAAGCCGGCTTCGGCGTGAAGGAAGTGCATGTAAAGTCGTTCCATTACCGGCTGGATGAACGCCGCCAGTCGTAAATTATTTGAGAGACATGCGAGCCAGCAGGCCGAGCGCTTCCTGCGTGTACTTTTACTGTAGTGCTGATTTAGCAGCTATATCAAAGCTTTTAAGCGAGCTTCCAATCAGTTCCATTATTTGCCGGGTAAAAGGTCACAACAGAGAGTAAATCACATTGTTTAAAAAAATAAATAAATAAATAAATAAAGGTTGTGATTTTGCAAAAGCCCTAGACATCCACAGAGGAGTTGAATGTGGCTGTGATCACGTACGCATTTAGCTATAATGATAACAAGGAGAGACGCTGTGGCATTAAAATTTAATCCACAGGACAATAAAAAGAAAAGCCACTCGACCCTGTTGAAAACCACTGAGTGTGCTACATAGTGCACGTCTATGCTTCCAAATAAATATTCTGTGAAAGTTTGCTCAACTTCCCATGAATGGTTTAGGTGAAGCTCTGGATAGAGGAAAAGTGTGATGATGGACGATTATAGTGATTTCAATATGTCGGCAACACACACAAAAAAAAAAAGTTATATACACACCATACATTTATATGTGTTCGTTAGTTAGATAGACAGTTGGACAGACAGACAGACAGACAGACAGTTGGACAGACAGATAGACAGACAGATAGACAGACAGGCATATGGTTAGATATATAGATATACAGATAGATATACAGACAGATACATAGACAGATAGACAGACAAACAGACAAATATATAGATAGACAAACAGTCATATAGACAGACAGAGAGACATGTAGGCAGAGACAGACATTTAGACAGACAGACAGACAGATAGACAGATAGACAGATAGATAGACAGACAGATATTACAGTTTTCTGTAGTATCTGTCTAAGTATTTCTATAGGACGGGGCCTTGATAGCAGACAATTCTTTCAGTTCAGCTTAAAAACTGCTTGTTTTCATAACATCAAATAAGATCCAATCCAAAATGTTTTGTGATTTTCTTTTTATACTTTTTTTTTTTTTTAACCGTCACAGGATTTCTTCCATCTTGACCGTTCTGCTTTTCATTTCCTGCCCTTCATCTCGGTTTTCCATTCCATAACAGTCACATGATTACAAGCAACTTATTATATTTCTCCTCAGGCAAAGACATCAGCTGTCAAGCTCCTCATTAACTCATTCTAAAGAAATATGAAATATGTTGAAACAGCGATGTTCCTTAGCATTTACAGACATGCCCTCCTCTCATCCTGACGTGTAATAAAGACGCTTCTCACTCAGCGAGAGCCTGTAGTTACAGATTTGGTTCATTTATAAACCACAAGCCGCTGTAATGACACCATAAACCAGTCAGCGTCTGGGCCCTCTCAGCCCCTGCGTACCCGTAAACTGTGTTCCGCCCTTCACATGCGTCCTGACAGTAATGAATTGACTGCCGTGCCTCTGCCTTGGGGCGAACACGTATCGGTTAGTAAACAGCAGTGTGATCCGGTGCTCTCAGAGACACGTGAACATCTGCTGCTGGCAAACAAGCGCGGAGGTGTTTATTTGCCTTTTGTCCAGAGGAGCAGAGTATGTTAGTTAGTTTCAGGCGTCTGTCTTGACCAGAGCAAACACCAGGTTAAAATGTTAATAAGGTCTGTAAAGAACGATGTGCTTTAAATATTAGCTTATTTAATTCAGAAAAATCTTGGAACCACTTCTGCTTTTGAATATTGTTTAAACATTAAGACAACACGTACATGTAAAGTATACAGTATATCTCAGGATAGAAATTTAATCCACTCCGAAGGCGAGTTCTTAAGGTGGAATTTCGTACTGCGAAACACATTTTCCATAAGAAATAATGTAAATGCAGATAATCCGTTTTAGCCACCCAAAAATATTACTAATATTATCAATTTCCAATACTATAATCATATTTTCGCATATAAAAACAAATCAAAACATTTAGAAAAGACATGAAAATGAAGTAAAATATGAAATAAACAGACATTAAACCTCACTTGACCTTAATTTACGATAGCTCTTGGCACCAGCTGCTTTAAAAACCAAGCTGTAAGTGGCTCCGTTTTCTTCTTGATGTCGTCCTTGCTAAGATTCACTAAATCTGGCACAAAATGGCAAAAAAAAAAAAAAAAAAAAAAAAAAATTTTTTATTCGCTTTTCTTGGCTTTTTACTGACGCAAAAAAGTTTTGAACGGCTCCCGGACGTACACACAACTATATACTGCATATAAGATTTATTTTGCATGTAGTGGTGACCTTAAACTTAAGTTATCCTTACATAAATGCTAGTAACTTTATTAAAGAATCAGGTGTCCACGATTTCTTTCATGAACACTGAGTTGAGTCGGCCTGCTTACAATCCACTTCCCCTTCCACCATCTATAGTTTTCCCTGGGAGCACGGTCACACAAAAATAACTAAATAATAATAATAATAATTCCCATCACCACAGTGCTAAAACTTTGATGGTCATGCCCACAGGAGAGGCGGGACTATTCGCAGCCAGGTCTGTGTATTCATGTGTGAGGAGGAAGCAAAGAGAGGGGCCGAGCAAATCAGTGCTCTGTTTGCAATGGAATAAGATTTTCTCCATTTTAACACATCAAAAAAATTATATGCGGCCGTCAGTGTTGGTATTATGGCAGGCTGGGTGAATTAAAAAAAAAAAAAAAGGGAAGAGGAAATATGCATCCGGTTATCATTCATTTTTAATAATTAATCGATTCCTGGAGGTTAACATGTTCGACTATCGGTTAGCGAAAAATATCCGAAATTTGCAACCCATATATAAACTCTCTACAATTCTGGGATGCGTTCCACACATGAATAATTGATTATGTTAAAACCGCAATATGTAACACTGAGTGAAAATCTGCGTGACGAAGGAAATTATTCTGAATACAAGCACTGCTTCAATTGGCTCAAACCATCAACAGCAAACTATTCTCTTACTGTAAATCAAAGCTGTCGGATCATAGACTGTCTGAGGTTTGTGGACTCAGACATTATACTCAAATCACCGAGACATCATTTGTCAACGGAAAAAAAAAAGAAAGTCAGTCCACTTACACTCCGTGACAGAGCCAGTCAGTTTTATCCCAGAGACAGTTTAACAGGAAGCTCAACTCATAACATCACATTTCCCTCCAAAGAAAGCAGACTGTCGCCTGTGTTACGACATTGTGGAGAATAAATGTTCCCGAACGCTGTGGGTCCTTCAACGCTACACTACACTGTGTTTAAAAAAAAAAAAAAAAAAAAACTTCCTGTGTCTGAGGAGTTAATGACAAGTGTTTCATTTTGCTGTGGAGAGAGCTGTATAATCACACAGAAGCCATGGCTGCGTCAATCAGGATCTATTCAAAAGTCTGACTTAAATAAAAAAAATAAAAATAAACCAAACAACATCCTGTGTAGGCAGATCTGAATACGGCAGTGCGGTTTGTATATACAGTATGTAAAGTGGTTAAGGTTGTGTGTTAGTGATCCTAAGTTTAAATCTGAAACCTGACTGAACCACCATGTGACCGTTGCACACGACCCTCAATCAACAGATCAATCCTTAGAATATCATCTGCTTCGAGTGTTTCAGTTTTAAATAAATGATCACGCTCACTAGCCATTTTATTACAAATACCTGTAACCCTGCTCATACATGCAGTTATCCAATCAGCCAATCATGTAGGTAGAGAGGATAATCACCAGTCACTACCCGATACGATATTATCACAATACCTTGGGGTTGATTCAATTAGTATTGCAATTCTGTAATTATCACTACTTTATAAATATCACAATACTCTTTATAATTTATTTTCAATTATGTTTCAATTACTGTATGAGCTTTAAAAAATTAAGCTCCGTAAGCGGAAAGAGCGGATAGCGCTGTTCCTCCGAGTGTGTTACGCCGCCCCCAACGGTGCGTGAGCAAGCAGTTCGAAAAAAATGGT
>JAQMYL010000003.1:22334393-22350751 GCA_030014365.1 Clarias pachynema | reverse complement strand
TGCGTTTTCCGTTTAAATTTCAAAGTAGCATATCTTCTCTTCCTGTGGGCCGATTGCGGGGAAGCAAAGCCTATATGTCACCTCAAGCTCGGCCAAATACGCCTGTGAAACCCCCATTAAAATTAGTTTGATAGTTTATACGTGATGCATGCACAAACAAACAGACAACCATCTTGATGTGTTCTATTATCCACCTTACGACCCAACAAATATTTTTTTTTGCAACGTTACAGTTTTATTATATGTATAGATTACTCGGATTAACATGCATAACTTTGACATCAAAGGAAGCAGGGCGTAATGTGGCTGTTTAAGCACCACATGGGGAAAAAGAACTTCCTGATTCACAAACAATCATCAAGTTAAAGCAGCAGGGCAACTTTTAAGAGGCAATAAAAACCACTGCTGTCACCTATAGTCATGCAAGTGTGCAGTTATTGAAGTGTGGTTTTCATGCTGGGGGGGAAAGAGAAGGGAAAAAAATTAATTAAAATAAATTAAATTAAATTAATTATTTAAATGCTGGGGTTTGTTTAAGTTGACTGTTTTACTCAAATGAGAGTCAGTCGAATCAGGAGTTCTTCCTGAACAGAGAACTCGAGCAATCTTGAGAAGTAAAATAATACCTCCTGGGCCAAATACAATAACAGCGGTAACTGTGCGGGATAAAGGTTTAGTGCTGGTGACGTGCATGTGCGTGTGTGTGCGCATTTGCTCAGAGAAATGCAAACTCACAGCACATGACAGATAGCGCCATCACTACAACGACACTGAGCAGAACGGGAGAAGACGACCTTCGATTCTGACACGGTTAATCTGTGTAAAGGGTAAAAAATATATATATAAAAAAAATTAAAAAATAAATAAAAAACATCTCGAGTGCTGTTAAACATACAGTGTCTAATAAATCCCATCAATCTAGAGATAACTGGTAAGATGTCGGCAGAAAGCCTGGCCTTGACGTTTCTGTGACGGAGGCTTTACGAACAGATCCGTAGATAAAACTGTATTCGGCTAATCCTGCTCTCACGCTGCTTAGAAGTGATGCCAAAAGCGAAGAGAGAAGTACTTGCCACTGTTGGAGAGGAAAAGAAAAAATAATAATAAACAGTCTTTGATACAGGCCTTGAGAACAGGGTTGTTATACTGACAGAGGAATAAAAGACGGACTTCTAAAGTTAAACTGGACGAAGGAGAAGGAGAAGTCTTTTAACAAGTCACAAATGATAACGTAAGTGAACTAAGATGGATGAATGGATGGATGCAGTTTAGCGTCTACCAGGTGTGTAAATAGTAGAGTCGAGTACGCAGGTCATAGCAAATATTTACATTGTGCAAATTATACATTATAAGGTGCAGGTTAATTTAGTACAAGTCCAGTACTGTGCAGAAGTCTTGAGCCCCTTCGTTTCTTCATATTTCGCTTCTAGACTTCCTTGTATTTTTAATGGAGTCTTGAGGAACAGGAAGAATTTTTTTTGGCTCTCATTTTTGCCAAGATTTTGGATCTCAAGTTTTGGCTCACCTTTGTTTGTTAAGCCACACAGTGACCTATGAATCATTCAAACATTAAAGAAAAAAAAACATCTAACTTATGGCATGAACTAGTGAAAAACAGGTGCAGATGATGACAGACGATCAGGCCGGTGATTAGTAATCAGTAACCACTGTAGTAGTGTTTAATTCGTATCATTAGGCAGTCTGTCGCAGTAAAAAATGTGTAACCTGTGTTCTTTTATTGAATCTACATCATTTAATTTAATTTGAAGAAATGTTGTACAAAAAGTAAACTATTATAATAGAAAAACTGTTGTTGCTCAAAACTGGATGAAGAAAAAAAAAAAAAAAAAAAAAAAAAAAAACCACTCCTTTGTACTGTGTCTCTCCCGAACAGAAGGAGGTCAAAATTGATGATTATGATGCTGCATGCTCTGCACAGACGTCTGTGTCCTGTAGTTGACATTATTGATGTGAAATATTCCAAACAGGGCACGAATTCCAACAAATACCTGTTATCACGCGCTAAAATCTTGGCTGCTGTTATTATCATTATCATTATTATAACAATATGGAACACTGTCATGTTGAACATGTTCCTGCATAAACAGACAAGTTCACATTACATCACAGTCTCGAGAGAGAGAAAAAAAAAATCCAACTCCACTCTACTCGCAGAGAATTAAAAAGAAAACAAGATTACTTAAAAACTCTGTTGTAAAAAGCTGAACCATTTGACTGAGAAACAAAATATCACATCACATCACATCACATCGGAAAAATTACAACCGATTTCTTCGGATCGTATTTACCGCATCACTATGTGAAACATGGGAAAAGCGTGCTTGTCAGAGGGCAAGTTGAAAAACTGACATTATATTAACATTTTGGTCATGCCCAGGTTTAAGAGATAAACACCAGCGGGTGTCCCTGTATCTAAAGCACGAGTGTCTGCATCTGGCACACAGCTGTGGGCAACTTGTTGCAGTCGGCGTCACAGCGGGTAAGACGGGGTAACGTTTGCATGGGGCCAGAGGAGCTCAGCAGCATGTTGTGTATCGTATTACAAGCTGCGATTCGGTCGTTCTCCAAAAACTAGCAATGATGCTGCTGGAGTATAAACTTTTATGACGCGCTTCATTTTTCTCTGGTTAATTCGATTCGTTTGAGTGAATGAAATAGATAGATAAAACGATCGATTTCTCTCAGGCCTGCCAAAAAGCTAAAAGCACAGGCTAGATTTGGTTAAGAGGTTGTTTATCATTCATGAGCAACACGGACGAGCTCGTATAATATACTGTACTTATCGTCAGTGAGGAGGATTCTTTCAGGCTGTGTTTGTTTCGGAAAAAGGCTCTACGGCAGGCTTCCTGATTTTGTCACAGGACATCCTGGTGACATTCGTGGATTTAGTGAAAGATTAAGGCAAGGAGCGAGTCAGTGAGTCACAGAGTCAGAGAGAGAAAGAGACCTCCCTCCCTCCTTCAGAGGCATTCCTCAGCTATTCTATGGAGGAGGAAGATTCCTGAACAACACTTTCTGCCAAAAGCAATCGCTCTTCCACAATTTGCTCTGTAGCACCAAAAATAGTACGTCCATACCCTTAAACCTCACCCCCGCATACTGTATTTTACCGTATTTTCAATACGGTCTTCCATTTTTCCAGCGAAGAATTAATCCAACACTCACTTCCTGCTGGCTGCTGAGGAATGAAAGTGAGAGATGATTCCCGGAATCCTGAAAGCCTTAAAAACTATTTTGCCTCAGCTGTTTTTTTACA
Organism: Clarias pachynema; assembly: GCA_030014365.1. Taxonomy (NCBI): domain Eukaryota; kingdom Metazoa; phylum Chordata; class Actinopteri; order Siluriformes; family Clariidae; genus Clarias; species Clarias pachynema. The sequence goes on along the minus strand of JAQMYL010000003.1, from coordinate 22,347,474 downwards.
CCCTCCTTCAGACATGATGATTATGAAGAAAAACTATATATATATATAGATATAGATATATATATATATATATAGATATCTTTATTTTTTTTAAAGTACTGCAAAACTCTAACCTAAAGCAAAGCGTAAAAAGTCAGTCCGAGGTGGAGATGCCAGCAGAGTAATAATACCTACAAGATGATATTTGTTTTAGAAATGCTGTCATCATGTCACTGATTAACTTGCCAAATCACATTTAAAAGTTATAATTAAGCCTGCCAGACACTCCTGTTTTGCCAGTAACTGAACGAGGAGAGAGAGAGAGAGAGAGAGAGAGAGAGAGAGAGAGATGATCGGCCTACAGCACCTCCCATTTATAACCTTTCTATTTGTCTTCCTGGGTAAAAGGAGCTGAGAATATCTGCTGCTGCTTTACGAGAGCATCGGATCACACCCGTGCCCGTCTGTGCCATGCGGGTAAACACGACCTCCGAAACAGCTCGTGATGCACACACACACACAGAATGAAGAAACGTCTCAACGGTTCGTGTTTGTGATCCTGATACGTTTTTTTTTTTTTTTTTATCAGCACTAAAGTTGGCCGCACTGTCTTATCAGCGCTTTTCTGTTTAAGGCTCCTGTCTCCACAGTCACTGCAGTGCAGACATGAATACGTTACATTGATGGACGCCCCCCTTTTGTGATTTGCACGAAAGAAGAGCGGCGAGCAGTGATTTGTTTTTGTTTTTTTGTGTGGTCTGAAGGTGTACCTGGTGGAGAAACAACCCATGGAAGAGCATAAACAGAAGCATTTGGAAATGTGCAAACAAAACTTGGAGCGATGCTCTGCTCTGAGGAAGGTGAAAGTTTCTTAAAGAGAATTGTTACTGTTGACGAGACACGGATTCATCACTACGAGCCCTTGAGCGAGGCCCTTATCCCTCAACTGCTCAGATGTATAATGAAGTCGCTCTGGATAAGGGGAAAAAGGTTCGACAATCAACAGTGCTATCCCACTATCCGAGGGCTGTTGTGATCTTGCATGACGATGCACGTCCGCACACTTCTACACACACGCTGCAAAAAACTTTTCTGGAGTCCTGATCTTGCTTGGTCAGACTTACACCTATTTGGTCCCCTGTGAGCAGCACTACGAGGAGGAAGATTCACTTCTGATGAAGAAGTGAAGACAGCGGTGCTCTCAGCTCAGCCTAAAACTTTATTTTTAATAGAGAATACGAAATCTTGCTGTCAGCAAGATTTGAGAGATCTGGCGAAAGAGAAACATTGCTTTAGCCTTGGGAAAGTGAAAAAAAATTAATAAATAAAGACTTCATCAGTGGGGATAATAAGACTGATGAACTGAAGAAATGTCTATTTTTTACTTTTTTTTTTTTTTAAATGTTGTGTACGCTGTAAAGTCTATGATGGTTTCATGGGGAAAAGAGACGGTGAACTCTGACATCACTAAATCAATGAGCAGAAATAAGTAGGGAAAAACATTTTTGGATTTTTTTTTTTTTTTAAGAGGTTGGATTGAAGCTGTTGAGTCAAGTGCCTCTTTTGTTTGTTGGTAAAACCCGAAATAGAACAATGGTATGAATGGGGGGGGGTGGATAAAGAGAGAGAGAGAGAGAGAGAGAGAGAGAGAGAGAGAGAGCGCCGGTGCTTACGTTTTCAATTTGCAAGAAAAGCACATTCCCGGTTTCTGTTTGTTCGCTCTGCTTTATAGAAAAGAAAAAAAAAGTCACATTCTCCGATTTCTGTCTCGAGCCTTTCTTCACGTGCAGGGTTATGTGAATGCCATGTTCACATGTCAGAGTTTTCCAGGACTGTAACTGCTCTGGAATGTCATCGATTCCCAGACTGGGGTAAGGAAACGACCCGCTGCACAGGAGCAGCGCGGCTGGAGTGGATTTTTTTTAATTTTATTTTTTCACTAACTTCAGCCCTCGTGTCACACGACAAGTCTGCGAGGGCGCTGCGTCACTCAGCAGGGAATACATCACCCGCTTGCAAAAACACACACACAGGGAGGCAACACGTACGATACGATCAGGGCTCGGAGCAGATTGTGTTTTTCAGGTTCGGGGTTTCAGCATTATACTCCAACGTTGTTTCCCTGCGGTATTATTAGCCTCGAGTTAATCAAAAAGCCGCTTCCCTTACGCTAGGACATGCGCCTTATTTACCATCACTCCTACGACGGGACGAGGAGGAGGAGTGACGTCGCTCTGTCTCGTGCGCTCGGTTTGCAGAAGTTCAGCTGCCCTGTGTGTCCTTGTTTCACAATCCACAGAGGGAGAGAGAGAAAAAAAAAAGGAGAGGGTGATACAGTCTAGCTGAATGTAATGAAAAAAAAATTATATGTAAAAAATTGCAACACCGCTAGTTATTCTTCAAAAGAACACACAGACACAAACATAAATAAATGCTGAAACACCCGGTTCTTTCCTTTAGCTTTCTATACTTAAGTCGATGCTCACGTCACTGTCTAGGGCTGGGACTATAGGACTATATAATATGATTATAATTTTATATCTTACGGAAATTATCACCAGGACTTTTTAGACTTGTTGGCCTCTTTAATTTGTAGACCTGCCCTTTCATGCGATTCAGTCAAACTGCAACAACTCAGTGCATGCAATCATGCACATACATGTCAAGTGCTTCAGGTTAATGCTCACATCAGATCGAGGACGAACGTGATTGTAGTCACGTGATTATATTGCTGCCAGAAAAATGTCATCTAGATCGTTTCCAGTGTTCAGCTGATAACTGCCTGAATGAGCAAGTGCACAGAGGTTCCTATTAAATTGTCTTTGGAGTGTATGGTGCTGACAGACGGCACTGTTACTCAATATTAAAAAAAAGTGGTTGTGTGCTATTTATGTTCCGTCGTCCTATTGAGGGTGTATCCCTGCCTCCTGCACCAATCTTCCTGAAACATCCGTGAACTACACAATCCACTGAGACACTGATCATGACGAAGTGCTTATTAAAGCAAAATCTGTTGTTATTTCTACCTTTTTTAGACAATTATCCTAAATAATCCTCGAAAATTTTTGTGAAAAGATATTTTAGCTCCATTATTTATGCCTACATTCTAAATGAACCCAAAGTAAAACTTTAACACCCCTATCCTTTAACCTAGTCTAGCTTTAGAGACCAAGCCTTAAAACCGACAAGGAGACAAAGAGACAAGGAGAAATCTATAGTTGCAAGCAACAACGACCAAGCACCCTGGCACCATCTCCATCGCACATAACCTGTGTGATTTTGTCATTTAAAGCGGACAAACTGATCATTATAACATGACTGTAGAATAGGGGGGAATTTTATATCAAGATCTTCACAGAGCTGCGGCTACTGGAAAACAAAAAAGCGTCACACTATGCTGTGACTCGATGTGATGTCACTCAATATAATGTCACACAAAGTTAATAACCTCTAGGTTTAAGGCATCGTCACGACGGCTGACCCGTATCGACCATTATACATCCTCGATATCTTGCTATCACACAGGCCCGGTTTAGTGGTGGTCGTATAAATTCCTTAGGAGGAGTGTATCAAAATCCATTGGGTGTATTTTGCAAATGACCCAAAATAACTGGTGAGTAGAGCCAATGCGAAAGTTGTTCAGCTCTAAATCTTTACTCTGTCAATTTTTAAACATGTTAAGACTTCCAAAAACCCCAAATGCTGGAAGAAAAAAAAAAATCATAACTCTTAGAAGAACGAGAGGGCCCTCACACACTATGACGACATAAGGCTGATGTCATAGTGCTTGAGCCCTAGGGTTCACCACTCATGTGAATACAATGGCACAAACAAACAAACAAATAAACAAAAAAGAAAAAAGAAAAACGGTCTTGTGTTACAATCCATTTTAACATAGTGTTACCCACTTTCACACATACATTTTACACAGGGAATGTGGGGGGAAGGAAAAAAAGAAAAGAAAAAGAAATGCTGTTGAGATCTAGGCCAGACGCCTCCAGGTGTGGAGTGGCTGTTACACCAGAGGAAACAACCTCCCTAAACACACAACTTAATTAAACTGTGAGGTTGAGAAAAGACAAAGTGATGAATAAATACACATTGCGAACGTTAAGTCATCGTGATCTGTTACTCCTATGGCAATGTGAAAGTTGGCTGAAAAGAAAATACTTGTTAGTTTGTAGAACCTGAGTAACTGATTGTTCCCCCTGAAAGGAAATTTAGGCAAAGGAAATAGAGATAAGTGAGAGAGAGAGAGAAACAAACATCTTACGTCTAAGGCATCACGGCGCGCCCCGTCTGTGTTCCTGAGCCAACATCGGTTCAACTCGCTCAGCTCCAGGATCGGCTGCACCTTCAGACGTACGGAATCGCCCGACTGCCTGATCATTTCCACGATCTCGTCCCTGCTCTTGCTCTCCACGTTCCGGCCGTTAATCTCCACCAGCCGGTCTCCCGGCACCAACCCCAACGCTAGGTCCTTAGTCCCGGCACCGGGTTCAGCAAAATGCACCACTCGCCGGTACACGCTCCCGTCAGCCGCCCGGTCCAGCATGGTGGTGCGACGAAGGGAAAAGCCGAAGTCGCCTGTGGTTCGGCGCTGCAGCTCCAGCTCACGGACCTCAGGCTTCGGCGGAGGCACCACAGCTGGGAGACGCAGGCTGGCTGGGAAGGTCTTCTCCACCATCTCTGGGATGCGAACTTTCTTCCCATTAGCAGGTTGCTGCTGGTGCTGTTGCTGGAGGCTGTGCTTACGCTCAAGGTCCAGCAGCTTGTTCTCCACCTGAGGTGACGGTGCAGTCGAGTTTTGTCCGGATGGAGTGGACCCTTCCGAAGTGCTCTCCTCCTTGCTCCTTTGTGAGAAGGAAAATCGCTTCATGATCTGGCTCATCTGCGAGTTGTGAGAAGCGAGAGAGCCGAACCTAGCCGCCCGCTCCTTAACCGAACTGCCGAAGTCGCCCTTCAGGTCGTCGCTCGAGCTCGCGGCACTGAGCTGCTCTGAGTCGAGCACCACGCTGCTGCGGTTACTCAGCCCGTCCGACTCGATGTCATTCAGACTGAGCTCCATGCTGCTGGCCACCTTGATGGGGATGGGGTTGGAGATCTCTAGCTTGTTGCGCGAGTCCCGCTTCGAGCTGCGGTTCAGGTTGAAGAAGCCCCGTCTCATGCTCATCTCATCGAGGCTGCGCAGCTCGGCGGCGGACATCCGCTCGTGCTTGTCTTTCTTGTCCTTCTTCCGCCCTGCATCCTTCTCCTTGTCCTTTTTGATCAGGTTGAACATGATTCAGCTCTTACGACGGCGAGTCCCACAACTGTGGCCCTTATATCCTCCAACGTGAGGCTTCTTTCCATGCAGAGAGGCAGGGTTGTTAATGTCAGTCCAGAAGGCCTTGATTCATGTAGCCTGAAAGAAGAAGGGGAAAAAAAAAACAACAACATTACAGCTCTGTGAAATCTAAAAAAAAAAAAAAAAAAAGCTGTTCTTTACAATACACCTGAACTAAAAGCCAGAAATTTTGGTTAGTCGTCCCGCGATGAGCTGTGATGCAGCGGGAATTGACTTATTTTTAAAATGTTGTAACAAAACTATCTCTATGACATTTTCTCGTCCATGTCAGTCTAACCGAAGGTATGTGTGAGTAACGGTATCTCATCTGTAGAGTGTGTGGTCTGCCAGTCAAAGTCAAATTGGCTTTTATTGTCATTCCAAACATAAACAATGTGCAAGACAGCACACACCATGAGCAAATCAGTTCAGACTGCACACAACAACTCAAATCACAATTAGATATCACAATAACATAGCGAAAAAGCTAGCAAAACACACTCGGCTCCTGCTCTCCTAGTGGACACGTTTGCTTTCAGAACAGCAGACAAACGTCAAAACCATCTGAACTTTCGATGACCCGACACACAGCGATGGAAGTGTTTGGAAGAGCAGCTGTGAATGTTCCACGGATTACATGAAAATATTTGACTAGAAATCCACACACAAAGGGTGCAAATGTCTCGATAACGACCTCTAAATATGACAGGAATCCACCAGAACTTCACTCCATGAGCTTAATGGAATAAACATGCTACATCAAACACAACAATATTAACAGGCTAATAATAACATCCGGATATCAGATCTAATGGCTTACGGGGTACTTATGAAATCCGCAGGGCTCTGAAAAGCGGCTTTTACGTTCTTAAGTTTCCCACCAGCAGGAGACCCTAATATCCAAACAAGGCCCTTTAACAAGGGGGCGAATTCCTCCATCCAAAGACAGGAAGTCATTCTGGTACAAATGCAAACGGAAAATGGGGCCATTTTTACATGGAGCCGTGTTCCTGTACTACTAACGTTGACAAAATCCCATTATTTACGTACAAAACCTACTGTAAAAGTATAATCCTATTAAACCAGAAACAACGCTACAGGCATTTCTGCTTTCAGGTTTTGTGCTTGTGTTGAACTTAAACTCTATTAAACTCTGACTAACACTGAAATTCTGTTTAAAGACCTGAGACACAAAGACGCCCGTGTCCAGTGTAGCATGCTTTACGTTATTACTACAATTATGTGTGATTATTTTCACCGCATGATCGCTGATAATATACACAAGCTTACATTTTTAACTCACAGATGCAGTTCAGTGCTGTAACTGGCAGGGTTGCCAGATTTTTTTCCCTCCAAGTCCACCTCTGACTTACTCTCACGCATTGATTTATTCATTTATTTGTTTATTGATTGCACACATTAGATTAGTTATTTTATTAATTTGTAGTGGTACATGCATGTTTAAAAAATATATTAACCTACTTACATGGAAATGTGAAATTAAAATAAGACTATTGCAGTAAGTGTTAGATTAGACACCACAAGTCTCCAGACACACATCTGTTTAGTCCCAATCCTGCGAGTTCTCTCTTCACTCACTCTGTGAATGGAAATGCTTTTACTTTCAATATTAAACATATCCCTGATTTTTACTGTTTACTGACCACATTTCTTCCACAAAACTATGCTTCCAGGTTTTGATAATGTGTTGAAGGGCTTCTCACCCACTTCCAGTAACTTCAAATCTCCTTAGCTGTCTTCTTTAATTGATGCAGCCCACAAATTTGACCCTTCTGAAATGATGACTTTTTTTGGCCATGCAGTGTATTTATGCCCATTTCCTCAACTTAAATCTCTGCTTTCTCTCCCCCACACACTCACACACTCTCTCTCTCTCTCTCTCTCTCTCCATCTCAACATCCCAGGCCTGTGCTTGCTCAATCTGTCCCAGCATTACCAATGTGCCAAAAAAAACTGCCAATCAGAGTGTTAAGGAAGGCAAAATCTTATTGGTTGTTTCCATTACAATGTTTTTTCAGGCTGGAGGTTTTCAGCTAAAATAAAGCAAATAAACAATAAAGCAAAAATACTTCTGCACTTCCACGGCCAGTGGTGTTTTTTTTTTTTTTTTTTCACTTGCAAATTTTCGCTCTTCGATGCAGCAGGTTGCAGTATGCACCTACTTGGTTTGTGAGCACAAGAGAAGAAGAGAACGAGGACAATAACTTTTGCATTACGCCTAATAGTGTTATTTATATTTCAGGAAAAAAAGTCAAGAACGACGCTCTCGTGTGCCTTCCTACTTTATCAGCTATATGGTTGAGTATGTCAGAGAATGAAACTGACGCGTGCTATACACACACACACACACACACACACACACACACGGAGATAGACGGCAGTGAGCACAGTTTCCGGAGCGCGTAACGATTGTGTTCTCACTGATCAAAATAAACCAGACATTGTGGTCGAGTGGACACGGGGGGCCTTTCCAGGGTGTACCCTAATTCTCCTGGGCCTCCATTAGCTCCAAGCTCTTCGCCACCCTCTGTTTCACTCACTCATCGTTTATATCACTGTATCCTGTATGTATTTGGCAAGGTCACAGGGGGCCTTGAGCCAATCCCAGGAGACTTAGGGCACAATCCATCGCTGGGCACACTACGGGCAATCTGAGAACGCCAATTAGTCTAATCTGCTTGACTTTGGACTGTGGGAGGAAATCAGAGCACCTGGAGGAAACCCACCAAGCACGGGGAGAACATGCAAACTCCACGCACACAGATTCCTAAAATGGGAAACAAACCCGGACACTGGAGGTGCAAGGCGACAGTGCGAACCACTACGCCGTGACGCTGAGATCAGAAGTTAATCGTGAAGATGAGGAGTCTATTACGTGACATTGCTTACTTTGTAAATGTCACTGGTTTTGACAGATTTTTTTCCCCAGACCTAGAGCTGACTTATTATACACAGACTTGGCAACCCAAGCCTGTTCAGGCTGCTTTTTTAAAGAGGACATTGCCAAAAAATGCCACAAAAAAAAAAGAGAAATTCCTTGTAAAATGAATGATGAGCAGACAATTGAGCATCCTCACTGACAGCATGCCTCATCTTGCCAGAACACACACACGTCTTCACAGGCCCTAACACACACACACACACACACACGTAACACCTATCCCGCACTCCAACATCTCCCTTTAAAACACATGTTTAGTGGATAAACACCACTGGGTTAGTCTGAATGACGGCTCACACACTCACACACCTGCACTGCGTTCACACAGATAATTCCATCCATTAAAGAGATGAACAAAACGAGCAGATACTGGTCTGGTCTGGTCTGGCTGATGGATGTGAATGGTCTGACTGGGAGAATGAAGTTGACAATTAAAAGCTAAGTCATGTTGTTAGCTCCACAGCTAGCGCGCGCCGGAGAGGGAATAACGGCAGCGACTAGAATGTTCCACCGCTGGATTATGTAACGGCAGAACAGACCTGATAAACGGCATTTCTGCAGAAAATTACAGGTTTTTATCTTCATTCTCAGTTAGCTAACAGGCTAATAGCGGCTCACTCCCAGTCTCCTTTCTTTTGCTCCTGAACATTATCCATCTGTCGCGTCCCAAAACACTAATAAACACTTCTCCCTTTAACTCAACCCAAACTATATGTAATACGAGTTAAAAAAAAAAAAAAAAAACTGAGCAGGACTCACCGTTATCCGAGGAGAGAGGTGTGTGTGTGTGTGTGTGTGTGTCCGCAGAAGGGCGCAGCACTGCATTGGAAAACGGCGGCTGTTGTTGGAAATGTGTGTGATGAGATAAAGGCGGAGGGTCTGTTAGTGGGCTTAACAATAACGGGTTGATGTGGCGACATCTGCTGGTCAATTGATTAACGTACAACTAAAATTAAAACGCAGAACATTTAGTCTTTTTAAGTTTTGATGATTTTTTAATAAACAGAAAATATATAGGGCTCAGGAATGTGCAATATAGAGTAACATATGCTTTTTTTTTCAGCACGACTTTGGCAATATGATTAATTGAATTTTATTTCATTTTAACCCTCAATACAAACATGACTGAGCAAAAATAAATAAATGTAAATATGTCACATAGGCAAAGAAATAGCACAGAAACACTGGTTGTTTTTGGTTGTTAACAAAAATAATAATAATAATAATAATAATATGCTCATTTTGAGAGTTCTACATTTTTGCGAGGTCATTCCCATATTCCAGTAGTGCTAAAAATGTATGCAAAAATAATCATGAGGAACTTTCATTCTACCAGACATCCTGACATATCTGAAAACCTAAATGCACATTTCAATGTCTGAAGATTCCTTTTTTTTTTTTAAATCATCCTGGACCTATGCCATGTTTGCCGACACAGATTGGGTTTTCTCCTTTCTCTCTGATATCACCCAAATGATGTGACGAATGGGTTCTCTGTTGAATCTGGTTCCTCTCGAGTTTTGTTCCTATTGCTGTCTCAAAGAGTTTTCCCTTGGCGTAATGGTTAGCAATATGGCCATGCACCTCCTGGGTCGCGGGTTCGTCCCACCTCAGATCTGTGTCTGTGAAGTGTGCATGTTGAGTTTTCTCCAGCAGTCCAAAGATACACAGATTAGGCTAATAGGTGTTCCCAAATTGCTTTTAGTGTGTGTGTGTTTGTGTGTGTGTGCCCTGCGATGGATTGGACCTTGAAATTAATGCACTTTTTTTTTTTTTTTTTGTCAGATTCCCACCTGACTTCAGTTAATAGACAATTATTTAGGAAAATGATATGGCAGCAGATTTCCTTAGGAAAAAATAAGTACATCCCCTGATTGTGCTTCTGGTCGAGTTATTCCAGTAGGAAACTTGGGAGAAAAGCCAAACCCTTGAAGTCTAAGGAGGATTGTACACCGATCAGCCATAACATTATCGCCACATGCCTAATATTGAGTAAGTCCCCTTCTTTGCCCCCGAAAACACTAAAAACTGTGAGTTCTGACACCTTTCTATTGGAACCAGCATTAACGTTTTTCTCAGTTTGAGCCACAATAGCTCTTCTACTGGACCAGACTACACAGACCAGCCTTTGCTCCAAATTTGCATCAGTAAGGTTTGGCCACCCATGAACCTGTCACTTCGCTGGTTTTCCTTCCTTGGTTTACTTTTGGTATGTCCTGACCACTGCAGCCCAGGAAAATCCCACAAGAGCGGCTGTTTTGGAGTTGCTCTGAATGTTGTCTAACCTTTACAATTTGTCCCTTCTCACAGTAGCTACATTTTCATTATCTTGTTACAATGGCACCTGGAAGTGTGTGGGATATATTAGGCATATAGTGAACCTTTTTTTCCTGAAGTTGATGTGTTGGAAGCAGAAAAAATAAGCGTAAAGATTTGACTGACTTTGACATGGGCCAAATTGTGATGACTAAAGGACTGGGTCAGAGCAAGTTCAAAACTGCAGCTCTTGTGGGATGTTCTTGGTCTGCAGTGGTAAGGACATGTCAAAAGTTGATCCAAGAAAGGAAACGGGGTCATGAGCGGCCAAGACTTACGGATGCACATGAAGGCTGACTGAAGGGGACTAGCGCTTCCAAACGAAGAAAAGATTATGATAGAAAGGTGTCAGAACTCATAGTCGGGACACATCACTGTGGGGACCTACTCAATATTAGGCTTTGATTTAAATTCAAATTCAAATTTTATTTGTCACATACACAGTCATACACAGTACGATATGTAGTGAAAAGCTATGACTTTAAAAATAAAGCTTATAGATAAGAAATAAATATGAATAAAAAAGAAATACAATAGAATTTTTTTAAATAATAAATAAATAATAAAAAAATTTTAAATAATAGAAAATAAAAAGAAATAATAATAAAAATAATAAAGAAAAAAGAAATAAAAAAAAGAAATAATAATAATAATAATAAAGAAAGAAAGAAAATAAGAATTAAAAAAATATTTAAAAAATAATAATAATAATAATTATTAATTAATTAATTAATTAAAAAATAAAAAATCATAATAAAAAGAAAATAAAAATAATAAAGAAAATAAAACATAAATAAATAAATAATAAGAAGAAAATAATTTAATAAATAATAAAAAGAAAAAAGAAAATAAATAAATATTTTATACATAGAGGTAATTCTATAATGATTGGAATTAGAGATATTTAGGGATTGTCGGTTTATTCAGCCTATCCTATCCTGCCTCGAATGATACTGTTTGGTGGGCGTGGCTTGCGCACGTTTTCACGTCGACGGTCTGTACATTCTTACGTCATGACGTCGAGATCGATAAACGTCGTCGGCAAAGAGAGAACAGAGGGAGGGGGGTGTTGGAGGACCAGATAGAAAAAAAAACATAATAATAATGTATGAGATTATGACCGGGTCGCGTTTATATAACTCGTTCCGACCGTTCTTGCTGTTGTTTTAAAGCTGTCCGAGGTATATGAGGAGCGACGGAGAAAAGCGTTTTACCTTGAAACGGTAGCGAAGGAAGGAAGGAAGGGGAAAGCAGAGAGAGCAGAGCAGAGGGGGGGCGGCTGTTGCTGCTGGATATTTGGAGAAGGAAAACAACATGGCTGCTGTGGAGCTGGAGTGGATCCCGGAGACCCTGTACAACACCGCTATATCCGCCGTAGTGGATAATTACAGCCGGTCGAGGAGGGATATACGCTCACTTCCTGAAAATATCCAGTTTGACGTCTACTACAAGGTAAACCGGCGGCCGTTAACGTGCTGCACGCGCACGGGCTGGTGACTGGCTAGTTCGGTTAGCGAGAAAGCCTGAGTTAGCGTTTTTCCCCTGGTTAGAAATGTTAGCTAACCTTAAACTAGCAAGACTGGAAGTTTTTAATAACAAGAAGAATGGGGAAAAAATGTCAGTGTGTTAAACTTTGAACTAAGTGTTGTTGTTGTTGTTGTTGTATAACAACAACAAGGATAACCTAGGAAGTCATAACGTTAGCTAGCTAGCTAGCTGGGTTACCTCAGCTGGTTAATGATGGATTAATCGCTCGGCTAGATCACTACATTTCTGTTCTTTTATGTGGCTTAGTTATCAAATGTAAAATGATATATCATCATGTAATAATATATGTGTAATCATAATCGTGTTGTATCAATGTTGACGTGGATGCAGGAGCTGAATTCTGGGAGTGTTTTAATTCTTCTCGACTTTACTAAACAACTCCCTCAGTGTTCCTGTCAGCGTTTATAAATAGTAAAGAATGCCCTAATCATCACTTATAACGTAAACAAAATGTCACTTGTTCATATCAAAAGATTGTCGTTTTGATCTGAAGGTGGTGGTGGTTGTTATTACAGATATAAAGTTAACGACTTAAGTCGTTCTACTTGTCTTGGTGTAAAGGGAAGTTACACAGTGTGCAGGATGTAACAGTTATAGTACAACATCCAATCATATCTCAATCATTTTAAACTATGCCACGTAGAAGCAGGAATGTCGTGGCATTGTGTACAACAAGTAATATCATTTTATTTGTGTGTGTTAAGGTATAATTCACAAAACAATTAGAGATGCTCCGATCAGCATTTTTGGGGCCGATTACCGATCACCAAGATCATGATCTGCCGATTGCCGATCACAGAATGGCAGGGGAATGGGAATCTTTTATCTAAAATCTAGCAAAGTTTGCGCCATTTGTAGAAATTAAACTAACTAAGGCAGACCAACACACATCAGATCAGCTTAATGGGATGTAGCCTCTTAATACACTGATTACATTTTATAATTGGCAG
>JAQMYL010000003.1:22322886-22334293 GCA_030014365.1 Clarias pachynema | reverse complement strand
TTTTTTCTGTTATTATTATGAACGTCTGATGTAGTTGAGGAACCAACTACATCAGATCCAAAAAATAAAATAATGCATTCCTAAATAACAAGGTAGAGAAACAAGGAGGCCAAGCAGATAGTTACCTCTGCTGTTGTTTACCTGTGCGCCTTGCATGCACGTGTGAAAAAGTCACACGAGTAATTTCTTTCAAGTGATCGTCTTTTTTGTTCGGCGCTTTTGGGTTTCGCCGATCAAGCTATTTTTAGCCAATATCGGCCGATCATGATCGGTGGCCGATCAATCAGACCTTCACTAAAAACAATATATGTTTGTACCTAGAACAATTTTGTGTCATAAGTCTTTGTTTGACCAACACTTGGAGCTATAGTAATAATGACACATACACCACAGGTACATGCACCAGACAATACCTCGATGCCCATTCAATTAAAATGTCATGATTCTATAGGTATTGCTAAAGTATTTTATCATTATCCCAGTTCGATATTATATATTCTCTTGATTTTGTTACAGTTTGAAACTTTTAAACTTAAAAAAAAATTGAATGAGAAATTATGTAGCCTGCTCCTTATAACATTAGTTTCTCACTTAAAGTAAATTTTCTTACTTAAAAACCAAGCTCAGTATTTAAACAATACAAACCAACTTCAAATACAAGAGTTTAACCTTCAACTGAGTAGCATGTATCTCTGACATCTGCCATAATTACTACTGTATTTTTAAACGAACTTGATCTGTGAATCGCCACATAAAAGAATCTCAATTCATAACTTTATTGCTTCCCCCCCATCTCTAATAAACAATAAATTCAACTGATATGATGATATCTTGGTGTACTATTAATATCACACAATTGCAGTTCAATTAATATCAGTACGGCTGTGATGCGGTCGTAGACACAATAGCACAGCCAGAGTGCTGAACAAATCACATCTCTGCTGATATTCAGTAGGAGTGGGATAATTTTTTTTTATACCACAAACTATTTATCAGGTTTAAATTCTTACCGGTACTGTGTAACTGAAAGTTGGGGAAAATAAACTATTAAGGTGGTGGACACTCCAGTAAATATCATAAGTTTTTCTTTTGATTTTTGATTATTACTCTTTAGGAATATCGGCTCAGTTGACGATCGGTTTCGGGTTAAATCCCAAATGGCGTTAAATGGAAAGCCAGTGAGCTGGGGTGTACAATCAATTGTTCAACAAGCCAAGCAGTGTCCTTCATTAGGGATTAGAGAGAGATTTGGGATCAGATGTGATTTCTTCCTGAAAGTGCTTCTTTCATTGGTTTTGAATGCAGGTTTTGGCAGTCAGCTGCGTTCTTGTTTTTTCAGGACTAGTACTCGGTAGTACCGAACTACTTTCACCCAGGCTGTGTAATTAACGGTTCTTAAAACACCTGTGACCCAGAGTGATAAAATTAAGTGGAAAAAGTCCCAGTGCTGTTATTAGGGATGGGACTCACCAGTGACTACCCGATGCAATCTAATCATGATACCTAGGTGCAGATTAATATTGCAGTTCTGTAAGTATCATCTTGATTTGACATTACTTTCTTTATGATTTGGTCACAATTTTAAGACATTGAACTTATTATTATAAATATATATTATAAAGGCAATAAATAGTTTAAAATAAATTTTGGAGTCAATGTGGCGATGCATAAATTGTCACACAAACATCACAATTCATGACAGAATCAGTTTTTTTTCTCCCCCCCCACCATCTTTAGCTGTTATCGTCTATAATCAGCACTTCTGGAATCCACTCTCGTCAATACTACTTAAATACTTTTAAATTCTTTGTAATTAATTACTAGTTTGTCTTCTTTGTAGAGGTCTATGTGTATTATTTCCTTATATTTCGTTGACTGTTTAGTTCAGCTCCTTTTGCAAATTTCTAAACACACATTAACATAAACATACTGCAGTGCGTAGCATAATTTGTCGTTTTACCATACTGACATCACCTTCAGTTGTCCTGTTTTATATATATATATTTTTTTTTATTACCCAGACCATTCTCATTATTGCAGATTCGTATCCTGATTCATTATTGCAGATTGTCTGTGCTCTAAATCAGGGTTCAGTAAATACCATGTCAAAGCTCTTTTAAAGAGGCTGGTCTGAAAACCGATGTTGCGCAAACTGCAGTTCTGATTGTATTTACTACTGAATGGCCTTTTTTGTTTCTCCGCATCCATTTTCCAGCTCTGTTACTTTTCCCAAGGGAAGGGGTCACTTTTCTGCATTGTGCCACATGGATAACAAACGGATTAGTCAATCTTGCATTTCTCTGTATTTTCCAGCTCTACCAGCAAGGCCGGCTTTGCCAGCTGGGAGGGGAGTTCTGTGAGCTTGAGGTCTTTGCTAAAGTCCTCCGAGCCTCTGACAAAAGGTGGGACAGAGATCTGTTTTGTTTGTCAGTATGCAGTACTGAGAAAAGTATGTACGGGTACGGCGCTCCGATACCGAGTATGTACGGGTACGGCGCTCCGATACCGAGTATGTACGGGTACGGCGCTCCGATACCGAGTAACGACCATTTCTAATAATGATGACACTTTTGAGTTTTGGTCTTTCCATCACTTGTGATTCAGGATAAACTTTTTCAAGCTAGTTGCATTTTATTTTTATAGAAATCCAGAATAAAGTTTCTGTTATTTATAGCAAACGAGTCTGACCAATGAAAGTTCAGAAAGTTAATGTTTCTTTTTTATGTGTCTGCTGAGAATCTGGCCTTATGACCTTTTGCACTGACCCTGAGATTTATTTATGTTTTTTTTTTTTTTTAACCTGTGTCCTCTCAGGCACCTCCTACACCACTGTTTCCAGGCACTAATGGACCACGGCGTGAAAGTGGCTTCAATCCTGGCCAACTCCTTCAGCCGACGATGCTCGTACATTGCCGAGTCGGACGCACACGTTAAAGAGAAAGCCATCCAGTTTGGCTTTGTTTTAGGTCAGCAGATTTTTTTTTTTTTTCTCCTCCATTTTTATTGTTGATGACTCCCTGAAAGTGGTAGTAATGTCAGTGTTTTCCTGTCAGGTGGCTTTCTGTCAGATGCCGGTTGGTATGGGGACGCAGAGAAAGTCTTTGTCTCGTGTCTCCAGCTGTGCATGTTACACGATGAGATATTGCACTGGTATCGTGCACTGGAGTGCTGTGTCAGGTGGGACCAAAAAAAAATTTTTTTTTTAATACAGCTTTAACTGAAGCTTCGAATGAAAGCTTGAATTATTGGGTCACTTTGTGTTTGATGACTGAAGCTACTCATAGATTGCCAAGCCATGTGACAGATCTATTTTTATTTTTTATTTTTTTTATTGCACCTCTTGTTTGGATTGTCAGGTTGCTTCACGTGCGCAACGGCAACTGCAAATATCACCTGGGAGAGGAGACGGTCAAACTGGCTCAGTCATACATGGACAAGTTAGCCAAACACGGTCACCATGCCAACAAGGCTGCTCTTTACGGAGAGCTGTGCGCTCTGCTCTTCGCCAAAAGCCACTACGACGAGGTGAACACTCAGGCCTGATCTTTTAGAAGTTTAGAGAAAAAAAAATAACTGCTTTTGATATCCTGCAGTTTAAATGTATCTAAACTGTCCTCGTTGGTGTTTCAGGCGTACCGCTGGTGTATAGAGGCCATGAAGGAGATTACGGTCGGTCTGCCTGTGAAGGTGGTGGTCGACGTCCTGAGACAAGCCTCTAAGGTATTTCTCCAACACTGTGCAGTGGTCACGTTTGGTTCATTTGACACACGGACTAGAATAGCAGTACACCTAAGAAGGTTTATACTGTAAAGTGACTTTTGTTACAAATGCTTCTTCTGCAGGCATGTGTCGTTAAAAGGGAGTTTAGGAAAGCTGAGCAGCTGATAAAACATGCAGTATTTCTAGCACGGTAAGCTCCCTCTGAACATCGGGCAGACGTCCAGTAAGATCTGTGTCCTTTTGTTATGCTAAGCATATTTGTTTAACATAGTCAGATAAATAATCGTTATTATACATCACTTTAAACTTCTTGTTCTTAAAATATAAGAAACTACAGTAGGATTTGCTACATTCTTCATTTAAAAAAAAAAAACGAAATGCCAGAACCGAAAACAAAATGAATTAAAAAACAAAATAACAGAATCGAAAGCAAAATAACAGAACAGAAAGCAAAATGAAAAAACCTGAAAACAAAATAACAGAATCGAAAACAACATTTTAAAAAATCCGAAAACATAACGACAATTCAGTCAAACCGGAAAAGGTAAGGTATAGTTAGTTTGCGAATGAAATTCAATCCATTCTTCAATCCTCACGGTATTTAAATGTCCATGTACTTCCAGTATATATTGAGTGATGGATGTCTCGTCCAATCAGCGGTAAGAATTAAATTCGTAAACCACACTTTCCTTTTTCGGTTTGTTGATTCTTACCGCTGATTGGACAAAGACATCTGTTTATAAATTCTTGTATGTCATGAGTGACAGATGTTAGCGATAAGAATTTCATACTAACTATACCTTACCAACCTCCGGTTTGACTGAATTGTCGTTGTGTTTTCTCATTCTGTATTTTTTTTTTCTGGATCTGTTGTTGGGTTTTTCTGATTTTATGTTGTTTATAGTTTTGCGATTTTGTTTCCGGTTTTTGTTTATTTGTTTTGCACTTCGCACTCTGGTCACCTTAGAGATGTTATAAACATAATTTAAGCAACTACAAGCAATCCACACTCTTCGAAGTTTTTTTTTTTTTAGATAAATATACCAAATTATATTTTATTTCTTTTTCGTCTGTTTGTTTTCCCCACAGTAATAATCTTGCAGTGAACATTGTTTTACTTATTTATGCATGCATTTTATTTCATTTTTTTCTTTTCAGGGAACATTTTGGACACAAGCACCCGAAGTACTCCGATACACTACTAGATTATGGATTTTATCTCCTAAATGTGGATAACATTTGCCAGTCTGTCGCCATATATCAGGTGGGTTTGGTGTCTCTTTTTTTTTTTTTTTTTTTTTTTTGTTAAATTGAATTCATTACACGGTTAAAGAAAGCTCTTTTATTGTTTATTAACCAGATCGATTTTATTTATTTATTTTCAGACTGCCCTCGATATTCGGCAATCTGTGTTCGGAGGGAAAAATATCCATGTGGCCACGGCGCACGAGGACCTCGCGTACTCGTCTTATGTGCACCAGTACAGCTCTGGAAAATTCGACAACGCACTGTGAGTAAAGCGATCTATTCCTGGACATACCAATCGTCTTTTTGGCTAGACAGATGTAGCAGATAATGACTGATTAAATCGAGTTTCTTCTGAAATATTTTTTTTTCTGCTCCTGAGAGAGTGTTTTTCATGTTTGGTAGGTCAGAGTAGGCAAAAACAGACACAATGTCCCAGTGCAAAGAGAAGGCATGCAAACAAGCTTCACTTTTTTTTTTTTTTTTTTTTTTTTTTTAAATCAGTGCAAATACCATTTCATTTGCCAGGAATAGTTCAGAAGATATGATGTTTTCTTGGAATAAAAATCACACGTCGTTTCATAAACAGCGTAATTCCTTCGGGATCCTTCAAAGGCTCTTGGAGTCGGCCAAGAGTCGTCAGACATGTGAACACAGACCTCTGCTTGGTGTTCTGACCTTTAGCACGGTTAAATTGTTCCGTCAGAAAGGGAATGTTTTTTTTCCTTTCTTTTTATTCACAGAAAAGTTTATTCAATAAGTGCCCAGCTGGATGTGTCATGTTTTTCACTAGTCTTTCTCAACACTTTAGATTTCATGCTGAACGCGCCATAGACATCATAACTCATATTCTCCCAGAGGATCATCTACTACTGGCCTCCTCCAAGAGGGTGAAAGGTGAGAACAACATTTAAAGTGGTGTCTCTATACGTAGAAGTGATAAACACTAGGGAGAACAAAAACAATTAGGCTTTTTATACTTTTGTCTCTGTGGTTGTGTTAGTTAAAAAAAAAAAAAAGCACTTATTTCACACCACTAGCTTTAACAGTTTCATTTATATTTGTGCTTGTGTGTGTTAATAGCATTAATCCTGGAGGAGATTGCCATAGACTGCCACAATAAAGAAACAGAAGAGCGCCTCCTGCAGGAGGCCCACGACCTGCACCTCTCGTCCCTCCAGCTGGCCAAAAAAGCCTTTGGAGAGTTTAACGTCCAGACGGCGAAACATTACGGCAACCTGGGTCGTCTCTACCAGTCCATGCGCAAGTTCAAGGTTAATAAGTTAAAAAAATTAAAATTTATTTTTTTTACTTTCAGTGAGCACTTTCACTAAGGCATTTTTTAAAATCTAGTTTAATAAATGATAAAGAGCATCCACATGACAGAGGTGTTTAATATGATCACGTATGGATTATAAAGCAAATCAATGACAACAGCTCACCGTCGGGTTGTTTTTAAACACGCGATAGTGTTTCACAATGGGACTACGGTCAATCTCGTGTGTTTCTTAGAGAAAAACAATGTTTGCGTCTGAGTGAATGACATTTTTACTTTGATGAGTGAACAGACTCGATTATGGTGGTGTTGTTGTTGTGTATTACAGGAGGCTGAGGAGATGCACATCAAGGCTATCCAGATTAAAGAGCAGTTACTGGGACAGGAGGACTACGAGGTAGCCCTGTCTGTGGGACACCTGGCTTCCCTGTACAACTACGACATGAACCAGTACGATGACGCCGAGCGGCTCTACCTCCGCTCCATCGCCATCGGTGAGCCCGCAATAAGCATGAAAAACGTTGGTCCTGTCATGTGGAGTTGAGGGATTGGTGCGGACTCTCATTCATTCTGTCAGTTAGAGCAGTAATAAGGAAATGTCGAGGTCTGTGAGCTCGTGAATGCAAAATAGGTCTAAGCTTTTTTTGCTGCTCTGCGACACTATGAACAGCAGTTTTTGAAAAGATCTGGTCGACTGGCTTTGTGTCCCTGACGAAGGTCACCCTCTCCTGTTATTAAAAAAAAAAAAAAGAAATGAAGACAACCATTTTTAACATCTACTACATTTGATTGAAAAAAAGAAATGATTGAAATATATATTGTATCCCAGAGCTTCCTCATGGGCCGTGCTGTTTAAAGCCTTTTAGCTGCGAATATATAAAGAAGCGGGGGAAAAAAGCCAGCTCGTTATTTAAAGCATCCGTGTTGGTGCTTAGCAACCATGCACCTGCTAGTTCAAAACGGGTCGACGCATGATAATAGGATTCAGTGGTAGAGCGAATCCGGTGACATGACATCACGCCGTCGTGTCGGTCAGCCGTTGGATCCTTTAATCCTGGTTAAACCTATGACTTCACTATGATTACACAAGCACTAAAAAGCTGACATCTGTGACCTGTTCAGAGTTTTTTTTTTACTTGCAGATACATTATCCAGATGTGATTTTAGTTTCCTTTTTTTTAAATATTATTATTATTATTATTATTATTATTATAACTCCTGTATATCCTGTTATGTATTTCTGTAGGTAAGAAGCTGTTCGGAGAGGGCTACAGCGGACTTGAATATGATTACAGAGGCCTGATCAAGCTTTACAACTCCGTAGGGAATTACGAGAAAGTGTTCGAGTACCACAACATCCTGTCCAACTGGAACCGCTTGAGGGACCGGCAGTTCGCAGTAGCCGATGCCTTAGAGGACGTGAACACCAGCCCCCAGGCCACAGACGAAGTGGTGCAGTCCTTCCTGCTGTCCAACAGCCACGCAGTGGGACGTTCCTGTGTGGGTTAGATCCCAGGACCTCGTGGGATTCGTTCCACACACAAACGTACACTCACCCGCATCCTCACACATCCTCATCCGGATTTATTCACACCCCATCACAAAGAGCGGCGAGACGAGGCGAAGCGAGACGGACCGGATCCGGAAGCCGTAAGGTCACCCATGTAAAGCAGGCCCGAGCGTCCTGTTATTCACAAGAGCCCTGGTGAAGAGACGCGGCGTCTCTACCAGCGCAATCAGAACTCTTCCGGTGGAAAATGCAGCCTCCTAATGGCACCCGGTTCACCTGCCGATAAAGGAAATTTTTTCTTTTTTTTTCTTTTAAGACTTTAGAGAACCTGATTATTTATCTGACTTGCAAAAAAAGAAGTGTGAAAAAATAGGCAGATAAAAAGATGCAGAAAGCAGCCTATTGGTTTTAAAGATCGAAATATAAAAAGTCTCTCCTTTTTTTCCCCCATGGTATGTGGGGTGGGGTGGGGTGGGGGGGGGTATAACAGGAGGTAGGGGTGGATTGAAGTATTGCTTAACACACGCCTACTATGGATGTCGTTTGCCTGCATTTCCCGAACGACGACACCACGGAGACAGAGTGCACACTGATGCAGGCTGGACAAAGACACCCATTAGTCGGGACAAGTGAAGGACACACAGGCCTCACTTATGCTTGTCTTACTGAAGTTCGCTACTTCTCTACACGATACAGAGCTCCACATTATAACGATTTTCTTATTTGTTGTGTTTTTGGCAAGTGTAAGGAAACCTGTGTTACATTTTTAATCACTTTTTTTTTTTTTTTTTTTTCACTTCATGCCACAATAAGAGGAATGGATGTGATTGTGGACCAGTGGATTTAATATTTCCTTTCATTCACAGTTTGTTGTTTGTTTGTTTGTTATTTCTTTCAGATTTTTGTATCCTTGCATATTAGTACTGACATAGTTTCATTTAAAAAAAAAAAAACAAAGCCAATAATTTATATACAAAGTGTGCTATAATCCTGTAGGTGTATCATTGCAAGTGAATGAGCCAAAATGACTGATTAAAACTGATGGTGAGAACATGAGACTGCCAATATGAGTGAGTGAAAGGACAGCGGAGTCGGACAGCCGAGCAGCTACACACACACAAAAAACGGTGATGCACACGAGTGTGTGTCGTGTGCCACGCTGTAATTGGTCATTATTATTATTATTGTTGTCCTGTCAGAGCCCTATTCAGATTTGCACTGATTCACATCGTTGGCTCTCTACCAGGGAATAGAGCTGAGCGCCGCACACCCGGCTTTGTGAAGAGGCTCTGCTACAGAGGGACCAATTGTAGAAGGGTTTGTGTTCATAGCGTAGTGCTGGTGTGAACTGTCATGGAGGCAGACGTTAATTAGTCAGCATGTACTATAATGCAATATCATACTCCTTAAAAATTAATTAAGATAATTAAATTCCTGTTACTTATTTATAACCTCTCTCTCTCTCTCTCTCTCTCTCTCTCTCTCCACAAATCCGCAACTAAAAAAAAGATGATCAAGTGAGTGTGCAACACGGTTTACACAGAAGCATTTCTTACTTTTAACACAAGGCAGTATTCTTAAACAAATCTGAAACTTTTCCAAATCACACATTCAACAAATATATGATTGTATTATTATTATTATTCTACAGGACTATTGTTTTAAATGATGTGGGGTTTTGCTTAAAAAAAAAAATCAGCTTGTGAAGTCTATTTTAATGTGTGTCTGTATGTGCGTGTGTGTGTGTGAATAGAAAAAACAAAGTAAATGCAGAGCGTTGCCTTGGTGGTGTACATGGAGTGTTTTGGAATGTACCGATGATGTCATGCTGCAATGAAGACCCCAGCGCTAAGTCATGTCCCAGCCTTGTCCATTTCACGGACGTTCGGCTGGTGGTGCTCCGGCTTCGTCGGCCCCTGCGCTTGCTTCAGACCTTGCCGTGAAATTAGTCGTTTGAATCACAACACTAGCTCTCTCTCTCTCACTCTCTCTCTGAGCTCTCGCGTTCCTCGTGCGAGTGAGTGCACTAAGGTTAGCCTGACCAATTATGCTGTTGAAAATGTGATTTCAACACCTTGCAGATGATACAAAAGAGAATCGGAGAAGTGGGAAAGGTTGCCTTGTTTACACGGGGGGAAAACAGAAAATGTATTATTGGACTATTACAACACAACCAATAAAAACAACCTGTGATCTTGAGAACGATGTATTTCGCATTTGAGTGATGATTTTGTAATAACCGGTCCGAGTTACACTGAACATCTTGGGGATTTAGTTGTGAGTGTAAAACTGTTATAGATGTAGTTTTGTTATTTAAGAGTACATTCATTTCTTATCCTTTGCTGTAATGCAGTCAATGCAAGTGAAAAAAGGTGAAAGGGGGAAACAACGTAAGTGAATAATCTGTAATAAGGTCTCACTCAGAATACACTGACTGGGTTTGCATTCCTCAGCTGGAGATTTGGAAATGATTGAAAAACTTGAACTTTTCTTCATGGCGTGTTCAGGGCACAGAATAACAGAACGCAGTTATGAGAATAAAAACTCATCCCAGCGTTTCACTAGTGCTTAGATACCATCAAGATAGAAAGATTTCTCTGTACGCCTGAGCCGTAATCGGATCCGTTAATGGCGAAATCCCGGCCGATTTCTTTATAACGAGCACGGCGTAAATGTTAGAGATTGTGTGTGTCTAAGATCAGTTCTGCACCTGTAATCATCCAACTGTATAACTTCCTTATATCCCCAGCAACTGTGAACACCTGTAACTAGGGGCAAGCGAATATATAAAGCTGATGTAAATATTGTAAATTATTTTCCCTTTGACGCACTGATAAGGTAGACTGGCGTTAAAAACGGTTGTGTTGAAGGTTCAAGTCAAATATTAAATGCAACAAGAGAAGATGTACAGAAGATAAATTAAAGCATTTTAAAAAATCATAATAATAATAAAATCTATTTCAAAATCAAATTCACCGAAAATAAAATAACATCTTTGACACTGTCTATACAGTGTGAAAAAATATTTGCCCTCCCTGTTTTTTTGTTTTTTTTTCATATTTGTCAAACTCAAATGATTCAGATCATCAAAACAAACTTTAACTCCAATAAATACAAAATGCAGTATTTTTTCAAACAATGCTTTCATTTATTTAAAATCTACCTGGCCCTATGTGAAAAAGTAATTGCCCCCTAAACTTGAGCAGGCAACGACTGCAATTTGTCTTTTTACCTACATAATTTTGACCTACTTTTTACTTTTACTTCTTTTACTTAAGAACAGAACAGCAATAGTTGCAATGTTACAACCTTTTCATCAGTAGCTTGAAGCCTTAAACACTGTCGACCACTTTCCCATTAACCATATTACAAGATGCATCAGGTACTGTATTTCTGTGTGCTATTCTCACACCATGATAAATTGCCTTTTTTTTTTTTCAACACAATCTAAATTATATACATATCTGCTATTTACATTTTTTGTAGTTTACATGAATCCTTTTATTTTTTGCCATTTTGTCAGTCCATATTTTCATGTTTTTTGTCATATTACCTTCAAATTTACATGCAATTAATTTTTTTTTTTTATTTTAAATATTTTTATTATTTGGCATTTTAACAGACAGTCATTTGTAATTACACTTTTTTTGAACATA
>JAQMYL010000003.1:22273986-22286267 GCA_030014365.1 Clarias pachynema | reverse complement strand
TGTAGAATGTAGAAAATAAATCACTAAACAAAAACAAAGAAATTTGCAAGTGACCTCAAACTTTTGAACGGTAGTGTATATAACAAAATTAGTACAGCATATAATATGGTGCCTAAGACTTTTGCACAGTACTCTACATTGCTGCACAGTGAAATTCTTTTTTCCCATATCTGATTCAGTACCCCTGGAGCAGATAGGGTTAAGAGCCTTGCTCAAGGGCCCAACAGTGACAACCTGGTGGAACTGGGGCTCGAACCGCCGACCTTCCGATCAGTAACTCAGTGCCTTAGCCCTATGAGCTACCATCGCCCCGGTTGGTGTGATGGTTCGGTGGCTCAGTGACAGGAAGGGCACCTGTGCCAAGTTGTTGTGCGGATCTGTAACGACCCCTTGACAGGCGCAGACGAAAGACCAACAACAACAAGTGTAACTTCAAAAAAAGTTCACTGTTTAACTCTGATTGGAGCGAACTGATTCTGAACCTAAATGACGGTAAAAGTTTCAACAAATTTCCTTTTTTTTCTTCTTCTTCTTCTTCTTCTTAAATGTCTTAAACTTTCTCCCCGCGATTTCTTTTTTCCTTCATACAACACCCATAATAATAATAATAAAACTCATAATCGATACCGTATGTCAGCTCAGCCAGCTCTAAATAAATGCTAACATTTATTGTGGATTATTTGAAGTATCCACTGACCTGTAAATTAAACCTCTTGATTTAGGATGCTCGCTGCTGATCTTTTAACAAGTGCGGCGCAGAAAAAAAAAAAAAAATGTAAATCAGATCATTGATTAGCATCTTAAATTTGTAGTGTATTAATCAGGCGTGCAGATTTAAAACGGTATAGATTGTTTTGTCTGGAAAGAAAATCGTTATTCGGTGATTATTCCGGCAGGCCGGTTCGATCAATAAACCGCACTTTAAGACATGATTGGATTCTCAGCCGTAGCGATGCCTGGATGTTGAATGCTAAAAGTCATCGTGTGAGTGTGTGTGTGTGATGGGGGGAGCGGGGGGTGGGAGTGCACAACTGTCGTCTTCCTGCAAAAATAATTTATTCCTTGACTTGACTAAATATGAAGTGAGATGTACAGTTTATGAAGTGAGATATACACCTGCTTATTATTCCTATAGGTAGAGACCAACCTGGAAAGATCCAAAACCAATCTCAGAGCAAACCTCTAATCTTCCTCCTGCGCTTATCCTCTTAACAAAGCAAGGTGTGTGTGTGTGTTTAGCATAAAGCCACCATGATCTCAACGTGTACAGTATATCCGCACACACCGGTTGTCAGCAGGCCTGGATGGGGACGGGGACTTGTTGCACGGTTTGTTTTAAGTCCCAATGTGATGGCGGTGTCCTGTACCTGAGCCGTGTCATGTGCCGTGGTGGAACATGTTATGGTTCCTCTGTTGCCATTCTGACAGAGTTGCCCCTCTAGGTGGGTATTGCCTCTGGATTTCTGATGATCATACAGCATTCACTATTTTTTATTTTTTTTTAAGTTACTTCTGTGATTACAGACTTTAGAATACTAAGAGAAATCTTGATAGCCATCTTTATGCTCAGTTATTTAATTAATATTGTGATTTGATTAATTACTCAGCATTCGTGCGTGTTGTTTCTCATAAACAGAGCATCTGTCCTGATGTTGTTGTTGTTGAGAGATAACTGTTCTGTTTCGAATGCTGCTCAGCACCGACCCTGTTATTTGTGCTCAGAGTTACAGAAAGCAAATCGAGGTTTGGACATGTAGCAGAACTGATTGGGGGGAAAAAAATAAGGCATTAGCAGTGGTAAATTGATATGACCTGAAGGCTGGAGAATGAAATTGCGTGTCTCTTTTCTCCGATACATGACGGTCTTGACGGCCATCCCTAGCTGATAACATAGATGCACGAAATTAACCACACTCCTTGTTGTGTGTGTGTGTGGGGGGGGGGAAGCAGGCTGCTCGAGAGGCTCTGTGCTGATCCATACCGTGTGTAATGGGTTTTATAGATTAACAGTCACTCCACAATGGAGCGGCCATGCATAATGCTCAACCAGGTGCTCATTTCCACTAGATCCAGTTTACTGCTGAATTAACCATAGTATCTTTGACTAACTTGACGTTTTTCATCATCACAAACTGTATGGTTACGGTAGCTGCGTCGCTTGTTGTTAAACTAGCGCTGGTGCTTTTGTTAAAATTGACATATGCGTATGAATCTCTCTTTCTTGAGGAACGTAATTCTAACTTGGTTCTTTGTTAGACATGCCTGGAAATATCTCGTAATAACGGTGTGTGTGATTGATTGTATGTCATGTGGTTGCGCTGTGGCTTGCCGTTTCAGCCTGTGCTCGCTATCTCTTTCTGTCCTGGCGTCTACAAGGTAAGGAGGTTCTGTCTCTATAGCCATGTCTGATTGTCCCTACCACTGTTTATTTTCTTTCCTGGCTGTAGCTTTAATTAGAAGCGTGCGCTCAGGAAATTAAGCGCAGAGAGAAATTTGAATGAAACATGGTGTTGGCAGACAAACCAACCATGATTCATTTCATTTATCCGCCTTATTTATGTATGGCTCTGCCTTTAAAGAGGACCGAGGGCATGGATGCGACAATCCTATTATCCTAAGCCTAAGATTATTTTGATCAAAGGAGGAGAGTCATCCTAGGGATACTTATCCTGCCTCAGTGCTCAGTACGGTCATTATGGCCCAGTGATTTTACCTAGTAATGAACTCAGCAGGTCTTATGTAATGTCCCCTTAAAGCCCCTGCCACCTTATTATTGATTGTGTTTATTATTTTTTAAATAAGTCTTCTTTTTTTTTTTTTTAAGCTAAGCAGTAATGAGTGCCATGGTGCATGATTTGTACGCTTTTAGTTTGCTTCTGTAGCTGAGGATATACTTTTCTTGAGTCTAGTTTTGATGCTAGTTTATGATCTTAGATTAAGAATGTAACATTTAAAATTGTATGATTTTTCTATGAATCTGTATGAAACAAGTTATTAGATATTATATACAAAAGTCTTAAGCACATGCAAATAACTGCTGTAGAGCAAGCATGTCTTCAAAAAAAAAAAAAAAAAAAAAGGTTCTACGTTCGAAAATAACTGAAAAGCAGTAAACAATTATTAATATTAATAAAACAAAGTCAATACCTGGTGTGGAAACCCTTGTCTCAGGTACAATTTGTGCAGTTTATAAGGAAATTAGCTGTTGAATTTTACTCAACATCCTGCAGAACCAGACCCAATGTTTGTCACATTTTGAACTTTTTTCATACATGTAAAACCCAGAATTTTAATATTATTACTCTTAGAGCCCAAGCCCTATGACATCAGCCCTATGGCATCATAGTGTGTGAGGGCTCTCTTGTTCTTCTAAGGATTTTTTTCCCCACCATCCGGAGCTTTTCATGAAAATCGGCGGACAGGTTGGAATCTGCGGCCATTAGGTTGCCTGAGGGTCCCACACCCGGGGCGCTCACACGAGATTTTCCTGCATAGCTCATACACACTTGCATGTCTTAACACATAACCCGATATACACTTGAGAGCTCTGAACAACTTTTGTTCACATTGCATGTCATGAGCTTTACTCAACTGGAAGTTTGTTATTTTGGGTAATTTGCAAAAAGCACCCAATGGATTTTGATCTACTCTTCCTGGAGAATTTATTCGATGGCAACGAAACTGGGTCTATGTGATGTCAATACATTGAGGATGCAAAATTGCGGAGGGATTTTTGTTATCTTAAACGGATCAGCCGTGACAATACCTTAAACTTATGCCGAAAAGTGGTTAATATCTTACCTTTTTTGCTGAAATATTAATGTTTGGCCTTTTTTTTTTTTTGGACTGTCATAACAAACATGTATAACAAAGTTTACACAGTACAGCCTGTCAGTACTGTACTTTTTGCAATATATATCCTACTTACAAGGCTGAATCTGCACTAACTAACTTATTTCAATCTGCACTGAAATAAGTTTACCACAACGTCTAATGAAATCCTTACACAATGCTTGCGGATCTGATCTTTTGCAGTAGAAGAATCGGACATTATCGATTTGGAAAAGCGCTACTGGCTCCTGAAAGCTCAATCAAGAACTGGACGCTTCGACTTGGAAACCTTTGTTCCTCTGGTGTCTCCGCCTATTCATGCATCGCTAAGTGAAGGTAATGTAATATTTATGAATGCTGGTGTTAAGTTGACGATATTGGATTGTTACCCAGACACGTCGGGCATCCGATATACACCCAGACACGCTCGCCTCACCCTTCGACTCCTGTTCATTAAAGCGCTCTCTATTTCAAGAAATTTCATGCTCCGATAACGACGATGGCTTTAGAAGATGGGATTTCCATTTGCATATAGATCAATATGTTTTTAAAAGTGAGACCTGAGCAATCCAATTATTTTCCGAGTTAATCTGAGCTCTGACATTTTCTCCCATTTTGCAGGGTTGTTTCATGCCTTTGATGAGAATCGGGACAATCACATCGACTTTAAGGAAATATCATGCGGCCTCTCTGCATGCTGTCGAGGTCCAGTGGCTGAGCGGCAGAAATGTAAGCCGTGCCATTTTAATTTGTAAAAATTGATTTAAAACAATAAAAAGCAAAGCAGTTTTTTTTTCTTCTTCTTCCAAATACCTTTCATTTTTGGAGAATCCATTTTTGTTAAGCAACCATGCACTGCAATTAGTTAATTATTAAAAGCATCATTTACACGGCATAGTGGTTATAGCACTGTCGCCTCGCACCTCCAGGGTCCAGGTTCGAATCCCACCTCGGGGTCAACTCCTTTGAGGAGTCTGCATGTTCTCTTCGTGCTTGGTGGGTTTCCTCCGGCTACTCTGGTTTCCTCCCACTGTCCGAAGACGTGCAGATTTAGCTAATTGTAGTTCCCAAGTGTGTGAATGAATGTATGATTGTGCTCTGCGATGGACTGGCACCCCATCCAGGCTGTATCCTGCCGAGTGCCCGAAGTCCCTCTGAGATGGACTCCAGCCTTCCTGTGACCCTGTCGAGGAGAAACAATATTAGAGAATGAATGAGAGAGTTAGTGATTTATTTTTGTTTTTATTAATTAAAGCACTCGTTCTTGTCCAGTTTGTTTCAAAGTTTTTGACGTGGATCGGGATGGAGTTCTGTCCCGAGTTGAGATGCACAAGATGGTGGTGGCCTTACAGGAAGTGTGGAAAGACAACCGCACTGATAGTCTCCCCGTAAGCGCTGACACTTTTTACATTCGCATCATTATATTAACATTATGGCATTTGGCAGACGCCCCTTACTGTATGTACACTACCGCTCAAAAGTTTTGGATCACTTTACAGATTTCTTTGTTTTTGTTTTAATGATTTATTTTCTACATTCTACAACAATAACTGGGGATTTCAAAACTATAAAATAACGCATATAGGATTTAGGTAATTATTTAACAACTAAAACAACAACAGTCAGTTGTTATTTTAAGACACGATGGTCAGCTGTTCTAGATCAGTTCTTGCAAGAACAGTATTGTGTCGAGTGCATTTGCAAAACCCATCAAGCACCATCATGAAACTAGCTTTCATGAAGATCTTCCCAGGAAAAGCAAGACCAAAATTTACCTCTGCTGCAGAGGAGAAGTTCATTTAGAGTTACCAATTACCTCAGAAATCACCAATTAACAGCCAGCACCTCAGATTAGAGCCGTCCGTTATGAAGACCTTACTTAGAGCATATGTAGCAGGTCTCAATATCTCATATTTTGGACGCCTTCAGCATTGCTTTAACAAATAAAAATCAGGAACGACCACGGAGTGACAAAAGTGATCCCAAACTTTTGAGCGATAATTATTATTTATTTATTTTAAATCTCTGAGCTTTTGGCCTACAAATAAGATCTTCTTGATCTGCTCGCCTTGTTTAAATCCTTAAGTGCCTCTGTAGTGCGTAATGCACAACTTGGAGATTTATTATGGATTCAATTTGTTTGTCAGTTAACCTTTTTTACCTTTTTCCTGCACAGGAACTGGAATCCAACGTTTCCGATATTGTTGATGAAATCCTTACGATACACGACACTACAAAAGTGTGTAATATCTTGTCATTTATTTATTCTTTTAAAACATGATTGGGAATTAGTGAACAACAGCGTAAGGCCGTCTCTGTGTATTTTACCAAACAGGAGGGACACCTAACACTAGAGGACTATCAGATATGGAGTGTGAAGAGTGCCCTCGCCAGCGAGTTCCTCAACCTGCTCTTTCAGGTGCGGGATCATGGATTCTTGTGCAGCTATCCACAGTCTTTATTTGATCATCATATTTCTTCTGATTGGTTTCAAGCGTTTGTCATGTTGTCACTTTCATCAGGTCTGTCACATAGTCCTGGGACTCCGGCCTGCGACACCCAAGGAAGAAGGCCAGATCATCAGGTGAGTGAAGAGCAAGAAGGAGCCTGAAATCTAAACAACACTCTAACCTCTCTGCTGATCGCAAGTGCTGAGTTTAAAATTAGTTTTCATGGATCGGGGTCTATATTGCTTGCATCCTCTCTTGGTGATAGTTATACTCTTAAACGATAATGGCTTTGATTACAACACATCGTCTAGATGCGTTGCATTTGCTGACGTCTCAGTCGAGCACTGTTCTATTTTGAACGGTGCTCACGCTCAAGTTTTTGCCTCCATATGCTTTTCGGCGATGTTGAGCAATAATCAGGGTGGTTACAAGCTGACTTGGTGTAATGTGTCTTTTTCTGTTGTGTTTTTCTGCAACTATGAACCACAAATGACATTATATAAATAACATGCGGTTTTTATGCATGAATTAGCAGTTCTTGTTTTGTACAGCATTAAAATTTAACAGCATGTACAAAGGTACATGTACTCATTTAAGTGAGTTGACGTAATTGTTTTTAATTTAAGTTCAATATGTGAAGCATTGTAAATGTACACTCAAATAGAATTCTAAATTTTACACAAAAAAAAATTATAAGTTTGTGTTTGTGTTATTAGTTGCCGCTTATGAAATTTTAAAAAACTTTTCTTTTAGGGTGGAACCTTGGATTACAAACATAATTCGTTCCGGAAGCGGGCTCGTATTTAAAAACTCTAGTAAATCAAAAACGTATCAAATCATATTTCAAAACACTCGAAAATCAAAATTTCCCATAAGAAATAATGAAAACTCAAATAATTTGTTCCACAGCCCAAAAAAATTAATACATAAAAATAATTAATACAAAATATAAAGTAAAAAAAAATAACACAAATTGACCTACACTTTACCTTTTAAAAAAAGTAAAATTAAACCCTTCCAGATAAGACTGTTTTATCAGGAAAAATTAGCAAGGAACATCGCTAATAACTCTAGTATGAGAGCGAGGCGAGAGGAGGGGAGTGTGTGTGTAAAGGGACACGGTGTCCAATGACGCGCAGGCACACATCGGCAGGCTGACACAGAGAGAGAAAATGGATCTTTAACCTCTCTAATGAGACTTTCTTTTGCTTTACACACATAGTCACAGTGTTATAGTAAACAGTACACGCGTACACGGATGTTGATTATACCAGTAAGAGACGCGCACTAAGACCTAGCGGGGGGGGGGGGGGGGGGTTTAACCCCAATTCCCCAGCCCGAGAAAGAGAAAAAAAACATTGGCTCAATTGTGATCATGTGACACTCGGCATCAAGACAAGGAGCGCATGCGTGATACATGATACTCGGTACTCGTAAACCAAGACTTCTTTGTTTTCCAAATCAAAATGTATTGAAATTTTAAAACACTTGCAAAACTGTGTTACTTGCAATCCGAGGTTTCACTGTAATTCATGGTTTGTGATGTTTGTTTATGTGAAATGTGTGTATATTTGCTTACATGCCTGTGTGTATCTTCACATACAGGTTTTGCTTAGTTTAACTTAATTCTTTGGAGCTTTTTTTTCCCTCTCTCTCTCCCAAAGTGATCCCAAACTTTTGATCGGTAGCGTAGGCAAAGCATTAAGCCCCCATTAACAATGCGCAGGAAGAACTTAATAAGGACGTAGTAATGACCCGTTAACAGCGTAACCAACACCTCTTATGGACTTCGTTGACTGTAAGCATGGCGTAGGTGGGAAAGTTGTTATTGAGTCGTCATTGGTACAGTACGTCACTGGTTGTTGCTATGACAGGGGAGTTCTCACAGCGACCTCTTTAGGTTCATGATATGGCTCTGGCAGGTCCCTGCCGCGTTGTAGAACAAGTTTTACCGCATACATATTATGTGCGTCTGGCGTTCACGGCACGCCTGCAGCAGATTATCAGCATGTCTGTGTCACTTTCAGAAAAATACTGGATTCAGTTCCTCACACCATGTGGTGAAAAGCACCGTGCGTGTCGTGATATTTATATCAATCCTCCATGAGCAGTGACAATGTAGTAAGTACGTGATAAGACTCTGGTTAGGAATGTTTTGTGACCTGATCGGAAGGAGTAAAAGCTCGAATGGACCTGATCATGTGCAGGAAAGGAAATTAGAAACATTAAGAAAATGACAAGGCCATGGCTATGATCATTGTAAAATTTTGACTCATGTTTCCGCCATGATTGTTATTTTTAGGCCACAGTGTGAACCACATGGTCTTTGTCGGAGTGTGACGGGCCCTTAACTAGTTCCATTAATAATTATGTCAAAGGATGGTTCTTACAAGATGCGTGCGTTTGTGTGTATGCTCAGGGGATGGCTGGAACGAGAGAGTCGACACGGTCTGCAGCCGAGCCAGAACTGGTTCCTCATCTCCATTCAGTGGTGGAATCTGTGGAAAGATTACGTGAAATACGTGAGTGAATCGGACATCCTGTTAAGGGTTCATTAATGAAAGCTTCCGAGCGCTACTGCGATATATGATTTGCTTTATGTTTAAAGGATAATAAATCTATAGTGGTGGAGCAGCCGAGTACGCTGGGCATCGGCAGGAGGTCTCCGCAGTCGCCCGAACCGCTCCTGAGCAAGACTGGAACAGTAGCGCGATCTCTGAGCTCTCCAGGAGAGAAATCCCCAAAAAGCAACTGGGAGGTCTCAGAGAGCACCGCTAACAGTAAGTGGTCTTATACTATGGACTACCAATAAGCCATTGAGTTATATATCAGCCGTTTGTGGTTAATACAGGTTCAGCTTGAAAATTCCTAAATGTATTAAAAAAAAAAAAACAGACTTTGCTGCTATAGAATAAGTTGTAATATTCACGCATCCTGTATATATACTGCATTCCAAAGCAAGGTTGCAGTCGCAACATGAACTATCTATTTATTTATCTCAGCAGCACTTCGACATAATTTTCCATCCCACTCGATGTGGGTGATGAAAGAATAACCGGCGGATCCGCAGCGCTCTGACTATCATCAGCCAGATTCTCAGACTTTAATTCTGTCTCAGCAGTTTTTAACCGATGCTGCAGTTTTAATGTGATGTCGTTTACTATAATTATTTCCTCTAGCTCCTGTCTCCTCTTTAATCGTGATGCGTCACCCGTGCCCATGTTTCGCCCAGACCCTTTCCTTTCTCTGCATCTTAACGCCTGTTCAGTTTATTCGAATGCTTATTCTGAATGAAACGACAACAGAATGTTTTTATCATGCCAGTTGCATTGATACGACATTGGCATCCCAACAGCAGACGCAGAAGTTTTACAACTGAAGCAGTTTGTTGTCGTCGTCGTTGCCAAAACACGCCCTATATTTTCTCCGAACATTTCACGGATTGACAAAGGCCTTTTGAGGAGCATATTGTTCCTCAAACCGTTCTTGAATGATTTCTGCAGTGTGGTAGGCAGGGTGCTTTTTCATTTGAAAGAAGCCACTACATTTAAGGCGTGTATTGATCTGCAACGACATTCAGGTAGGTGGTACGTGTCAAAGTAACATCTACAGGCCTAAGGTTTCTCAGCTGAACGTTGCTCAGAGCACCACTCTTCCCATAGTGCACCACCACTGGTTCAGTGACGCTCACATTCCCTTTGTTGTCCTTCTTTCGACCACTTTCTCCGCATACCAAGAACACCTTACGTCAGTGCTATAATCTGTATCATCACTGATGTAATCTGGCAACACTGATATAATCTGTACTGTCATTGTTATAATTTGCACCATTGCTGTTTTAATCTGCATTCCCGCTTATAGCAGTTCATCCTCATAGCAGTTCATCAGCAGTTCATCCGTTCATTTTAGTTTGTGCAATCCCTGTTAAAAGTTGTACTATCTTTGTTATAATCATCGCTGTTGCACTCTGTGTCATATCTTTTATAAATACCTGCAGTGGTTATGCAGACAACAGTGATAGAATCTGCACAATCGCTCACTGTTATATAATGAAACTCTCTTACTCTCTTTCTCTCTCTCTCTCTCTCTCTCTCTCTCTCTCTCTCTTGGTCTCACCCATTCTTTATACCGCTTTTCCTGTAAAGGGTCCTGGGAAACCTGGAGCCCATCCCAGGGAACATGGTGCACCAGACGAGAGTCTAGGGCACAAGCACGCACACACTCGGCAATTTAAAAACACCTGTTAGTCTAAAGTTGGAGGAAACCGGAGGAAACTCCACGCACACAGATCCGAGGCGGGAATCGAACCCTCGACACTGGAGGCACGAGGCCTCAGTATTAACCCCTACGTCACTGTGCTACTCATAACGAAACACATTTCCTGTTAGATAATTGCACAATGAACCATATAGCTCACGCTTTATGGGTTTATTTTTGATCACGCTCTCCGGTATCACGCCATGAAGATGTTTTGAGTTTTTGAGTTATGAGGTTCGAGGTTTCCAATGTTCCATTGTTACAAGCGCTATATAAATAAAACGGGATTGAATTATAATCTGGACCATCACTGTTTTAATCTATAAGAATGTTATAATCTATCAAGAGTAACTGCTTTCTCTATATATTTGGTGGGTCTGTATAAATATCGCTCATGGCTAAATATCTCATTATAAATTACTTTTCTGTTTGTTTTTTCTTTTAAAAAGTATAATTGTATAATTTGCTAAATCACAATATTATATTATGTGTAGTAACAGTTATTTAATCGTCTGATATTCTCGTGTATGTCGTCCCTTCCACAGGTCAGCTGGCTCACGTGAGCTCATCAGCCACGGACATCTGCTTCGCTCGGCAGAACAATGTTTTGGATAACAATAACCAGTGTTTCTCGACTGCCAACGGCCACCTACCCAACCAGCTAGCTGCGCAGAGGCCAGGTGCCATCGACAACCAGCCCTTGGTCACAACTGACCCCATTAAGGTCTGTGTGTGTGGTCAAACAAGTCTGAAAATGCATGCGAAATGCCCATGTCACCCATCAAAAGACTTATAGGTCACGTAAAAACAAATTGAGTGGGCTTTCCTGAGAGAAAGGCACCCAAACTTCATCAAGTATCACTGGAACTACTGTGGGAATCATACATATATCGGAATCTTGAGTGTTTTTTTATTCCACTATAAACCATGTCAAAAAGCTGTCAAAGTCAACAACTGGAAAATTGGCAATTTTCTTGCTACCTAAATGCTTTCACAGTCCTTATAGCCGAAGCTGTGCGCGATTTGACAATTTGCAATTTTATTACTGCCCGATTTCAATGGAATTTCCGAGGCAAGATGATATGTTGATATTTTTATGACATCAAATTACATAGCGGGAAACTCATAATATTTTTAAAGCGTTATAGAGTGTCAGATTGCAGTGGCTCGATGTGCCGGGCTCAGTGTGTTATTGCTTTTAGTGTCTAAAGTTTTTTTTTTTTTTTTTATACTCTGTAATATCACCTCATCCTTCTAACCGACTCTTGTACTGTCAGGGCCGATTATACGCCATTATTCACTGCACTCACAACAAACAAGCCCTTTAAACCGTGCTAGACTTTTATCTCACCCGTGTTGGCAGTGACATGATTTATCAGGTGGTCTGGTGTTGGTTTATGTTAAAAAAAAATGTTTTTTAAAAATCGACATTTAAATGCAAAGGCTGATCAGGGCAACTTGCTTTCTCATAGCTGTTATGATAAGCGAATAGAACGATTGCTTTTACCTCTACAGGCACCTACGTTAACCATGGAGGGCGGGCGCTTGAAGAGACCGCTGAACCTGATGGCCGGCCGGGATTTCGAGACCGTACCAGAGCCAGTGTGGCGAGCACTCTACCACTGGTACGGTGCCAACCTTAGCTTGCCCAGACCGGTATGTGTGCAAGCCTTCATAAGTATGTTAGTTTTATTTTAGAGCCTTTAATTAAACAGGTGCACTAAGGACCTTGTAATAGACTGC
>JAQMYL010000003.1:22259247-22271524 GCA_030014365.1 Clarias pachynema | reverse complement strand
CCTTGTGGGAGCTCTGAGACCGGTTTTAACTTGTTGAAGAAATAGTCAAATATAGGATTAAATCCAGAGCCTATCCTCGTAACACTTGGTACGAGCCACAAATACACACACGATGAGAGGCTGGAGCATCGAGGAGCTGATTTTGGACACAAAGAGAATGTTTAAACATCTAAGATTTTCTCTTCGCCTGTTTCAGTTTTATCGTTAGTTTCAATTAATTGAATGCTCAAAAATTTTTTTGTCTCACTCCCATTTCTTCTTGTTGCATGTTGAAGCTCTACTTGGAACCTTGGTAAGATCCAACCATGCAAAATATGAATTTTTGCCATTTTTCAAGTGCTCTTAAACATTTGATCGGGACTGTATAAAGTAAATATAAAACAAATTAACCTGCACTTAAAAAAAAAAAAAAACACACAGAGCGGGCTGAGCCTTGAGCAGAGAGAGAAAATGGATCTTTAACCTCTCTACTGAGACTTGCTTTTGCTTTACATGCGCGCTGTACACACACGCATACAGAAACAAAATAAAATATGTTTTACACGCACACACGTGGTAACAGTGTTGTAGTAAACAGTACACGCGTGCACGGATGTTGATTATACCAGTAAAAGACCCAGCAGGGGAGACGATTACCCACAATTCCGCAGCGCCAGAGAGAGAAAAACCGTTGTGATCACGTGACGTCAAAACAAAAAGCGCATGCGTGATACATGATACTCGGTACTCGTAAACCAGGACTTGCTCGGTTTTCAAGTCAAAATTTATTACAAATCTTTACTTGTCTTGCGGAACACTCGCAAACCGCGTTACTCGCAATCCGAGGTTTCACTGTATAGTGTATTTCTTTAACATGTGTTTTACAACCTGTCGTACGACACCAACACCGTGAATTATTTTACTGAACAGTAAAATAATTCACACAGTATGTTCTAATGTTCTAATGTACAGTATGTTCAAGGCGCAGCTTTTAACCCCTTACTCTTGCTCTTCCGATTCCTAAACTTCCTCTCCTTTAGAATTACCTCACCCTCCTTGATGACGAAGATCACACTTTAGAGAGTTTGAAAATAGAAGATGAGCAGCACTTAGTGATCGAGGGTATGTCTGTGACTTTATCTCTGTTCTAATAGGCTTCACGTGCTCCTTCAAGTTATTGGTAATATTGCAAATTCTTTTATTCCTGTCTCGCTAGTTCGAAACAAAGACATGAGCTGGCCAGAGGAGATGTCCTTCATCGCCAACAGCAGCAAAATGGACAGACACAAAGGTAACTAATTCCGCAGTTCTGGGGGAAAAAAAAACTTCATCTAAGATTGGTGATTATCACTCTGTAATAATTTCCCTATGAGAGTAGATTATTTAATGGAGTAGTATTGAGCACCACGGCATGCCAAAAACAGCGTGAGGTTCTGTATCTGCTGGGACGTTTAATATTGATCTCTTAAATCCAATAAAACCAGATGTAATTGCATGAATAATTAAAACGTGTAGGAAAGCTAGCAGGAATGACCCACTGTGTCTTGTGTTGATTTTAAACGTATTACGAATGGTGGAAGTTAAATGTCTTGTGATTTTCCTTCTGAAGTTCCTACAGAGAAAGGTGCTACCGGTCTGAGTAACCTGGGGAATACATGCTTTATGAACTCTAGTATTCAGTGTGTGAGCAACACCAAACCTCTCACCGATTACTTCAGCTCAGGGAGACACCTCTATGAGCTGAACAGGTAAGGGAGTGTGAAGTGAAGTGTGTGCTTGTGTTTAAAAACAAATCATTCTAAAACAGTGTTTGATTTTGCTTTTCTATACGGGAGCACGATGAATGTCTGATTCGCTACTCTTATCTTGACAGAACCAATCCCATAGGAATGCGAGGCCATATGGCCAAATGCTATGGAGATTTAGTGCAAGAACTCTGGAGCGGAACACAAAAAAACGTCGCGCCGCTAAAGCTCCGGGTCAGCATTTTTTTTATTATTTTTTTTTTTACCTAGCCGTTTATCATTTGTTGCTTGAGAAATTCTTTCCTACTTATTTCCGAAGCACCCTTATTAAAGTCAATGTCATATTTCGTGCAGTGGACGATAGCAAAGTACGCGCCGAGATTCAACGGCTTCCAGCAGCAGGACTCTCAAGAGCTGCTGGCGTTTTTGTTGGACGGGCTCCATGAGGACCTGAACCGGGTGCACGAGAAGCCTTACGTGGAGCTGAAGGACAGCGACGGACGACCGGACACGGAAGTAGCCACCGAGGTCAGTGTCGGGCTGTTAGTCATTTCCGTGGTCTCTTTAGAGCGCTCTCAATTCAGAGGCACCGACTGCTTGATTGAAGGAAAATCTGTTCTTCAGCTGCAAACTCCTTAAGATGTAGATTAGCCTTAATGATTATGCTGTAGCACTAATGAAAGACAAGAGTTCTGTAAGAAATGCTGTACCATGTATTAGCTAAAGTGGCATTAAGACATTAAGTGTGTGTGTGTGTGTTTAGGCCTGGGACAACCACTTAAGAAGAAACCGCTCGATCGTGGTGGACCTATTCCATGGCCAGCTCAAGTCCCAAGTCAAGTGCAAAACGTGCGGCCACATCAGCGCTCGCTTTGACCCCTTTAACTTCCTGTCTCTGCCCCTCCCAATGGACAGCTCCATGCACTTGGAGATCACAGGTGAGGTGCAGCAGATGAAAAATGATGGTTATCTTAAATCTTAAAATCTTCCAGTCTGCATGAAGCCGTCATGCATTTTATGTGGGTGTCTTACAGTCATTAAGCTAGACGGGTCCACCCCGGTGCGCTACGGTCTCCGCTTGAACATGGATGAGAAGTATACAGGACTGAAGAAGCAGCTGAGTGAACTGTGCAGCCTAAAACCAGAGCAGATCCTCCTGGCTGAGGTCCATTCCTCTAACATCAAGGTTAGCTGAACTCGCTATCGGC
The DNA here is from genome assembly GCA_030014365.1 of Clarias pachynema. Lineage (NCBI taxonomy): Eukaryota > Metazoa > Chordata > Actinopteri > Siluriformes > Clariidae > Clarias > Clarias pachynema. Next base: position 22,268,592 of record JAQMYL010000003.1, on the reverse strand, counting down.
AAAGGGATGACCGTGGATTAATTTTAAACATTCCATCGTGTCATCATGGTCCATGCTGCTATTTTGACTCGTAGAGTTAAATTAATGTGGTCTTTCTAATATTCTACTAACAACTCGTTCACAGGCATGTATGTACTGTATAAGGAGGATTCTCAGGACAGGTCACACACCAGAGGTTAAATAACTAGCTGCGTTTAATAATCGAATTAACTTTAGAGTGATAACAGGATTTGTCTCATGGATTTTTAATTATAGCAATGAATGTTAAAAAACAATTAATAAGCAAAACCCATTTAATTATGTGATGGCTTGCGACTGCAGTCACTCAATAGTTTTTAGAACTGAAATTACCGTGAATTGAGCCTGCGACACTGAAAGTGAACTTTATATAGACTTAAACATCTTTCCAGTTATAGTATTGAACTTTCACCATTATAGCGCGCACAGATATAGCAGCGATTGACTTTTGATCACACTATCTGCTTTTATTAAAGTGAGAAGCAGTTGGTTTCCCTTTGAGTCTGCCTATTTTCGAGTTTGTCATCTCGGGGAGTTATTCCTTGCCACCGTCACCCCAGGTTTCTCATTAAACCAATAGTTATAAGTTATTAAGAGCATAATTTTTATTACTAATATTTTCCTTTAATTAATTAATTTAATTAAAGCTGCTTTTCGACAGTGTCCACGGCTAAAAGCGCTATACAAATAAAATTTAATCGGTTTAACTATTGACAAATTGTTTATCTACTGGAGAAATAAAACACATCACATCCTTTGTAATTTTATTATTTTTATTAAAAAAAATTTTTATACCAGCAGTCCAAATAGAGATCGCAATTCTTTTGTGTGTTGTTTCGCGTATCACCAAAATGACTCCAAAATCGGTGACCAGAATTGGCTGGTTTTTAATTTGATTGCTTGTGACTTGTGATCGGCCGATCAGCCTCAGATATTAAATCATTATTTTATAAAATATTAAATCAACAATTCTGTGCTGAATTCTGCCAGAGAAATGCATTATTATGGTGTTATATTATCAAAAATCGAATGTGTTAAAAACAGCCACACAAAACAGCCACTGTTGAGTTTTTGCACTTCTGAGGAGGTAAAACATTAACAAATTCATACAGGTAATTCATTTACAACACATTTCCATCTAAGTTTATTTAGAAATAGTAATTATGACGGATGACAGAGATACGTGCTGCTCAGTTAAACGCTAAGCTCTTGTAGTTAAAGTTACTTTGTATTGTTCAAATGCTGCGCTTGTTTTTTTTAAGTGAGAAAACTATTATAAGGGATGGGTTGCATTTTAATTACTCATTAAACTTTTTAAAGGGTTAAAGTTGTAATAAAAACAGGTTAAAATATAATATCTAATCTGAATGTTTAAAAAAGTTGCAATACTTTGATCAAATCGGCACCCAAGAATCGTATATTGTATTGGGAGGTGATTGATGATTCCCATCCCTAATACCTATCATGTTTTATTCCTTTCTTTTTAATTATTTCATAATTCTTAGTAATGACTCATGTTGGCCTGTCCTGCTGACATCCATTTCAGCGAATATCTCTTGTGTCTCCAGAACTTTCCTCAAGACAACCAGAAAGTGCGTCTGTCTGTAAATGGCTTCCTGTGTGCATTCGAGATTCCTGTGCCTGGCTCTCCCACCTCTATCACTTCTCCAGCACCAGCAGGTGAGCGTGACGCTCCTTTTTATTTATTTATTTTAATCCACATAAGTTACGGTTTTTCTGATTCTTTCTTTTGCCCTTTTCTTTCTGTCCAGGCAATACATTGATAGGAAATGGCATCGCTTGCAACGGCCACGCTGAGAAACCCGTTCCCGGTCCCGTCCCCAACGGCACAGTCGGCACCCCTGTCCGCAGCGGATCCGACATGAGCTTGGCTAATGGCACACCAAGCACAGTGGCGCCTTCTGGCTCAGAAAAGTGTCTTGCCAACGGCATCCCCAATGGTCATGCCACCCCGGTTCAGGACAGCCCTTTCACTGGCTACATCATTGCCATGCACAGAAAGATGGTAACTTCGCGCAGACCCTCCGTCCTTCAGTCCCCTGAACACTAACAGTGTGAGTAATCTTTGTGTCTAAGTACTGATTCTGTCGTTCTCGTCCTCAGATGCGGACAGAGCTGTACTTCCTGTCTTCTCAGAAGAACCGCCCCAGTTTGTTCGGGATGCCGCTCATCGTGCCCTGCACTGTGCACACCAGTAAGAAGGATCTGTATGATGCCGTGTGGATTCAGGTGTCCCGTCTAGCCAGCCCCCTCCCCCCTCAGGAGGCTAGCAACCATGCCCAAGACTGGTCAGTGCATTCTTAGTTAATTATACATCATCATTACATCATGATTAGATTAAAAAAACAAGCTTTTTTTTTTTTATTCGAATGTCATGGACCGTGCTATACTGCAGTGATGACAGCCTGGGTTACCAGTACCCTTTCACCTTGCGGGCAGTGCAGAAGGATGGAAATTCCTGCGCCTGGTGCCCTTGGTACAGGTAAGCCGTTTTTTTACCCGTTAGCTGTTTCTCCTGTCAGTCTGTGTCTCTGTTAAGAGTGCTGCATTGAGTGATGAGGGTGCGCATATTTTTTTTTGCCAGGTTCTGCAGAGGTTGTACAGTGGAATGTAATGAGGACAGGGCATCACTGGGAAATGCTTACATCGCTGTCGACTGGGACCCCACAGCCCTGCACCTCCGTTATCAAACTTCCCAAGAAAGGGTGAGTGATAACCACTAAATGCATAAGTAATAAGACGGAAGGTGTTCTAAGTTCTTGGACACTTAAACTGTCTGGTCCCTTTCAGTGTCATTTCATGCCCTTTTAAAAAAAAAGTCTTTTGATGTCCATTGTAAAGTTTCTTCAATAGGAGTTGAAGTGTTTATCTATCCATCTATTGCTTCTAGAGTGTTTTTTTTTGTTGTTGTTGTTGTTTTTTTTAAGAGATAACGCTTTTAGAGAGATGTCATTTGTTTCTGTCCCACACCAGAGATGAAAAAGCATGTGTTGAAGTATATAAGATACTAACATTTCCTATAACTGGAAACCGCACATGTAGTCAACAACAGGCAAACTCACTTTTAAAGCTTTACTTTAATGTCAGTAACTGTAGAGTGAACAATCAGATAACCACAGAAATTCAGTGGCTGTAGTTGAAACTAGATAAACTGTGAGGCCAAAAGTATGTGGATACCCGACCATCACACCCAGATGTGCCTGTACCATAACTGTAACCATTAAAGAAATCGTAATACTACAGAATACAAAGACATGTGATTACAGCTCTCTGGCAATATACTGAGAGGCCCACATACTGTGGCAAGAAAGGTATGGAATTTCATTGTTTTCTGCGTTCATTGGTCCTCAAATGTGATCTGATCTTCATCTAAGTCAAGAGTATTGACAATTATAATGTGCCTAAAATAATAATATTGAAAACCTTATAGTGCTAGTGGGAAAATTGTATGAATCCTTCAGTTAATGACCTTTAAAAATAAAAAAATATTTGGAGACAGGTGTTAGTATTCCTGGAGTCTTGTTAAGAAAATGAGTTTGGAGGTGTGAGCTACTTTGACTGATAAAAAAAAACACAAGAAGAACGCGCTTATGTGAGCCATGCTTTGCCAAAAAGAGCTTTCAGAGGATCTACGATCAAGAATTGTTGATTTACGTGAAGCTGGAAAGGGTTACAAAGTGATTTCAAAGACTTGAAATCAATGGAGAGGCACTTTGGGGCAGAAGTGGGTGCCCAGTCAAAATAACCCCAATTTTGTTATTGTTGTTATTTTAGGCACATTATATTTGTCAATACTCTTGACTTAGATGAAGATCAGATCACATTTTATGACAAATCCATGCAGAAACCATGAAATTCCAGAAGGTTCACATTTCGTTCACTTACATCATATACACCATCAGCCATGACGTTAACATTGATTATCACTTGGCAAGCCTTCGACGGAAGCAGCTGAAAGACCAGCAACAACATCAATTATATATAGTATCTCACAAAAGTAAGTACACCCCTCACGTTTCCGCAACCAATTTATTATATGTTCTCAAGGTACAAAACAATAGACATTAAAATTGTATATACTTTAGAGTAGTCAATGTGCAGCTTGTATATCAGTACAGATTCCCTGTCTTCTAACAGTAACTCAACATGCAGACTTTATGGCCTAAATAACCGGCAACGAAAAATGAGTACACCCTAAGTGAGCACGTCAAAACTGTGTCCAAAGTGTCAATATTTTGGGTGAGCCTCATTATCTAGCACAGCCTCAATCCTCCTGGGCATGGACTTCACCAGAGCTGCACATGTTGATATTACAGAGCTGCTGGATGTTAGACACATGGCGCTTCGCCACCTTCCGGTTGAGGACGCCCCGCAGGTGCATAATAGGGTACGGGTCTGGAGACAAACTTGGCCACTGACAAACACATGAACATGATAAATAGGACATGTGACTTCACATGGTTAAAGATGTACTGTTATACAAGCTGCACATTGACTACTAAAATATATCAAGTTTCATTTCTATAGGATTGTCCTTTGAGACGATGACCTAAAATGTTTGCAGAAATTAGAGGGATGTACTTACTTGAGTGTGTGCACCAGTAAAGTGGTGACAGGATCGTCAGCACCCAAGGTTCCAACCCATCCCGCGTCATCCCACAGAAACGCCAATGCAGCACAACTTATCATAAAAAGTGTCATATTTAATTTAGTAAAAAATTATGCTCCCCAGAAGTGCTGCTACATACAGTAAAAAAAAAAAAAAAAAAAATTGTATCTAGGCATCTATGTTGTAAAAAAAAAAATATTTTTTTATTGTAGCTGTCTCTATTATGATGAGTTGCCAAGATCACATGCATGAAAATACATTATTGTGTGTATGTTATTAACTTAATTTTAGTGTTTACACAATAATTAGATTTTTTTCTTAAAAACACAAGTGGCTTTTGAACACAAAGTCTGGATCGGTGAGGATGTCGACCTCGTTCAAATTTGTGAAGATTTACTGTGTGTAATTTCAGCCAGATAACATTTTCCGAACAAGTATGTAGGGCACTACTATCTGTGTCCTAGCACCATTCATTAGGGTTTAGTGGATCAAAACTAAAATTAGGATCTGTGGTGCTTTGTCTCCATTATCGGTTTGACACAAATCACGCACGCAGGCTGGTGTGAGCAGAGAATGTGTTTTGTTTTTACTTGGGATAATAGACTGCACAATGTAGAGCTTTATAACTTGTAATGAATTTTAGGGAGGAAAAAAAAATATATAAGATTTTCCTGCGTCAATGTGACAGATTTGCTGATACCGTGGTAAGAAAGTATGTACAGAATAGTATTAATCTCGCCTACAGTATGTCCCATATTAGCAGTGTAAATGATTTTTTAAGTCGGGGTAAACGTAAACCATGCTTCTTTTGGGTATGATAAGCGGCAGCACTGTGGCTTAGTGGTTAGCAGTGTCACCTCGTGTCTCTAGGGTTGGAGGTCCAAATCACACCTCCGTTCTGTGTGTATGGTGTTCGCGTGTTTCCCCCTATCTGCAACTGGATAGGTGCTCTAGATTATTTGGTAGATAGTCAATTTATTTGTTTTATTAATGACAGAACTTGGACATTCATTTAGTAGGTGAATTCTATTTTAATTCTTACATTAAAAAAAAGAAAATAATTTTAATAGATGTTGAACCGTACACCACACCAAGGTTTCAAATAAAAAAGATGTTAATAGCACTGTTATATAGCAGTATGCAATTTCTCCCACAGACCTGCCAGTTACTGCCAAGTCTAAGTCTGCTTATATTGTCTGGTTATTGATGAAGTGGTTTTGTGTTTTTTTTTTTTTTTTTTTGCAGATAGTGGAGGAGCACACCAGTGTGGAACAGAGTCGACGTGCCCAAGCCGAGCCCATCAGTCTGGACAGCTGTCTGAAGGCCTTCACCAGTGAAGAGGAGTTAGGTGAAGATGAGCTCTACTATTGCTCCAAGTGCAAAACCCACCGTCTGGCAACCAAGAAGTTGGACCTTTGGAGGCTGCCTCCCATACTGGTATAAAAAAAATTAAAAAAAAACGTGACTTCTACAGTTCACCTGGTCAATGAAAGATATAAAGTTTGGGTTTGTTTTGTTTTTCAGATTGTTCATCTGAAACGCTTCCAGTTTGTGAACGGCCGCTGGATCAAATCCCAGAAGATAGTGAAGTTCCCACGTGAGAGCTTCAACCCCAGTGCGTTTTTGGCTCCACGTGAAGCTCAGAGCACGTGGAGTCTGCAGAGCCAGAGCGACTGTCTGGTGGAGGAGCTCCAGAAACTCGCCAGTGGAGATTCCTCAGTGTCTTCCATCGCCACCACTTCTGTCGTCAGCCCTCCCGTATCTGGCAAAGGTCTGTCTCTGGACTGTCTTCTCTACCAACCGTATGCCACAGGCTACAAAAAGTTTTTTCATTTGACGTAAAGTTGTTTTGAAAAAAATTATGTATGTGTTTCTTCCATCTAGGCACCCCGAGTTCAATTAGGAGGGTGGGAAGTCCACTGAGCAGAAACAACAGCCCCAGTAACAGCCCTAAAAGCTCTAGCCGGAGACAGGGCCGTCTGCGTCTGCCTCAGCTCGGCAGTCGACACCGGCTCTCCAACAGCAAAGAGAATCTGGAGAGCAGTAAGGAGAGTGGGCCAGAACCAGAGCCGAGCGTGGTAGCAGAGGTGGAGCCTCAGGTGGCAGGAGCCACTTCAGAGCCCAATACACAAGACTCTTCCTGGACATTGGTTCCCTCCAGCGCTGACTCTGATGTCGCCATGGTGAACGGCATGAGCCAGGATAACGGGCAAATCAACGGGCACTCGGACGCCAGCACAGAGCTAGACAGCAGCTCTCACCGAAGGGACGAAGTCTGTCTTGAACCAATATACAATTTATATGCAATTTCGGTATGTCTTTCTTTCCTCCTCAGACCTTTCAGAAATCATTTTGGTGATTCTGGTGTGTGTGTCGGTAGTATTATGAAGATTTTTGCCCACTCAGATGTTTTTTTGTTGGTTTTTTTCTCTTTTGCAGTGCCATTCAGGAATCATGGGAGGGGGGCACTATGTGACCTATGCGAAAAACCCCAATGACAAATGGTACTGTTACAACGACAGCAGCTGCAAGGTAAAAATGTCCTCCTGTGCTTACAACAATTTATATTAAAGGTCATATCCATCCTTGATTTTTAATGCTCCTCACTCATTCTCTTGAAAGATGAAAAAAGAAATTGGTCTGTGTGTGTGTGTGTGATGAGTTTAAAGGGACGGATGATTGTTAATTAATATTAAAAACATACAGCTGAGTAATAAATGCAAGCGAAAGCAGTGACTCTCATTATGGTGATGAGGGCATTTAACTGGCATGGTTTGGGTGTTTAATTCTTCTTAATACTCTTGATTGATGTCCTACATCAGCATGAGAAATTAGGGAGAAAAGAAAAGTGCATCTGGCAATAGTTTGATTCACAGTGAGGCACTGATCTTGCTGAGCGAATCAGTGGTGTGTGTTAGGATGAATAAATTCTATTGAGAGGGCAGATTTTACACTCAAGCCGATGGGAGCGTGAAGGCAGATTTAAAGCTCAGAAGTTAAAAAAGAAAGAGATAATACGTTTGCAGTAGGGTTTAATCCATTTTTTAAGTTAATATTAAACATATTAAACTACTGTGTACACAAATCGAATACCACAGGTTTGCAGATTAAGACTGTTTTGCGCTGAAAGTGTTTGCACGAGAATATTTTCATTTTAACATCAGGCTCTGCTCGCTCATGCATATAAATCTCATATGATTAATGAGCTTTTCACTCTGGCACTGTGGGAGAGACAGAATTTTAAGAGATGCCTGAATGTGCACTGCTATAGCACAGCTATCTAATTAATGTTGAACTGAAGTATTTGAATCCTGTAGCAGAGGTTGGATCAACCTGTTCGACCGTACTGATTTTTCGTTTCATTTGTCTGTATATTTGTATACGTCACTGAAATACTGTATCATGAAATGACTTAAAGTAATGCTGTAGTGTTGATGCATGAGGAGTATGAATTTGAGCTCAAACATTTACTACGTTTGTTTCATTACGATCTAACTTCTGAGGCAAAATTGGCTCAGTGGGCAATAAAAAAAGATCAGTTTAGAGGTTTTATCACATCTATGAGCAACAGAACTGGGTTATGGAGCTAAGCTAATTTGGGGAGTCAAAAAAAACCTGTGACAAGCTACTTTTGTAAAACTAAAATTAGTTAGCTGTTTAATCATATACTAATACTAATGATAATAGTTACGTGGTGCATCTCAGGTACTTTATATTGTATCACAGATTTAGGAATGATACAGATGGGAAGTACAAACCATGGGTAAAATGTTTTTGGACATAATGTGACTACTGGGAGATAACATGATTTATTAGAGGTCTTTTTAGTGGTGCTTGTAAAGTAAAGCACTACTATCATCATCTCATAGACTTATTAGGGCCCAAGCACTATAGCGTGTGCAGGCTTATTGTTATTATTTTTCTTTTTTTTCTTTTTCTTTCTTCTTCCATACAAAAGTTTGGCGCGTAACTAGTCTTGTACAGTTTGTCGTAGACCCGTGAACATACCCCGCACAAGGATATAAGTTTTACCCCTGGGGCACAAGAGATGCCCAAATTTGTGCCCCAGGGGTACATCATGCTAGCAACATGGTAATCATGTTAGCATCATGCTAGCAACATGCTAATCACTGTTAGCGTCATGCTAGCAACATGCTAATCACTGTTAGCGTCATGCTAGCAACATGCTAATCATGTTAGCGTCATGCTAGCACCAGGCTAATCATGTTAGCGTCATGCTAGCACCAGGCTAATCATGTTAGCGTCATGCTAGCAACAGGCTAATCATGTTAGCGTCATGCTAGCAACATACAAATCATGTTAGCATCATGCTAGAACATGTTAATCATCTTAGCATCATGCTATCAATATGCTAATATGGGGTGGGCTCATTTTACTCAGGCAACCAGGATCAATTGTCTCTCAGCATCAGTTGTGAAGCTGTCAAGCCACGCCCCTAGGCCCGAGTTTTGCCACGGCAAGCAACACTCCCATTCTCTTCAGAAAATAAACCTTTCTAGTTTTGTATAAGTATTTAAATGTTAAGGTACAGTACTGTTCAAAAGTTTCATAATAAATTGAATTAAGTGATGTAGATTAAAATAAAGACATAGGATCAAATGTAGGGGTGTCAACAATAATCGATTCGGCGATGCATCGCGATGCGGGGCATGAACGATTCAGCATCGATGCGGCAA
>JAQMYL010000003.1:22193015-22222858 GCA_030014365.1 Clarias pachynema | reverse complement strand
GTTATTGTAAAGCGGCCTTGAGTCTCTTGAAAGGCGCTATATAAAATAAACTTATTATTATTATTATTATTATTATCAATAATACATTATTATTATTATTATTATTATTATTATTATTATTATTATCAATTAATAATAAAATAATAACACAAAAACAAGGTGCAGTGAGCCTAAATGTGTTTCAAAGCACTCATTTGCTCCTCAAATGAAATGAGGAGCAAATGAGTGTGTCAGTGTGTCCAGCAGAGGTCGCTAGAGCATGCTATAAAACTTGTGTATAAATATGCCGAGGTACTACCGCCATCTGGTGGACAATTTTCATATAAATAAATAATTTAAAAAATAATTATTAAAAAAAAAAAATTATTATTATTTCCTTTACATGTTCATTAATTTACATTTGAAGGCAAAATATTTTGTCGTTTCCAGATTAAACATGTCGGAAAAAAGAAAGCTGGTGCTGAATTTGGCGGTTATACAGTACAATATTCCAGAAAGTTCTCAAAAAGGCACACGAGAGCGGGAAACGGTACTTCAGGAGAGTATGACACTTATTCGGCCACCTGTTTTTGACACGTTATTAAGTTTATTATGGCGCTGTTGAGGGTTTAGCCCGTGATGCTAACTGCTCGGGGACCAATCGTTTTGTCCTCGTGCAGCTGCCGAGGTGAGGCTGTTTCCGGGCAGAGGAGCGTGAACTGATGGAAAATCAGCACGCATGCGCAGTTCATGCACCTGTTCTACTATCACCAGTGTATTGAAATCATTTAAAAGAAAACAAAGTTATGTTTGCTGATGTATTTTAGGGGGTTGAATCTTTTATGCTGTCTCAAGGCTAATCAAGATACTGTTTTTGAGAGTAATTTAAGTAGATACTGGCTTTGCCTACAAAATGACTTGTACACTGAACAGCTATAACATTAGAACCAGCCACCTAATATTGAGTAGATCCCCCTTTTGCCATCATAACAGAGATGCACTGTGTGTTCTTAAACCTTTCTATCACAACCATAAATTAACCTTTTCATCACTATTGGGTCGGACTACACGGGCCAGACTTCTCTCCTCCCCATGTGCATCGGTAACTTTGGGCTGCCCATGACCCTGTCACCAGTTCACCGGTTTTGCTTCCTTTGATGACCTTTGGTATGTCCTGACCACTGTAGTCCAGGAACATCCCACAAGAACTGCAGTACTGGAGTTGCTCTGACCCTGTCCTGTCGCCATCACAATTTGGCCCTTGTCAAGGTCACTCAAATCCTTATGCTTGCCCGTTTTTTCTGCGTCCAACACTTCAGGAAAAAAAGGTTCAGTTGCTGCCTAATATATCCCACCCACTTCCAGCCACCATCCATTGTAACGAGAAGGGTCAAACTGTGATGGATGGACAACTGGGTCAGAGCAAATCCAAAACCAAATCCAAAATCTTGTGGGATGTTCCCAGGCTGCAGTGGGCAGGACATGTGTGATCCAAAGTGATCCAAGGAAAGAAAACGGGTGAACTGGTGATAGGGTCATGGGTGGCCAAGGCTCACTGATGCACATGGGGAGTGAAGGCTGGTCTGTGTAGTCTGATCCAATAGAAGAGTGTTTGGAAATTGAGGAAAAGGTTAATGCATGAGCAGGTTGTCCTAATGTTATTGCTGATTAGTGTATATTTGTGTATTACTAAAGTGCTCCTGAAGTTATCCTGAATCCATTGGATTAACATGACATGAGTATGTTCATGGGCTCATTCCTAACACTGGTATCTTTCAATACTCGAGAGGTTCACTTAAGTGCTCTGAAGTGCCTGAATAGATGGCTGTCACCACGCAAGCATCCAGACAAACAGTTGAGCATTTGACCAAGGCACGAAATCTAATACAGGGGCAACATCACCGCTCACACAGATGTCACAGATGCAAACATAAGTGAGCTAGGCCAGCACGTTGGCCCCCGTTTTCCCCACCAGTGAGTCAGCGAGTATCAAGTTTGAGCCTTCGCACAGCAACAGTAGGTTTTGTAAACACACACTCAACGGTGACCTAATTGTTGTGACAGTCCAACAATTAGCAACAGGAGAGCTCAGGAGAGATAAAGCGAAGGTGCACGGCAAAGTCACAAGAGACAATGACTCATCAAGAGCACATCAAAAGGTTGAAGGGATTATGCAAGAGAAACAGGAATGATGTTGTACTCTATAGTTGGGTGGATAAGTATTTTTGAGACACTGTTAATAATAAAAGTGCATATATATTAAACATAAGTGCCTTGAGAGAGAAACAGCTGCATACTGTACGGTTTGTTTTTTAATGAACTTAGAGTAAGATATACCTTTGACATTTTAGTCATGCAAATATGTGATCTGTGTAGTACAGAAAATTTTCCAGTGAAACCGTTTCAGACAAAACTCCTTCATCAGCCATGCAAGCAGTATGCTTCTTAAGCTGCAGGAGGTGAAACCAGTTATATCAGTTACATCAGCCGTTCAAGTGAAAGCAACCTACATGCCCAAAGTGAATTTATATTGAATCAATATTGATGGATGACATCAAATTATAAAATCAGGAAGATTATCAATTATCAATCATAACAAACAGCTCAAACGCAATCTTCCCTGGTCTGCTTGAAGGATTCTAACCATGGGGAAGCCCCACATAAAAAAACATGGCATTCCTGTGCATTGTGTGAAAAACAGTGGCATGAAAAAAAGCCATTGTTAGCTGGTCCGTAGAAGTCACACGAGGTCACGGTGACAACAGCTGGGCTTAACAACACACCGTCGGGCTGATCGACCCCTGACTCCATCAGGGTTGCTCCTCCCCATTTCCATAGTGCTCCCCAGACTGCAGCCATGTGTGAGATGATCCCACATGGTGTCGATGAGATCATGCCTGTGCATCTGTAACCTAACACTTTCTTCCATATGCATGATTGAGTGGCATCACAGTAAGTGGAAGGTGGTCAGATCACATGGTAGCATCTTTGTTTTTAAACGTAATGTTCATTTGTACTATTTGATGCATAGTATTCAGTATACAGTATGTTGTGTATACAGTATGTTCTGAACATGTGTTTCAAATAATCTTAACATATTCAAAAGAATTTATTCTTAATGGACGATTAGAAGATGATCCATTTAAAATATCATTGTTAATAATAATTTTACAAAAGTGTATTAATTGTTTACACACTTGTTCAAAACACTTGAATATTCGTTGACCAAAATGCATCTTTTCCTACTTCAATATTATTTGGCTCATCTGGCCATCACTATATCTGACATAGTAAAGTATCACTATCTGATTGTCTGAAATCTAATTAAGGATGCATTGGGTTGTTTATGATGGCTGCCGTTGTTTTTGTTCCTATGACAGCCCTCATGTCTGTGAATTTGCATGAAATTTGACAGACGTACAGCACAGTTACTCTTAGCACATGTTAATTTGACTTCCATATTTAATCTCCTTTCTAAAAATGACACATTATAATACACTTTTTTTCATTAAAAAAAAAAATTTGTATATTGCAAGTATCACCTTTAGGAAATATGGTGTAGAAGTATGAAGCGTGACTTGAAAAATCTAGTTTTGGCCAAAATAATTTTCTATTCCCATTTAGACAAAGCACTTAATAGAGTTTGTTGCAAAACTTTGCATGACTGATGTGTAAACTTGTAAGGAATAACAGCACAGTTAGATCTGCTTTTATTATATATTTTTTTAAAAATCTATGATGGAGTGGTAATGCAAAGCAAATTATTTTCCCATAACAACAAGCATTTTAATTATCTTATATGACCATGATTTGCAAACAGTTACAATATTTTTATATTGAATGACTCATTGTGGTTTTATACATTTATAATTATAAGTACTGTTGGAACATTTAACTGTTATTCTGTTATTGCAGCTGTAAAGTTCCCTCTCTTTTCTCGTTTGAGGTTAATGAGACAAAATATGCAGTTTTTCATTACCAAAACATTTGTAATCTTTTAATTATTAGGCTTAGATTATGCAGCTTGTACACCACACGAGCCACTGACCTTCCATAGCCGTTACTATAGAAACAAATGTTAAATTGATCAAATTGATTAAAAACCTTCAATTTCAATTACATCCAGGACTACTGTTACAGAGACAGAACAGACCAATTCTGACCAATCAGATATGAGAATTTGAAACAATACCAGGGGATCGCATTTATTAATGCTGGAATCCAATAAGGATACACACAGCAGAAGTGATAATAGTATAAAAGGGAAAAATACTGTAAAATATGACATGAACAACGTATGTAATGATTTGTGTCACTGAAATTTGGGAATACAACCTAGACTGATAACTAAGGGATGAGAAAGTCTGCCTGAAAATTTTAACAGAAATTTCTCACTTCTTTTTAAAAATAAAAAAACTAGCCCTTTTTTATTTTATTGTATTTACATCTTTTCACCAATATAAACAATTTTGCGGAGAAAAATACGTTTGCACTGACTGTTGCATACTGTTTGAAACATGAGCTAAAACCAAATCCACTGCTGCATGATTGAGATGCATGTTCTACTCACAATTATTTCCAACATGTTTGTCTTTCATCACCATCTCATTAGTTTATGGGGAGAAGCAGCTGGTGCCCTGGGCCACCTCAGTCACCTCTGACAGCTACTGTTTAGCGGCCACTAAGGGTGATAGCCATGACAGCTAATTTGTTAAAGAGGAGGAGAGGTGGCTTTAGTCCTGGAGATGAAGTTTACTTTACCAGATACCAGGTCAGATAATGGATGATGTCATTGTGTCAGACTAATTCAGTGGACAGAGAAACACATGGACTCGTTCAGCTTTGGTCACGAAAATAACCACAAACCATCACAAAAACACAAACACACCATGCAAATTCCATTGTCTTGTATTCTGTTGTCTGTTCAGTTGGTGAAGAAGTAAAAGTATATCGGGGTCATGCATTTGATCTTGGCAGTGATGTAAGGTGTTGTTGAACAAGTGCATTGTTCACGCTAATCACCTGTCACAGTCTAAATGACTCATAACTATACAAGAGTGAAGGCAAAAAAAAACATAATTGAAGTACATGAGTGTCAAGAGTTTGACCATGTTTACCTCGCTAAGAACTAAACTTATTATCTTATTATCCTATGGGCATGTTACATTGAATATATAGTTATGGAATACTTTTTACAGTTCATCAGTGTATATACAGTATTCATAGTATATATATATATATATATATATATATATATATATATATATATATAGTATATATAAAGTATTCATTCTTTCATCTTCTATACCTCTTATCCTCTTTAGGGTCACGGGAGCCTAGAGCCTATCCCAGGAGACTTTGCATCGGTGTGGTACACCCTGGACTGAGTGCCAATCAGTCACACTACAGGCAATTTGGGAACACCAATTATCCCCAATCTACATGGCCTTAGACTATGGAAGAAAACAGGAGTACCCCGAGAAAACCCACCAAGCAAGACGAGAAACATGCAAATTCCATGCACACAGACACAAGGCGGGAATCAAACCCGGACGCTGGAGGCGCAAGGTAACAGTGCTAACCACTACACCACTGACATATATCATGCTGCCTTATAAAAACGTACATTCGTCAAGGGGTTGCCACAGTAGACCATCTGATCCGCACACAACTTTGACGCCGGATGCCCTTCCTGATGCAACTCTCCCATTTTGCCCGGGCTTGGGACCGACACTGCATGCAGTGGCTGGGTAGTATAGAGTGTGGCAACCACTGACAGTGGGGCTCGAACCCGAATCCTCAGATTCCCAAACCAACAACCAAGCTCATTAGTCGCCTGAGCCACCACTCCCCCGCCACCTAATATTAATAAATATTATTTAGTAAGTTAGTTATTTTATATATTTTTCCCATTCTTGTCACGTTATCCTCACCCATCGAGGTCAATAGTTTTTCCAAAAAGTTTATATATGAAAAAAATATTATGTAAGTGTATATAAAAGAAAAAAACACAGATAAAGGTAAAGGCACATTTATTTAAACATTAAATGGTTCTGTTTATTATTATTATTGAGTGCTGTTGTTGTTCTTGTATTTTATTTACTACTGTATAGATTTTAATACAATCAATACAAAAACAATACGTACCATTTTAAACCATGCATATCAGCTTCAACTCATCAGTCCTCTTGTCCTATTTGCTTTATCCCACGATCTGACAGTTATGTACATGCAGGATGCTTGCATAAACATTTAATGTGTACATAAATGTTGCAATGTTTACTTTTTGCCCAAACTGTATTAAATTTAAATGTTGCTATTATGTACTTTATTTTATTCAATTACATTATGGAAAATGTCTCACGGAAAAGAATACTCACTCACATTAGTTTTAATGCGCTGTAAAGACATGTCTGAAGGCCATTAACGGCTTATGGAAATTATATTAATTAGCAAACATTTATTTGGTCGAAATGTCTTTCTTCATGGAGCATGGTGCAACAATTAACAGTATGTTAGGGTAAATAAAATGCAAAAATACCACAGGGTGAGATGAGAGCGGGGCAATAATTAGAAAGAACAATAAACACTTGGCTGTAAATTTGAACAGTTGTTAAGGGTATTGACAAAAGGTTCCACAGTCCACAGTGTTTTAGATAATGAACCCTTTCATGTGTTTTCTATGAAAAGGACAATAGTCTATTAATGCATTCCATGAGTTACATGATCATAATTATTTAAGGCTTGCCATAAAAATTTACCCATGTTGCCCTGCACAGACTGAGCGCGGTTGCTCGCCCGGGCATGTACCTGCATGGGGATTCCCCCATGGTAAAGAAAGCTTCTGTATACTAATGCATGAGTGTGAAGCTCCTCAGGAGCCCAGCTGCCACTTCCACCCCATTAGATTTTAATGAGAAACAATGACCACACTGACACAGGACACACTTTGCAGGGCAACAGCACCAGTCTTGGGGAATTTCCCCTGCTCTCTACTAATTAGCATAATCCAATGAATACATTCTTTATTACTGTTTAATTAGGTCTCGGGAATTAGCTGATTGCAGAAGCCTAGGCAAAACTGAATGCAAAAAAAATCATTTGGCTCCTGATTTAAAACATGATCCTCATATGCAAAACATAAAACCAGAATAATACAATAAATGTTTTATTCAAAGCCTGTTTAGAAAGACGCCTAAGGGATGCACTGGGTTCGCAGCACACACAGTCTCAGACCTGCACCGAGGATCCTGTCATTAACTGCTGCCCACAAATAAATTCATTTAACTAATTCTCAAGTCATTTATAACGTCATTCTCCCACCATAACTAGCTTTGTGGTAAACCTTCTATGATGTAAGCCTGAATTTTCTAAAGTGACCGAGAAAGCTACACCGTCTATTAGCAGGGTTTCCATTCCATAATAATTATTTTCATAAACCCAGGAGGAAATATAAATCTAAAATAGGATCTATATTTTAAGTTGCTATTTTGGATATAAGTAAATGAATTGTACACTGATATAATTTAAGAACAAGTCTCCGATGTGTGCCAAAATGTGATTATGGCTAAAATCCAGCTGGCTCCAAGCACGAACGCACGAGAGTTTGCACACACTTAAGACAAAGTTCTTATATGCAATTATATGTTCATTTCTTAATCAGAAAAAAATGTCATGTAGTGTATAATGAAAATATTACTAGTAAAAATACAAACAGTACAGTTGTGTTTTACGTTATAAACTCCATTTAAATATCTGAAGCCACTTACAGTATATGCCCACCCATTTAATTTAAGACAGCTTCCAGATTATTTCACATCCTCTCACATTTATGTTTAAATATTCACCCTCCATTCTTCCTAAATATAGCTGTCAGCCATAACCTGATTTTGCTTAGCAAATCTTGGCCCATTCGTCTCAAAATATCTGTTATTAATCTTCCAGATATCATCCTTTTACAAACCAGCTCTGAAGACAAAGACCATCTTTAAAAGGTTAAACTTTTTTTTCTTTTTAGTGCTATTCAGGTGGTGAATCATTCTCAGCTGTTTGTTTGAGGTTTCCCATATTTGTGTTATGTTCCTCCAGATTTTTTTTGGTTTCTTCCCAAAGAATGAGCATGTGCCTGTATTTGAGCAGGGAACACTAAATTGCCCCTACAGTAGTTGTAAATAAGTGTGTGAATGTGTGCAGGCATAGTGCAAAAACAGGGTATGTTCCTACTTAGCATCCCTTGTTCCTGGGATTAGGCTGGGGGTGCACCTTGACCCTGACCATACTGGACATGTGAATGAGTGAGTTTGCATGTGCCATGTGATGGACTCGCCCCACATTCAGTGCAGGACAAACAAAAAAGTGTCATGCAAACATTTGCAGCAATGTGTAAGATCAAGAAATATGTTCAAGCTACACTTCCAGTTTTTGAACGTTCCAATGTTTAAGCATTTTTGTTGAAATCTTTATCATCATCATCATCATCATCATTTTCTATACCACTTATCCTGTGTACAGGTGTCTGAAGCCTATCCCAGGAGACACGAGGCAGGGACAGGGTGCCAATCCATCGCAGGGCGCACGCACACACAAATAAACTGGGCAATTTGGGAACACCAATTAGTCTAATCTGCATGCCTTTGGGAGGAAACTCACCAAGCACAGGGAGAACATGCAAACTCCACGCACACAGACCCATGGCGGGAACCGAGCCCTGGATCCTGGAGTTGCGAGGCCACATTGCTAAATACTATGCCACTGTGCTGCATTTTTTTCCCGCACTACATATTTGTTTTACAGTTAAACAATGCACCGCCTATGAGTAGTTTTAATCCTCCAAGTGTCCTGATGTTCATAAAGTAGGCACTTATTTAGAGCCTTATATGGGGCAGTGGTGGCTCAAATGGTTAAGGCCGTAGGTTGCTAGATTTCTGATCTGAAGGTCAGGTGTTTGAGCCTCAGCACTGCCAAGCTGCCATAGTTGAGGCCTTAAGTAAGGCCCTTAACCCTATCTGCTCCAGGGGGCGCTGTATCCTGTCTGACCTTGTGCTCTGACCCCAACTTCCTTACTGGGATATGTGAAAATTACAATTTCCCCTTTGGGGGAAAGTACAAATATTTATCATGATGTCAGAGTTGTTGTTAGTCTTTCAGCTGCTCCTGCTTGAGGGGTCGCCACAGCAGACCATCCGATCCGTGCAACAACTTGGCACAGGTTTTACCCCGGATGCCCTTTCTGACGCACCCAAACCCCCCCGCCGACCCCCCCACATCCAGTGGCTGGGGTGTGGGCATTGGATGAGAATTGAACCTGCATGGCAGACGAGAAACATAATACCGAGCCACCAATACCCCATGATCTCAGATGTATGTTCAGTTCAATAATCTGATGATGATTTAATATCGGTTCTGTTTTTTTTTTTGTTTTTTTTTTAATCTATGGCATTAACTGGAATAAAAAGATAAAAAACAATCATCTGTTTCTCAGAAACTTTTTGCACAAGTGGCAGTTTAAAATACAAAGAAGGAAATAAAAGGGGAAAAAAAGAGAAAAAAAAGAAAAAGGGTTAGTTAAGAAGGTAAAAAAAAAAAACCTGTGTGTGCTCTGTGCGTTGTTTTGTTTTGTTTGCTAATCTACTCCTAATCTAATCCCGCCTTTTCCTTTAGGATTGGCCAACGATGAACTCCTAGCCAATGACTGAGCAGGGGGCGGGGTTTATGCAAGGCATGGGCGGGAAACTGTCAGCGTGTTGTGCTGGATGGTGTTGACGGCGAGATGAGCATGTCAGGACTTGTTAGGCGACACGCAGAAAAAAAAAGAGAAAAAAAGAGAGGGCGTGGCCAAAACGAGCACTTCGCGGGAGCGTGTTCGAGCTTCTGTCAGTAGTCAAGCTCACATCTTGGAGCCGCAAACACACACACACACACACACACAGAGACAGACAGGCACGCGCGGCGAAGGAGGAATATTAGACACGCAGCACTAAGAGTGTCATGAACGGATTTATTCTGTAACTCACAGGAATAAGGACAAACAAATAAACACTGACGTCACTCGAGCCCTGGGATAACTCCTGACTGGTTTCCAAGCAACCACAGGTCAGAATTTATTGCAAAGTCAAGCGTTTTAGTGTATGTATGTATGTGTTTGGAGTTAGAGCTTTTTAGAGTTTATTAGTGTTTAGATCATGCTGGCAAGGTGTATATATATATATGTGTGTGTGTGTGTGTGTGTGTTACACACTCTACTTTAATCTACTTTTCCATCACTTCATACACATTTTCCATCATCTAGCCAAAACAATCGTCGATTAAAAAAAAAAAAAATTATCTCAAGCGGTGTCGCAACTTGGAAACATCTTCTTATAGATCACGAGTGTCGGATGCAGCCGCGTGTTTATTCAACAGTTTACGTGATGGAGTAGAGATTAGAACGCGCGCGCGGTGCTGATTACCGCTACCTGCACGGATTTGTTTACAAGCAAGCCGGCGCGGCGCTCGCGCCCGCCCCCTAGTGGTCACTGTGAAATGGCCTGCAGCTAAAAAGAGGGAGAAAAACAAAACAAACACCTTTGAATGTTAATGTTTAATTATTATTATTTTTTTAAAATAATTATTTGTTTTAATCTACTAATAATTTGTCTATCAAAATTAGGGGTGAAGTGTTTTACTTTTTGGCAATTCAAATGACTTTTTCAAAACTACAGTATTACAGGTGACTTCTCTCATGGAAATGTGATATCTGTAATTGACTTAAAATCTGTATCTAATGTTTAATTATATCTTCATTTGTAGAGCCTGTAAACAATAATCAAGTTTGGAAAGTTGTTGCAAATAGTGATGTCTCGTACAGTATTAGAGGTGGCATGGTAGCTTCGTGGTTAGGACTGTCGCCTTGCATCTCCAGGGTTGAGGGGTTCGATTCGGGGGTCTGTATGCATGGAGTTTGTATGTTCTCCCTGTACTTGGTGGGTTTCCTCCGGGTACTCCTGTTTCCTCCCACACTCCAAAGATATACAGATTAGTCTAATTAGTGTTCCCAAATTGCCCGTCATGTGCAGACGAGCCTGTATATAGGATAAAGCGGTATAGACAATGAGTGAGTGAGTGTGAATGTTGAAGTTCTACCACAGTTGTAAAATAGGAATATCCATTGTAACCCTTAAGCGACGACTAAAGACCTATCTGTTTCTTAGATATTTGGCTTAATCTCCTTAACAATGTTTGACTGATGGTACGTAGTTAGTACCCTAGTAACCAGGGTAACGATCTTTCCAATGATGGAAACTTCAAAGCACTTTTGTCAGTCGCCGAAATGTAAATGTGGAATAAATACAATGGCAATCACCACTGGTCTCCAAAGTCCCTACAAAGGTTCGTAGATGGATGGATTGAATTACAGTATTATAACCTCTATTTTTACTCAACACAAAACAACACATTTTAACGTTACATCCAGACATCTGGAACCCAACAAATGAACACCAAAGTCGTCTGTTCATCTTTGGTATCGCTGCGTGTTTGCTGTAAGATCCGCAGAATTACCTCTGTAATGATTCACCGCTAATTTTTATTCACCATTTTTACATTTTTTGATTTTCTAGAGCCATTTTTGTCATGGCCCGGCCACAGCAGGACAGTAGGGCGGACAGTCAGAGACCTGCGCAGCCGCAGACCTGCAGGATGGAAGTTCTACGTCGGGATGCCTGGCCCAGCGGCGGCACGCAGCTGACTCCACAGACCAGACAGCGACGCAGGACTGTGGCTACTCAGACCAGCACTGTACCGGCACCTGTTGTCTCCACACAGGACTCCGTGAGCGTGGGCAGTCCCCCCGAACAGGGAGGTCCTCTCAGAGATAGCTCAGGTATCTTCACGCTTTATTACATACACTTCACTTGGAGTTGATTTGTACGTGTGGCTTGTTTCAGGAACAAGTGACAATAACCACGGCTCATTCTCAAAATTCCAGGAAGTGCTTTTTTTCCGCCCCCTTTGTAGCCATGAGTTCGAAAAAAAACAACATGTTGCAACGTGCCCCCTTGTTGCGCTGAGCAGCGTCCGTGCTGTGTTTTGGTCAAGCAGGCATTGTTCATTACATGTTTCCAAAATTTCCCCACATTGTCATTGCTATCATAGCCTCAGCTGAACCCGTGTGGCGCTGTTCCTTTGGCACCTCCTATATAAAAGCTGCAAGCTTTTGGCCTGCCCCGCCAACACACACACACACACACACACACACACACACACACAAATGTGCACACACACTGTCCATCCAATCACCGCACGGCCCTTGTTCCTGTCCTCCAATGGCTGCATTTCATCTCAGACTGCATGGGCTTACAGTTACCCTGGCAACAAGCCAGAACACCGCGGCTCTCTCAGTGCTGCTCGCTCTGTTCAGTCACCTGCTTGAAGGATTAGCAGAGCTCAGCCCCCCCCATACACACACACACATAATGTGGAGCTATTTGTGCAAGAAAATAAAGACGTTTACCCTTAAACTTTTAATTACGGCATCACCCACGGTGCGTAGTTACCGATTTATGACTTAATTATTACCTATTAAAGACTCGCTTTCTTAAATCCTAGACTAGGATTAACAGATTATGAGATTATACACAGACCTCAAAGGGGAAAATGATGCGTCATGCGTCAATGCCGGCTGTAGAAATTCTGTGACTAGAAAGATTGATGGAGGTTTGAGGGCGTACTTTCTGATGAAGATTAAAGATGGTAGCAGTGGGTTGATTACGGATCCGGCATGCTCGTTCAGGTTATCTTCATAACGTGATGTTTGTTTACTTGACCTGCTCACTACCTTAGGAGATAATGTCTTCACGCGGGAATAGTGTCTCGTGTCAGAGTTTGATGCTGTACTGTACTGTATACTGTACGTATTGTACTCCTGATGCTAAAGCATCATTAACCTGAAATTTTCGATTTTCAGCTTTTCATGGAACGAGATCGACTTCTCTGACAGTGGCTTTTTTCTCTTTTTTTTTTTTCTTTCTCGTTTGTTTTGTCTATCCTTCAGGAACCGAGCAGGAGAGGTCATGTCCCAGCCGGAGACAGCAGCCCCTGCCTGATCTCCTTCCCGAGAGCAATAGCTCTTCAGCGCAACCGAGCCGCCGAGGCTCTGCAGCTGATGAGGAGTCCATGGAGGAGGAACAAGTGGTGGGCAGAGTGGCCGTCCAGCTGAGAACCATAGGAGACGAGATGAACGCGGTTTACCTTCAGAGAAGGGTGAGTAGTGTGCTATAGCTGTACCATATAACCATGTATAGTCCAAGCTTGGTCGTGTTTTGTGCTACAGAGACGAGTATTTGAAAATGTGTGCGCGCATAGCCTCCAGTGGCTTTTCTAATAAATGGATCAATGCTGTATTCACCAACCCTAGTGTTGTGACTGGAGTCAGATTTCCTGTAGTGGTTGAACCCGATGCCTTCCCTCTCCTGTTCTCGCTTTCTCCCCTACGTCTCCCTCCCTCCCTCCCTCCCTCCCTTCCTCCTTCCTTCCTGCCTCTGTCTATCTGCTGCTCTCGATCTCCCTGCCGTATCGCGTGAGGAGTCAGCCCGCGGAGCAGGCAGGGAGTAAACAGTCTAATCTCTCCCTCCCCCCTGCACACCAACTCCCCCGCCTCCCTTCACTTCGCCTCTCAGACAAACACAGATGATGTCACCGCACTATTCTAGCACTCAAGCGCTCGAGCCTACACACCCTTGTATGCACACACGCGCACGCATACACACAGCAATACACAAACAGTATACCCAGCAGACACTCATTCTCACACACCCACACAGACACGTTGGTCATCTTCACCCAAGTGTAGTCTTTTTTTTTTTCTTTCTTTTTCTTCACTCTCACGCTCTCACACTCTGTCGTACGAATGTCAGGCACAATAAAACCAGTGTAGTGTTTTGGGAATCTTGTTTTCTTGCCACCAGGATGCTTTTATAGCGCTCGACGCAAATGTTGTTTACTCAGGGCTAGTGGAGGAATTACAGGTACTTCCTCAAGCAGTGGAACAACAAGTTGGCTGGATGTGGATGTGTATGAACAGGGGAAGACGTGCACATGTAGTTCACACTCGTGAGAGCTCGTCTCCTTTCGCTCTCCTCGTGTTCGCAAAGATTTCTTTTTCTCTCTCACACACACACAACACTCTGTCTGATCACTGCAACTAAACATACACTATTTTACACTATGCGTAGATGCCGTATTTACCGTAGTATTGACCCTAAACAGAATCCTTGACCCGATTTTTATGGTAGATGTCGATATTTTCCCGGGGTCAGGTGGAGGTTTAATGCGATTTCTATTTTTATTTTCTTTAAAATGGATTGCTGTGATTTGTGCGAGCATCCTCTTCATTAGGAAGCACAAAAGCTTCCAGATTTTACACAATTCCGTACAAACAAAGCAGTAGAGTAGGCGCGTCTATGCGGTCATTTCTTCCCAATTTTATTGTCGCTTCCTGTAAACTCCTCCACTCAGCGTACGTAAAGGAAGCGCACTGAATAAAGGAAGTACGCTGAAGCAACGAAACACCGTTCACAGCTTGTCGAGGTAGATATACGTACACACGTACTATAATTATTAGGATTATTAATCATTTTTCATAATTATTTACTAAATAATCATTCTGAAATGTTAGATTACTGAGATCGATGAAAGTTGACATCGAGTTGGCTTACAGTTCAGATATTGTAAAAGCTGTAGCTTGGAGAATTAATCAGTACATGTTTGTTTACTAACTGCACAACGATTAACGTTATAATGATAAGCTGGACTCTGTTGTGGCAACCGGTCTGTAGCAGCAGTTCATGACCTGTTGTGTCGTGTTAACTGTCTGCTGCTCCCGTGTTCTCACGTAACCCCTGCGCTGTCCGGTCACCGTATAATTACTTACTCACCGCACACTTCTCTCTCTCTCTCTCTCTCTCTGTACACGCACTAGTGATTTCAGGGCCACTTTTCAGTTATTCTTTAACTCTCCGACTCCCGAGCGCTCGTCTATCAGAGTTATTTTTAGATGATGACTCACTGCAGTTGTTGAATAGCATCTCACCAGACTGTTGTTCCAGACATTGTCTGCTTTGCAAACACACGCGTCGGATACCTCGGCACACATCACTTTCTCTTTGTTGCCATTTCAGTCTTTCATATGTGGGAACACAAACAGAGATGGGGACATCTCGGAGACTTTTATGTAACTGTTTCGTTTGGCTAGACACGTTCAAGTGTCTGTTTGTTTGTTGTGTCTGGCTGTCACTTAAATAGACAAGTTTGTACAGCAGTGTTTTTTCTTTCGCTCCTTTTGCGAAATGGCCTCGTACATGATTTTAATTCTGAAATTTACTGCAGTGTACTGTAGTGAGATGGTAGGCATACACCATGTTGTTATCACACTCTTATTGTATGTTACTTTCAATAACAGGATGCAAGATGTTTTTTGTGTTTAGTCTCACTCGTTTCGCGTTGTGTGTGTTTCAGAACGAGGGCGCGCAATGGCAGAACTGGAGAGGCCTCTACCGCGGCCTGGTCGCCTTCCTGGCAGACACCATCAGCACCCTCTACCAGCTCAGATAAACGGACGGGTATTTGGCACTGCGGGGGGCGCCGGCGCTCCCTAACACAGCCTCTAATCTTCTGCACTGGCTCGGGGACATTTCTGCTGGCCCAGAATGCACTGTGGAGTTTTTTTTTTTGTTGTTGTTGATCTTGTTTGTGTCGTTTCTCAGTTGTATATTGTATTTCCTGTCTTTTTTATTTTTTTGGGAGAAGGTTCATGTAGCAAGTGACTGAAGTGTGCGTGTTGGTATGGGGGCATGTTAAGGGGGAGAAATGTTTGTGCCTCTCTAGATCTGTGAAGCTGTGAAGCACAATCGGTTGGAAGCTTGTTTATTACTTTTTTTGTATTTGATTTTTTGATGTTTGACCAACCTGAAGGCCTGGGTACTCAGAGAATCTGTGATGGGTCTACAAATGTGTCAAAAAGTGTGTTTAGACAGCGGCCAATTTGTGATTATGATCTAAATCGCATTGACATTCATTTACACTCTATTCTTCTTTAACAGAGCAATAGTGACACAGGCTTAATTCCTGAAGCAAAGCAGAATTCAATGTGACATTTTCTCAATTCTAGGCAAACTACAGATCAAGAGTAAAATGCGAATTGCAAAAATGGATTGGAAGAATCTGGTGCCACGTCATACTAATTGACCTTTAAAGCCTCCTGTCTTAAAATATCACTTTTTGCCTCCCTCATTTGACAATTAGAGTAAAAATGCTTTTTAAAAAAAAACGTTAACATGGCAATCGATGAAAATGTATACAGCAGCAATGTGAGCGTCATGACCGCCGGCACATACCAGAGTATAACAAGCATTCAAACCCAGATGCCAAAAATCAGTCTATCCAGGTCTTCAGAAAGCACTAATTGAAAGGATGGGTTGTACCTCAGGCACTGAAATGCCGTATCTGCTCTTAGCTGCCTTACAGAGCAATACTGCATGACAGCACAGGAAAAAGGGCACTACTAAACCAGACTATCAATCGACAGGTCAGGTCGACAGGACACGACTGGCCTTTCAATACCACACGCTTCCTCTACAGCGAACCCAGTGTGGTGAATGTGCCTTACATCACCCTTTAAAAAAAAAAAAAACCTTCGTGCTTGTTTGAACAGTGTGTTTGAGGTTGGGGTGGGGTGCGATTGGGGATGGGTGGTTGGGTCAAAGGGTCAGTGCCTTGGTGCTCCCACCAGTATGTACACTTTGGAACACGACATTCATCACTCATTTCAAAGATTGATCACCTCCAATGGAGGCATTAGAATCGAGGCCGGGGAGCCGCGTGGACTCGCCAGACCACAGGCCGTCCATATGGCTGGGTAGCAGTGTTAATATTTGTAATGAACGTGTATGTAAATATTTTGGGAGAAAATGGCAACAGGCAAGAGAAGGAAGGAACGGGCCGTTCTCATCCCGGGGTATCATGTATATTTTGGTGAAACTTTAAAGTACTTATAGGTTCCTTGTTTTCATTCGAAAGCTCTGTATGTCAGACTTCTGTTCTCTTGAACTTCTTACGGACCAACGCAGGGAAGTTAGCAAACTTAAATGTTCACTAAAAAAAAAAGTAGTTCGATTTGGATATCTGACTTTCTGAAGATTTTTAAACTGGTTTAGTTTGTGAACGTTGCCCGAACAAATACAAATCAAAAGGTTAAGCTATTTATTTTTCTGTACATTTCTACACTTGGTCCTTAGTGAGGATTAGGGACGTCATTCATGTATTCATGGTTTAGCAATGAAAGGCTAATGTTATGAGCTAAAGTTATTTGCATTCGTTATTTAGGAATATTTTTTGTTTTTTGTCATGTCCTATAAGCAAGGCTTGTAATAAAGATCAAAAGGTTGAATGAGCATGGTGATAAAGTTAAGTTGTCCAGGAATCATAGTGTATGCATTTGTCTCCTCATTTTTTAACAATGATTATTTTTTTATAACTTACCAACCCTTTTGACAAAACTACAAAGTAGTGAAAAGCAAAACTTTATAAATTTATTCCTGCTTTAATTTAAATACTGGTCATAATTTTGCTGCAATAAGATTATGAAAGAAACTGAGCCAGAACTTTTCTTACTTGAAGCAAATTCTTTTTTTTTTTTTTTTTTTTAGGTTCATAGTCTTTGGACGGTGAACACTCGAACGCTTGCATGTTGCCATTGCTCTCACATGGAGTTCATAGGCGTGTATCTAACAAACCACATATGACATGTCTGTGGGTTAACCATGTGAAAACCTTGTTAGCACTCTCCTTTTTTGGTCCTCTTTTTTCACGTGGGTACTGTACTGTATTTCTGAGCATACTGATTACCAGCGGTCTGTCTTGTGACTGCCTGTCTTATGATTTCCTGTGTAAAGCAGTGGTGTATTCCACATCCTGTGGACAGTGTGTGGCTTCTTGTGGATAGGTGTATTCTCTGATGCACTCTCTCCCTAAGGGAAAGGCCTTAAAGTGTGAACCGTGAACATCACACTATGATCAAGCTCATGTCAATCTCATTTTCTAGCCTTGTACATTTGCTGTTTGGACTTTTTCTATCAATTTTCTATATGAATTTTGGTATGTTTTCCCCCCTCCCCCCACCCCTTTTGCCTTTTTAAAATAAAGAGAAATATGACGATATTTATAAGTGACGTGTCTTGATTAAACTCTCATGATGGGTAACGTTACACAAAACACATTTTGGACTCATTCAGTCAGGATCATTTTTACAATGACTTGTAAAAATTAATTAAATATTACACCCTCGGGTGCTTTAGCTCAATAAGGCAAGCAGGTATATAATACCTCTTATATAATGCAGTGATACATTGTTTGTCTTCTGATGTCTAACAATTTATGGCTCATGTGGAAAGTATGACCAAAGATCCTAAACAGGAAAAACAAGGTAATTTACTCCATGATCCTGAATCTAGTTTGAGTTTTATGCACTCATTTCCTCATACGTGAACTTTTTTTTTATTTTTACCCTTTACACTGTTTTGTTTATACACTGTACATTTGAGAAGGACAGTCTAAGAATAGGAACAATGCTTTGGTACACTGTATGTAAATGAGTTAGATAATAATTTGGCTTACACATGATATTGAGGGCAAAAAAACAACAGTACTACCATGGCCCTTAACTGAGCCCGGCAGGAAATCGACCAATTAGCGATTCATTTTCTTAACATTATGTCTAGTAAAAGGAACACTGAGAACAGGATGGGAACAGGACCATCAAGATGGTCCACTGAGGGGCACATTAGCAATTAATCCTGACTTCTTTAAACTGGGGGAAAACACAACCCTGTAATTAATCCATCTCTCATAAGGCCCTGACTTTCCCTTTTTTCTTTTCTTTTTTTTACAAAAGTGAAAGAACAGTTTGTTTATTTATCTACTAGTAGTCTTTGCCATGCAACCAGAACGCCACGAGGTTTTTTTTTTTCCAGCTCATCAACATTTAGCCTACAGTACAAAGAGTACTTCATACCCATCATATCTATTCCCATGTCACCGCTCCAGACTAAACAGATCAAAGTCCAGAGCAAGAGAAAATACGAGAAGTGAACACATGAAAGAGTTTAAGCCCATCTGTGATACCTATAATTTCATTAACTGTCTGGTCTGCATTAAGACCAAAGAGTTGTGTCTCCTGCGCCACTCCTCCTCGGCACCTGTCGAACTGGTGTATCCTGTTCCAGTGTATCCTATTCCACTGTTGACCAGAGCGAACCACAACATGGTCGCTTGGTGTCTGGTGATCAAAACACATTTCTGGTCAATCTAGCTGCTTAATTGTTTACTTTGTATGTCTTCTGCACAGTTGCCAATTGCCAACACGTGACGTTTTGTATTGGTTTTAACCATCTTGTTTGAAATTCCAGCAGACCAGACTGGAAAGACCAGACTCTCTAGCTGACGGGAAACTTCCAGAGCAAAACATTTATTGTTTCTCTGATGCTGAGTCACTGGATATGTTGTGCCAAACATGTCATTGCATATACCTCAGCCAAGGTCATAAATGAGTTACCCATCCACAGATGGTCTTCCTGATACATAAACTTCAGCTCACCTTGACTTTGCGTTGTCACTTTTTTCACTTTTCAATGCCATTCAGCACAATCTCTCTGTCTGATTGGCTACTTAAAAATGCAGTAGCACGTACAGTATATGAGTGAAAGCGATGTTTCCTTTAACTGACACATTACACACAATAATGAACAGATGATGAAATCATTTAATTCATGAAATAAAAGTACTCTCATCTATAAAAACACAAACTGACCATGTAATCCAAAAAAGAAATTTATTTGTTTCAAATTTTCATTACAAAATGGGAAATCACATCAACTTGCTCACTTCACTAACTGCTTAGAACGGTAGGCAGAAAAAAAATTGAGCAGGTTTGCCATGAGATTATATAAACATACAAGCCATAAAAGATCCTGCCTAAGCTTCTCAAAAAAAGTGTTAACTGTTCAAACCATTTGCTTTTTTGCAGCACCGAAAAAGGTCCTTCCATGAAGCCTTGAGCGCCTACATATTGTCCAACTGTCCTTGGACGGCTCCACGATCATTTGGCTCCAAAGTAGTCCACCACGCCGTTGCCCTTCAGGCCATCAAAAAAGAAGAAGTTCCTGTGCGGGGCATCTCTCTGGGACAGCGCCTGTTTTTTTTTACACACAACCAAGGTGACAAACGGACATCAGCATCAGTGCGGCATGGCGGCTGATGGCTTTTTCAGAGATGAGCATTGGGGCGATCTTTTCTGTGGTACTCGTGGTTAAGGGACAGCAAAGGACCATGTGCGAGTTACAGCCTGTTTCATCATGCGAGAAGATGGCGAGACAGCCTGGCTTCTCTCCACCACCACCATGTGGGTGTGAAGGCTTGCCCAGCGAGCAGCGCATCCACCGCACTCACACGGTCCACTAGGCTTCTCTAACTGACTCCAACAAAAACGCAGAATGTATGATGAGGTCAACCTTAATCCGACACATACGTGTTTATATCACGTCACTAACCTGACTCAGGACTAAATCAGTCTTCCGTGTAAACATGACCTATGTCCACTATTCTCAAATATCAACAATTGTAGCGCGGGTTTCAAGGACAGTGTTAAACCGTATCTGGATTTTATGTGTACAATTTTAACAGGAATTGGATTCCAGTGACCGGAATGTTACCTTTTCGATTCTGGCAATTTCAAGTGTGAGCAGCTAAAAGGTTTTTCATATACTGCCAGATTCCAATGGGGAAGGCAGATGCCATATGCCCGAAACAGACGCTTATCAGGAAAGCCACCTTCATAGCTCATGAAAATTCTACTGTATATGGGTGTAGGGTTTTGGTGATAACCTGTTACCTATTAGGCACTGTTCCTAAAGAGTATATGATTATGAACTTGATTATAAAGTGAACTTGATTATGAAGTATTGACACTGACACCAAGTAATTCTAATGCCTTCATACTATCTGTACATCAATTATTCTAAAGCCAATTATGCTAAGAACAATTTAATAACTTTATGAACTTCTCATGCACTAGAAATATATATATATATATATATATATATATATATATATATATATATATATAAACAGCCTGGACTGTAACTTAAATTTTTTTTCTTCATCTATTTGGGTTCATTAAGTGAATGCGTATTTAAATTGAATTCACAAACCTAGTGTGAACAGCTCCTTCTAACAGCTTTTGGTAGACACACGTATCCAGAGTGACTTACATTTCATCTAATAACATATCCAAGCAGTTGAGGGTTAAGTGCCTTGCTCAAGGGCCCAATAGTGGCAACTTGGTGATGCTGGGCTTTGAACCTGGGACCTTCTGAGCTACCCCTGCACCTACAAACATCTATATTCATTTAGATTTTTAAAGATAATTAGTAAACCTAACTGGTGCTACTTACTTCCACTATCAGTCAAAAGTTTGGACACACCTTCTAATTCCATGATCTTTTCTGATCGTTATTTCTTTCTACACGCTAAAACAATGCTGACGGCGTACAAAATATGCAATAATCTTCTATCAAACAGTTGATATTATGATGTGTCTGCTACTTATGCTCTGTAACATCTTCATAACGGCTCTAATCTAAGGTGCTGGTTGTTGATTGGTGCCTATTCTAAATGAACTGCAGCAGAGGTAAGTTTTGGTCTTGCTTTCCTGGGATGGACTTCATGAGAGCCAGTTTCATCATGGTGCTTGATGGGTTTTTACAAATGCATTTGACAATACTGTTCATGCAAGAACTGTTCCAGAGCAGCTGACGTTTATGTATTAAAATAACTAACTGTTGTTGTTTTACTTAATTACCTAATGTCATGCGTGTTATTTAATAGCTTTGAAATCTCCCGTATTGTTCTAGAATGTAAATACACTAATGAAAAAAAAAAAAAGAATTAGAAGGTGTGTCTAAACTTATGACTGGTACTGTATACTATTATTCATGTTATTATTATTATTATTACTCATATGCCATTACTGTAGATTTAATGACTCATATCTGATTCAACCGGAAACTTTGTCCTGATCAAGTGGCTCGTGGTAGAATACAGGTGAAGTAAACCCTGCATCAACCATCTGAGTGATCTCAGTGCAAATGTTAAAATTAGCTGTGTGCATGCACGTCATCACCCCTTATTTATGTATCCTGTGTACGGTACACCCGAATTACCCACATGTATATTTATGCAGGTTCTGCTGCAGTATGCCTATAAAAGGAAAGCCTTTAGGAGTCGACCCCTATCCAAGAAGGTAACAAGGAAACTGAGCATGAAATAGACTTAACATCCTCTAAGGAATCTATTGAAGAAAAACTTCGTCGTGGACCTGACCTTGGTGTTACCTTCAACCTGCTTGGATCATTTCCAAAATCTGATTGGTTTATTTACTGGTTACAAAGGAAATTCCATTTAAATTCTATACATTCTTAAAATATCTGGAAAAAAACTGGGACGGATGCACAGACCTGCCTAGTGGCAGCGGGATGTTAAAACATCACCACGATTTTATACGCACCCTGATCAGATGCGGTTTTGCTTGTACTTATAGGCCAAATATAAAAGCGAGTTGAGAAACTGTTGGTGGAATTTCCACATGCTCGGTTTCTGAACAGATTTAAACCGTAGACACACACGATTTGACTAAATAAATAAATACAGAATGAAACCAAAAGTGAGAACCCACCTTGACTATTTCCTGACCAAGTACTCCTCCCACCACAGCACACACTGGAGCCATCTCAGAGAAACAGTAACTATAAAGACAGAGCATATATATATATAACTAATGTTATTGCTGTGATTTAGACAGCTATGGAGATATTATAACTGTTGAACAGTTGATGTGGTAGTGAGGACCTGACGAAGCTGTCAGGCAGAAGATCCGGGTTCAGCCCCTGAGCCTCTAAGAGATCATCTCTAATCTGCAGGAGCAACTGAGAGTCCTCGGCAAAGCTACTTGGATGAGGGTCTCGACCTTTATCGGTGCGGAATTTCAGCAATACTGGAGGAGAGACAGAGAGAGAGAGAGAGAGAGATGAAGTCAGAAGAGCTGTCAGGAAAGCAGCAGAGCATTGATGCGCGATGCTTGAGCTAGGTTATGAAACAATGTTTTGAGTTTGCTAGGGCTTGAAAAGGACCCTTAAATTGTAATTTAACTTGTAATAAAAAGTTATATATAACATACAGCTAATTCGAAAACGAGACGCAATTGCAATGTGAATGCTTGAGGATTGTTGGCAGGTATTACGTAATCGCTCATCCCCATGCAACATTGCCAAACACTGAAACTGACTTTCTTGACCACCCACTCATCACACCATCAACTGAGGCATGCTGAATTTCCACTAGGCACAAAGTGAACCACAAATATCATCATGCAGGAAGGAAAGATTATTTCTTTTTTACACACATCTCCATGAAATGTTTCCAGATAGATGTAATAATGTTTCCAGCTAGATGCACCAAAGCTCTGACTTTCTGAATTTATCTGACATCTCCATTTAAATTCCTTTCCAACACTAAAGTTCCTACATGCATATTCAGAATACGAATCCTACCGATAAGATAAAGTCAGAACCCATAAAAAAATAAAAACACTACAGTAATAATATAGAATTTCATTATTAAAAAATGCACCTTGTATCAAAATTCATCCAAACAAGCTAAACTAAACACTGCTTTTGCACAACAGCTCACTTTATAAAGGCCGTTCAAGTCAAACCAAGACTTTTGATTGAACAGAACACAGTTAAAAGAGTAAAAACTCCCTTTATATTCTCTACACAAGTCCCTGCTACACTAATGCAAATATCCCAGCATTCCACTTGTACTTGGATGCCATCAAGTAAAAAAGTTTTCTCAGTAAAAAAAAAAACTGAGCCAGGAGCCATGATCGGCCCACCTGCTTCATGCCAGATACAATGGCCGACCGGGAACTCCTTTAACGTGTGGATATGGCTTGGAGCGAGGTCAGGACTGTACGCGGGATGTGGCGATGACCCCCAGCCGAGTTCCTGTAATGTGGAAGTGGTGTTGGTGACTGATTGCGTGTACAGTTCCCACAGACGGATGCGTCTCTTCCGGAAGTTGGTGATGAGTTATCTGCCGATTTTCAAGGATGATGTTTTGCACAGGAACGACTGCAGTGGGCACCGAGTCACCTCGGCCGGGATCGCCGTTCAAGAACATACGGCCCTTTTTAAAATGTTACTGTATCGCGTTTGACGTCTTCTGTAAATGTCAGTTAGTTTTACGTCTTTGTTTACCAGAAATTACCTCCCAAGTCCCAGTTTGACTTGAACGTCCCTCGTACTTATCTGATTATTATTCTTGCAATTTTCAAATTAAAAACCTCTGAAAAAACGCATGAAATGAATGCTGCTCACGTCAAGATCACTTCTGTCCAAAAACACATTTATTTACTTACTTATTTCTTTGTATAATTTGCAATCTGAATACTTTTCAAACCAGAACAATAAAACAGGAAAGAAAACCTTATCTTAGCAAACATTTGCTTCTCATGCATCCATTTAATGCGTATGTTTCCTTTCCTAACTCACCTTCGGTATTTTTCAAAAGTAATACATGCATTAAAATAACACCTTAAATACAGGAATACATAAAAATAAAAAAATTCTAATAAGTCTTTAGACTAATACAGCTGTCAGTCAGTTTGTGCTCCACAGTGCACTCTGAAATTACATCAGACTTTGCTTGAAGGGTAGAAAGGATATAAATCAGTGGCACACCATCTGTCTCAGAGCCCCATCAGTGAGCTGACATAACCTCAGATAAATCAGTGAGATAACTTGAAGGAAACAGTT
Source organism: Clarias pachynema (assembly GCA_030014365.1). Classification (NCBI taxonomy): domain Eukaryota; kingdom Metazoa; phylum Chordata; class Actinopteri; order Siluriformes; family Clariidae; genus Clarias; species Clarias pachynema. Next base: position 22,197,977 of record JAQMYL010000003.1, on the reverse strand, counting down.
CTTCCTCAAAAGCAGCTCAGCCGTTACGTGCCATTTATAAGCGCTCTAATGTACTTGCTAACCTTTAAATGCTTCAACACACAAATAGGGCTTGTTTTTGTTTCCATCGGTTCACAACTATATGTGAAGCACTGGAGCATTTAAAGGCTTTTTTTTAAGTGATCTGTAGCTTTTTTTTTCTTTAAGAAAGGCGGACAGTGTTTTCAGTTTTAAAGTCACTGCACATGACTGGTCATGGACAGCCTGCCATGAGAAATCAGCTGTGACCTATGAGAATGCCAGGTGAGCTTATATAAAAAGATTCAGAGCAGACAGTGTTGTCAATGGAACCAACACAGTGTGACGACACAGTAAGCATTATTTTGACGCTTTCTATAATTAGACGAGAGTGAACTAAATGTACGGAGAAACATCTTTTTAAAGGTTGCATCCCTTCGAGGCAAAATTATTACCACCATGTAATGCACTAGTGAGCTTGGAAACAACCAAAAAATATTTTACAGTGTTGTGAAAAGTTTTTACAAGGCCATATTTGCATTTTAGAAAATTCTGAAAATCCATTAACATGTATTAACAATTTGGGGGGTCACTGAGTAAAGGTCAAGAGTTAATTTATTAAATCAGCTTGAAACTGGAAAGGTGTGTTTTTTTTTTTTGTTTTTGTTTTTTTTGTGAACCCTGTGCTTTGGGGAAAAAATTATTCACACCCCTTTTTGAAAAGCTTCCTATCTTCTATCTAATCTGACTATGATGATGATTCAAAGCAGTGGTCTGTTTCCACTAGACAAGAAACTGGTATTTACAGTTGAAAATAATTTAAATATATAAGAATAATCAAAAATTTTTTTTTTATCAAAGAGGCATGGTGCCATAGTGGTTAGCACTGACGACTTGCAACTCCGGGGTCAAGGGTTCGATTCCCACCTCGGGTCTGTGTGCATAGAGTTTGCATGTTCTACCCGGGCTTGGTGGGGTTTCCTCTGGGTACTCCGGTTTCCTCCCACAATCCAAAACATGCAGATTACGATGAGTGGTGTTCCCAAATTTACCCTTCAATGCCTCGTGCCCTAAGTTTCATGGATTATGCTCCAGGTCCCCTGCAACCCTGTACAGCATAATCAGTATAGAAGATTTATCTGAACCCATTATAAAGTTGGGATGTACATGCAGAGCTGTGAATCTTGTAGATATGCAGTTCATATTAAGTGCATCATTTTTATTTTAGAACATCATCAGAGTGTGTTTATACAGAAATATGGCACAAATATTTATTTAAACAATAAATAAATACATTTCTGGTGCTCTACTGGAGTGCATCTCTAATTCATATAATATGAACTTTTTCTTGCCATGCTCTCTCCTATCATTTATCTATGGTGCCAATAATTCTGACTTAATACTGTATTTGTCTATTCTCAGTTTTATTGGGGTGGACAAGAAAGACGCTTTCTAGTATTTCGTTTTGACATGCCTAGGTTCATTTGAAGAACATTTGTGTTAAGCAAATACAGCACTGTATCTTAACATACCAAGCAGATACGGATCAGATGATGTTCACATGCATCATCAGAACTGGGGAAAAAGTGTGTTCTGTCTGACTTGGATTGAAGCATAGATACTGGCAATATCTTGTGATGTTTCACGCACAAGAGTGGTCTATCAAAGGTAACACAGAACGGTGTGAAAACCAAATAAGAAAGAATTAGTGGAATTTTTAAGTGGAGAGATAAGATGACATTTGAGCCGGATTGGTTCAAGTCGTCTGGAAGGAAATAGTAAATCAAATATTCACTTTTTTTTCACATGAGCAGAAAAGCATCTCAGCATACATCTGACCTCTAACCTTGAGCTGGATGTCTTACAACAGCAGATTGGGTTCTGCTCCTGTCAGGCAAGAACAGGAATTTGAGATCACACTCTCCTGAACTAAACTGTTGATGAGAAGAAAAAAAAAAATAATAATCCAGTGTCCAGTTTCAGAGTTTACATCCACGATAAACTCAGGTGCTTGCTCTTGTTCTAAAGGAGAGACTAAACTTCCTGTCAGCGCAAAGCAGTCTGGTCATTCTTCGCTAACCTCTCACATAAACAAGGTGTTCCAGCCTGTAGACCCCCTGCTCAAGGGTGTTTGTTATTTTCCCCCCCAAAACCATATAAACTCTAGAGACTGTTTGTGTGTCAAATTCCCAGGAGATCAGCAGTTTCTGAGATAATCAAATCAGCCCAGCTGGTACCAACAACTAAACCATGGGTAAAAACACTTTCCCCTCATTTTGATGCTACAATCAAATGAAGCTCTTGACCAGAATTTGCATGGTTTTGTGCACTGTGCTTTTGCCACAAGTCTAAATGAAGAGATAACTACATAAATGTGCAAGGGTTCCTATTAAACTGACCATCGTGAACAGTGCCTTCATCTCAACACGGTTTGCCGACTCTCTGTCGTTCCGTCAGAATCTTAACTGGGTAATAGCGTGTAACAAGTTTGTTAACAATTAACTAGAGGATGAACTAGAATAGAGAAAGTGTTTTTGATGGAGGATACAAAGTGCTTCTGTAAATCACTCCGGATGAGGATGTCTGATAAATGCTGTAATCGTTACTAAATAAGCAATTTAACCATCATCAAATATTCCATATATGAATGCAAAAGTGCAGTAACGCATTTAAATGACATGATTGAAGTTGATCGAGTCTGGGCTTGCATTAGTTCTTCTTAAGCCCTTTCTCCACGTTCACAAATCTGATTCTAAACCGCTACGATTCAGAGATTGTAGGTGATCGTACAGCAGAGATAGTCACAAAGTTTATCAGAGGCAAGTATGGCCTTTCATGTTTCAGGAGAAAATGTAGACATCAAATAAAAACATTTTTTAAAAACTTTATTACTAAAAGTTACTTTATTACTAAAAGTTACTCAAAATTTGTTTTTTAGACTTCATAGGTGCTTCGTGCATTTTCGTAATGGTTCATTAATTCCAAAAAGAAGATGAATTCCTTGTTTAGTGTTAACCTTGAACAGTTTTAAGCAATCACTATAGAGAGAGAGCTTGTAAAAACCTTTCATACAGAAGGTGAAGCAAATTCATTACAGTGGCCTAATCCAACCTTTTGCACTTGACTACTAAATAGTATCCCCCTCCCCCCCACGAATAGATAATATATTGAGTATAGTGACGTTTATCATAGAAGTTGCCTGGCTGGTTCATAGCTTCTGTAAACACAGGTATCCAAAACATGGATATCTGGTGAGAAATGGTAGCAGTTCTTGACAGGTCTTGACGATCCTTAGCAAATTTCGAGGTGTCCGTAGATACTTTACAGGTAAATCGTAGAAAATCATGTAAATAAATAGACAAGTTGCGAATACGTTTGGCACAGGTAGCAGTTCTAGGTAATTACCTGGTAATCGGAAATACATACATCGTAAAATATTCTACATAGTGCAATGTGGGATATGGGCTTTATGTATAAATTTTAGATAGACTCAGGACAACAAGTAGAATCTGAACAATTTTTTTCCCAAATGGGATTTTATGAATAACAAATTTCCTGCCTAAGCATTCATATAAACAATTTACCAATACATTTGTTTGTATCCAGGGGTATGTTCGTGGTATGATCCTGCAAAGGCTGAGCTGCATAACTGAAAGAATTAGTACATGCTATCTTCTGGAGGCACGGTTTTACTCTTCAGTTGTGGTTTTGTCGCTTTTTCCGCTCTCTGTGAGGTTTGCTGTTTATGGAATTTTAAGGGTTGTCACTAAATGGAAATTAACGGTTTTACACTTTTCATGTCATTGGCATATGCCTGTGAGCATACAGAAAATCTGTTATAAAAGCTTTGATTTGAACTACAAAAAAAAAAATATTAAGCTAAAACTAAAAGAATAAAGATGGATGAAAAGCGTACCTTGTAGTAAAAAGTAATCTGGTGGTGTACGCTTGAGATTGCGTTTGGCCTCCTCACTTGTCCAGTCAATCTCTAGAGATTCTTTCAGAGAGCAGAAACTGGCCGTCTACACACACACACACACACACACACACACACACAAAAAAAGAAAAAGACGGTGGATAAATTCAGATGATTAACGTAATATAATGTTAATGTTATCAACAGGAGACGTTCAGGATTAACGCACCTTTTTCACCATGGTAGTCTCATTAGGATCGATTTTAAGTTTCTTTACTTCAGGCCCATCGTTAGCCTCTTTCGACTGTTTTACCACCTTCGGCTTCTCTCTGAGGGAAACAGAGACACCATGAAAATACTGTACAAAAAGAAACACCAGATAATCAGATAACAAAAGCACCTCGTACTCCACATAATGATGCTCCGAGCCCAGGTCAGAGAACATGTATCCATGGTAACCGAAGACATCCCCACAGAAGACTTTAATGTTTCTTTTGGAGCAAAGCTGGTCCACGCGTACCATCAGGTCTCTGGAGCATCTGGTCAGGCAAACCTGGTTGCAAGAGAAATAATTACGACTTAACAAAGCAAAGTCACCTGAAGTGAGGGAATTAATACTGTTCTCAATTTTACTGCTGAATTTGAGCCTCTGCTATTTTAGAGATGGGTGAGATGTATGTACGTGACTGTAACTTTCGGATAGAACGCCTGACATCTTCACCTTAAGCTGCTCATAGCTGCTAAAGTCATTCTTTTTTTTTTTTTTACTTCAGATTGGCCAAGATGATTTGGAACCATATTACAAACATCAAAATAGCAAAAAATAAAAAAAAGATCAGGTCCATGAACTAGTAATTATTAGAGGTTGGATTTAGTTACATATGGCAATCCTCTTTTGTGGCAAATCATGTAACAGTGACCGCAAAATCTTATTATTATTACTCTGTATTTAATTTACAGTTGAGCCGTGACAGATCGCGAGTTCGATTCCCGGGTGATGCTGTAACCTCTCGCAGCCGGAGGTCTAGAGAGAGCTGATTGGCCGAGCT
>JAQMYL010000003.1:22161762-22183892 GCA_030014365.1 Clarias pachynema | reverse complement strand
TTCATACACATTCACATTCCATAAAAACTTAAATAATTCTTTTGATTGTGTAAAGCTGCTTTGAGGCAATGACAATTTCTAAAAGCGCTATACAAATAAAATTGAATTGAATTGAATTAATGCTATTTTGTTGTATGCACATTCTGTACTTTAATAAATAAATAAAAAAATTTTTTTTTAAAAACACTCGTTCGAACGTAGGTTAACGATAACAAAACATTTGATAAAATAGTACATTTTAACATTAAATATAAACAACTGATCAATATATTTGAACAACTGCATGAACAGCATCATGATACTATGAAACTACAAAATTTGGACACACCCTCTAATTCCATGGTCCTGATTTTTATTTCTTTTAAACCTTTTAAAACAATGCTGAAGGCATCCAAAATATGTAATAATCTTTACACAGTTGATATTGAGATGTGCTTGCTACTTATGCTGTGTAAAGATGGGTTTTGCAAATGCAAAACTTGACAATATTGTTCTTGCAAGTATTATTCTAGAATGTCTGACTTTTGTGTCTTAAAATAACAGCTGACTGTTGCTGTTGTTAGTTATTTACCTAATGTCATATGTGTTGTTTCAAAAATATGACATTGTCAATATTGTTCTAGAATGTAGAAAATAAATTGTGTCTAAACCTTTGACTGGTGTCGACATAATTTGGCAGCATAGTGGCTTAGTGGGCTTAGTCGTTAGCACTGTCACCTTATACCTCCAGGTCTCCTGGGATAGGCTCTGGCCCCTGCAACCCTGTATACAGGATAAAGCGTTAAAGATGATGAGCCGGATGATTAATGTTAATTAATTTATTGTCAATACCACTTATCCTGTGTACAGGGTCGCAGGAAGCCTGCAGCCTATCCCGGGAGACTTAGGGCACAAAACGTGGTACACCCTAATCTGCATATCTTTTTGAACTGTAGGAGGAAACCGGAGTACCTGGAGGAGCGAGGCCACCCTGCCGCTCCTAATTTTAATGTGCTGGAGAATTTTTTGTTTTTTTTTTAATAATGAAAAAAGCCTTACTTTGTCTTTTCTTTTATGTGAAGCCATTAAAAATATAACAGATTAACAAACAGCTGGAATGGGAATGCTACTTTAGGGAGGATGGGAAACTCCGCCCCTCTACAGTCACTTCGTAAAAACTCGGCCGTTGTCGTGGTAACGTCATCGTCGGAAAGCCCACCCCCTTCGCGTTGGAGAAGAAGAGTCGCCATTTTGAGTGATTGAGTTTCATTTCACCTCGCAACTGTAAGGACGGATAGACCTTCAGGAACGTTTCAGCATGTTACTCTTTGAAACTGTTAATGGGAATTTAACTGCTATGAACTGAAACTCTTCCTAAAATCAATCAAAGTCAAGTAACGCATAAGCCAGTTGAATCCTGAGTCGATTTTTTGCACTGAACTCTAGTCCGTTAGAGGAAATGGCTGTGGAAAGCATGACTGTCCATCCAAACTCCCCAACAGCCAACCACGAACACAACAGCCTTCTCACTGACGAAAGGTCGAGTAATATCATATTTCTCTCCAACTATTTATTTATCCTTTGCTTTTTAAGTACAAAAAGCATGGGCATTATTTTGCTTTTTTTTTTTTTTTTTACCTTTCAAAGGGATTAAAGTCGACTTTTTTTCTGGGAAACGAGTACAGAGGTAACGAACGCCATCTTGAAACGTTAACACGGCGCAAAATCTGGAAGGTCATATATCCGACTCACGGACATGTTCTGTGTCGAAACAGAACCGCGTTTACAAATCCAGACATTTCTTCGACGCTCTTTTTCCATCATCGAAGGACCAAAGTGGCCATTAAACAAAGAGCATCGATCACGTATTTCAGTCTTCCTCACAGTAAAGCGGAAAAACGGACCACGTCGGCGACTTAAAATATTCCATAGTGATCCATATATCCTATATATTTATATATTCTTTTAACGCAGCCTTATGTGTAACTGCTCGGCGATCATAAAAACAGTCGAGCTAGGTAATTAGCCGTTTATGTGAACGCAGCTAGCATCTCGTATCCAGGCCTTGTATCCAGGAAGCTAATCTAAGCTACTAAGAGGAGCTAACGCGCTAGGTTAGCTAACTTGGTCCCTACCCGCAAACTGGATAAAAATTCGCTCATGTCTAATAAGTAATTCGTTTGTGAAATTTGCTCTCGGTTTCCCTGAATTTTAAAGAAAGGTAACTAAATGTAAATGTAATCATTATCCAATAGTGTGCTAAGTGCGCTAGCTTACTAGCTGCACTTAGCCGAATGACTAGCCTCGGCGTTGCGCACAATCTTTGCATTTGCATGGAGTTGGTTTAAAAAGTGGTTTGTATTTTAAAAATAAAAAAATAAAAATAAAAAACCGCACAAAAATAGGAAAGCATAAAACCTCTGTTCTTCTATGGCTAGGAAGTCATATTCATTATATAGTATAGGTTTAAAGTCATAGGTATGGTTATTTCTTTTTCATAAAACCGCTTTAAACGCACTCTTTATAAAAAATGTATAATGTTTAACTATGGTACTGATAATTTAAACAAAATTATTATTACCCAAAAAATAATATCAGGGAATATAGATTCAACCAAAAAACAGTGACTAAAGCAGTCAATTACAAATAAACTAAACAATATTGAGTAAACCAGGAAATTGTTATTCAACAAGGAAATTAATTTTACTTTAGAAAAATTTAGCAAAACACCTTTTTGAGTTCTTTACTTTTGTCTCAGAAGCATTCCAGGTCTTAAAACGTGAAGTAAAACACTAGTACTGTATCAGTTTCAAGTCATTTTATGGATATTTCTTCAAAAATACATGCTTTATAAAATTTATAAAGTTTGACTATGGTACTGAAAATCAAAAAAGGGAATGATTAACCCAAAGAATAATAATGATTATCAGGCAATACAGATCAAACCAGACTGGACCAAAGAACAGTGATTAAACCAGTAAATGACAATTGAGCAAAACAGTAATGAGTAAACACTTTTTATAAACAATAATAAGACACTTAATAATGAGACAAATTCTTCTCAATGTCTCAAAAGCGTTCAAGGTCTTCAATATGAAGTAAAACACAAGTATAGTATAGGTTTAAAGTCACTTTTATGGATGTTTCCTTTTTTTGTAAAATCGCTATAACCTGCAAAGAATACGCTTTATAAAATGTATATTGCGTAACTATGGTACTTATAAAAATAATAATTATAATAAAAAAGGAATGATTAACCCAAAGATAATTTCAGGGAATAGTGATTAAACCAGATTGAACCAGTGAATTACAATTAAACAAAACGAGTAAACCAGGAAATTATTGTTATTTAACAAGGAAATAACTTTTACTGTACTTCTAATAGGATAGATGAGCTTGTCATATTGTGTAAACCAGGAAATTTAATTTACTTTAGAAAAATTTAGCAAAACACCTTTTTGAGTTCCTTCCCAGTGTCTCAAAAGCATTCAAGGTCCTAAACATGAAGTAAAACACAAGTATAGTATCGGTTTAAAGTCACTTTTATGGATGTTTTTTTTTTTTTGCATAGAAAAAAAAAACCTGCGAAAGCACACACTTTATAAAATGTATGTTTAACTATGGTATTTATAATTACAAAATTTTAAAGATTAACCCAAAGAAGATCAGGGAATATTGACTAAACCAGAATGAACCAAAGAACCCTACTTTGACCAGTGATATCAATTGCAGTTAAACAAAAAAATTTAAGTAAGGAAAATTATTACACAAACATTTTTAGAGTTTCTTCCCAATGTCTCAAAAGCATTCAAGGTCCTAAACGTGAACTAAAACACTAGTATAGGTTTAAAGTCACTTTTATGGACATTTCTTTTTCATAAATTTGCGATAACCTGTGAAAACGCACGCTTTATAAAAGATACTGATAATCAAAGGGGAATGATTAACCCAAAGAATAATAATCATATAAGGTAATACTGATTTGAACCAGACTGAACCAAAGAACAGTGATTAAACCTGTAAATTACAATTAAACGAAACAATAATGAATAAACCAGGAAAATATTGTTATTCTACAAGGAATTGCTTTTACTTCTAATGGATGTAAATGGATGAGTTTGTCCTTCAGAAAATTATTGCACAAATCCTTTAAAAAAAGTTTTTATTTTAATTTAGTTAATGTGCAAAGTCTCAAAAGCATTCAAGATCTTTAATGTGGATTAAAACATAAGTATAGTACCGGTTTAAAGTCGTATGCACATTTCTTTTTCATAAAATTGCATAAAAATGCATGTCTTGTAAAATTTGATGTGTAACTATGGTACTTATAATCAAAACAGAAAATGATTAAACCAAATATTAAACCAGCAAATTACATTAAAACAATAATGAACAAACTAGGAGATTATAATTTAACAAATAAATTGCTTTTACTTCTAATAGGATAGATGAGCTTTTCCTTCAGAAAATTATTGCACAAACACTTTTTTGAGTTCCTTCCCACTGTCTCAAAAGCATTCAAGGTCCTAAACGTGAATTAAAACACAAGGTTCATTTTATTTATTTATTTTTTCCAAATCGAGTGAGGTACACCGCATGCAGAATTCATCAATCCCTTTTTAAGTGTCAAAGTCCAAATGATATATTGATGAATTTTCATTGCTGTTAGTTTTAGGTGAACAATTTCAGAGCCCAGATTTGCCACAGGTCATCATTTTAGTCGACTGGTTTTGATATTGTTTCTGTTTGGTTGCAAAGTTAAGAAATGGCTCACGGTGCCCCGGATGGGTTGTTTATAGCTTTTGCTAGAGGGTGACCCGATTTCTCAGCTGTCTTGTCACTCACTGCATGGTCGAATAAGCTCAGTTGTCCTCATATAACTTGTGCTAAAGATATGACGCGTTTCTTATATTATGGTGATATAAATGATCAGGAAGAATTGTGATCCTTTTATATTTTTGCTAATGTCTACATCTCCTACTTGACTTTAGAAGCATAACAGTTAAGCTGAGTTTGGAGTGTTTCCCTTCCACACTAATATGAAGAAATATAAAGGTCATGTGACTGTGAAATTGGAGTTCAGTTCATGACGTGACTGCTGAGCACCAAGCCCTTACTTCTGTAATAGATTGATAGAGACAGAGTGCACAGAGTTCACTTTGTAGTCAATGTTGTACAATTTGTTCAAAAGATCTATCTCTCCAGTTTGTAGAATCCTGTGGAATAAAGATGTCTAATTTTTCGATTTACTGTATAGGGCTAAAATTAAGCAGGATTATCTTAATCTCAGATTATGAGGTAAAGTGTCAGGAGTCTTATTTTAGAGGTACACGCTATATAAAATTAGCAGTGCTTGATTTCCAATAAAGAGACGAACAGTTTGCGCACTCAATTATTTTGTCACATGGTTAGTAAAATAGTTTTTCATAATATCTATTAGGTGTGTAGGAGTATTATACAAATTAATTTGCATCATTTCAGTTCCAGTTGGACGAGCTCTTCCTTTTTGCAATGCCCCGCCACAATCTTGTGCTCAATCATTAACCAGATTACTCATTTCTTCTGGGAATTGTCATTTCAGGCCTGCACAACACCTGTATGTGAAATATTTGTTTTCATGTTGTTCTTTTAGTGGTTGGTCAGTGTTCAGAGAGAGAGAGAGAGAGAGAGAGAAAGTGGTTAACTTTTTAAACCTGTGATCGGGATTGTGCAGTCCAGTGTTCACAATAGACTGAAACAGATTTGTATGTCGTTACATTTGCAACATCAATAATTCATAACTTTTGAATCTAACTATATGTACCATAAAATCTCTTTCAGAAACCCACGACTTTTCAGTTCAAAGTTTTAAAACACAAATAATATAAGTCTTTATATTTCAATTGTGAGTACATTGTCTTTATTTCATTTAGCAATTTTGATGTTTAAATGTTACAGACGAGAGGATGAAGAACTGGAAGAGGGGGAGCTGGAGGATGACGGAGGTGACGTGGAAATGCCCAGCACTGAGGGACAAGAGCCCGAGGAGAAGCCCGTCCGTGTAAAGGAGCGGCACGGCAGCGAGTCCGATGAAGAGAAGGCCCATCGTCGCAAGAAGAAAAGGAAGAAAGAAAGAGATAGAGACCGAGAGAGGGAGAAGGAAAAGCGCAGATCCAGAAAGAGACGCAGATCCAAGCACAAGGTATGTTGGAGTGTATGGGTTGGTGGGTGTATGTCTGGATGATAATTTTTGCGGTGTTTGTTGAGGTTCTGACACGGTTTGATTTACGTGGTTTAGCGTCATGCGTCGTCCAGTGATGACCACTCGGACTTCAGCGATGAATCTGACTACAGTCCCAGTGAGAAAAGGAAGTATCGGGAATACGGCTCTCAGTACCCACCCTCAGTGAGTGTAATAAGATTTTCATCTTCTGTTAAAATAAATAACCATCCAGTATATTTATCATCCATCAGAGAGTGAACCAATAGGTTGGTTTTTCGCAGGTGTGTTTATAAGCTAAAGATTGAGTGAATTTAACCTCAATATGTGATCCATGTTCCAGTCTCATGGAGGCTACGGTCCTGCACCTCCCTCAGGACACGGAGGACCTATGTCAAAGAAAGGCAGCTACATGAAAATGGACAAACAGGGGTATGGTGGCTATGATGAGTATGATGAGGAGAACTATGAGGGTGAGGAGGATGAGGAGATGGGTGATGATGATTATGATGACTTTGCCAAGGAGCTTAACCAGTACCGCAAGGCCAAAGAAGGTGGACCATGCAGCCAACGTGGCAGAGGTACACACTAACGCTCCTGTAATAAAATACAGAAAGCATAAGGGCATACTCCGTCTTCATTTGTTATTAACCAATATGTTAACGTTGTGATAACTTGTAGGTCTTAAAGGTCGAATAAAAAACCTGAGAGGTCGAGGCAGAGGAGGAATGAGGGGCCGTGGAGGCAGAGGCGGAATGAGAGGTAGAGGACGAGGTAAAATGGGAGGCGAGAATGACGACGGGGACGGCATGTATGGAGATGAGATGGAGGTTAGTTCCAGCTTTAAATCGATTTCGTCATTTGGTGTCACGATCCACAGATGGGTCAGTAATTTGCATTCATCTTTTTACAGTATGGTGAAGATGACTACGATATGGGTGATGACGATTACGATGATTATTCAAAAGACCTGAACCAGTACAGGAAATCCAAAGACAGAGGGCGTGGTGAGTTTAAACATTACACCACCCTGTTGAATAGGTTATATAACGTTTAGCAGATTAAGATAAACCTATTGTGTGCTGAATGTTTTTTATTTTTAGGTGGCAAAATGGGCCGAGGTCGAGGAAGAGGGAAGGGGGGCAGAGGCATGAACCGCGGCAGGGGCAGGAATCGAGGGAGGGGTCGTGGAGGAGACATGTGTCACGATGATGACAACAGTGGAGATATGGACATGGGGGTAAGAAATAATATCTGCTCACAGTGCCTAGGCCTGCTCTAACCACAGGGCAGTTTAACAAAAAGGTTTTCACCATCTGAATGGCACAGACAAGTCTGGCAAGTAAAAACCTGTTACAGCTTTGTGTGCTGCATAGTGCGGAGGTATTTTCAGGATGCCTCCAAAGGAAACCCCAATAAATCTAGCTAATGGTAGAGTGCAAATATATATACTAGTACTATATATAGTGAAACCTCAGATTGCGAGTAATGTGGTTTACGAGCGTTCCGCAAGACGAGCAAAGATTTTTTTCAAAGGTAGAGTGCAGGTTAATTTGTTTTATTTTTACTTTACATTAGTGTGTCGCTCAAACGAGTGTCATTAGAGAGATTTCTTGTTTATTTTCCAGATAAAAGTGTTTCCGTTGTGTGCGTGAAAAGAGTGGGGGAAGGGTAACTGTGTAAGACGAGAAGGGGGAGAGGGGAGCTTATTTTAGATTCACACACAAACGGAAACACTTATCTGTCAGGATTTTTTATTATCCCCAACCCCCGCCCCCCCTTTATATTTTTACTTTATATTTTGCAATTATTTTTATGTATTTATTTTTTTGGTCTGTGGAACGAATAATTTGAATTTCCCTTATTTCTTATGGGAATTTGCTTTGGTTTACGAGTGTTTTGGAATACGAGCCCGCTTCCGGAACGAATTATGCTCGTAGTCCAAGGTTTCACTGTATACTGAAGAAGGCAAACATACTCTATACTCTGATGTCTCTTAGAGGTTGTCTTGGCAATTAAAATAACAGGTAATTATGAATCAAGCTAAGTAGGAAATGTGTCTTACTATTTGAAACACTCAACAATCCACTCGTCATAACAGCCGTTACAGTGTAAGCCGGAACTGAAAAGACCTGTGTATTTTGTAGGACGGATCTGGTGGCCAGAGAAAACATGACCAAGAAAAGCATGGGCAGGACAAGAAGGGCAAGGCCATTTGCAAGTACTACATTGAAGGCCGCTGTACCTGGGTAAGAACACTAAATAAATGCATGTGATTTGGATTATGGTGTAGATTTCATGATTATTAATATCATACAATTTTTTAAACAGAAATCTTAGTACCAAAATGTGTGCTTGTTATTAAGTGCAAGTTGCTACTGTTCTTATATTTTAATATGTGATTAACAGGGGGAACACTGTAACTTCAGTCATGACATTGAGTTGCCCAAGAAGAAAGAACTCTGCAAGTTCTATATCACTGGCTTCTGTGCCCGGGCTGAAAATTGTCCATACATGCATGATATCCTTTACATTGCAAATGTCTTTTATCATTTAGTAGTAATTTAATTTAACACAATGTTTTGTCTTGCCTACTACTGCTCAATAGTTGAGTATAATGCATAGCCTGGTGCAGACCATTCCTTAACTCTGTAGCACGTGACTTCCCCTGCAAGCTTTTCCACACCACAGGCAACTGCGTAAACGGAGATGACTGTATGTTCTCTCATGATTCTTTATCAGAAGACACACAAGAACTGCTAGATAAGGTAAGCATGTCCATTGTTGGTAGAATTAAAAAAAAAAAAAAAAAAAAGTATGTATATATCTCATTCTCCCGTTTATCCCTTCTCAATCTGTGATGTTAAATATAATTACAGATGTTGGCCGAGGATGCTGAAGCTGGTGCTGAAGATGAGAAGGAGGTGGAGGAGCTGAAGAAGCAAGGTATCAATCCCCTCCCCAAACCCCCACCTGGTGTTGGACTCCTACCCACACCACCAAGACCTGGCCCAACAGATTCCTCAAGTCCTGCCGAATTTGGGGCACCAGGGCCTCAACATGGAAGCATACCTTCCAATGGTGCCTCATGCCCAGGCACCGAATCAGCACCAGGGCATAAGGGACCACCTCCCCCCTGCCCAGAAGGAGGATCTTTCCAGGAATCACCAACCCATGGTTCGTCTCTGCCACCCGCCGGTGCACCGCCTCCGTGTGGAGGTAACACGGGAAAGAAGATCCCATCCTTGTTTGAGATTGTCGTGAAACCCACTGGACAACTAGCACAAAAACTAGGCGTCAGGTTGCACATTCTTTCTTCTTTCTTATAGTTTCTATATAGTCCTATTTATTGATGTTTGCACAAAATGCTTACCAGTGTATGCATCTTTTTCTCAGAGGTCCAAATCCTGGCACTGCTGCTGCAGGTGCCGCAGGAGCTCAAGGCCCACCTCCATGTCCTCCAGGTGGACCTCCACCTCGTTTCCCTGGTGGCCCACCGCCCGGTCACATGCCACCAAATGGGCCTCATGACCTGCCACCCATGGGCCCACCAAATATGAATCAGGGGCCCCCAGGAATGATGCAGAATTTTGGCCAAGGAGAAGGACCTCCTAACCAGGGCATGATGCCACCCGGAGGTGGTTCTGCTCGCAATTTCTATGACAATTTCTACCAGCAGCAGCAGCAAAGCATAGGAAATGAAGGGGAAGGTGAAGAGGGTGAGCTATTTCTTTTTTTTATTCCACCTGGAAACCAGAAAATTAACACCAAATATGAGAGAGAATCTTTAATTTTGGAAAGTAGGAGATTATATTGTTGTGGTAGGTGTTTGCTACTTAGCTTTTTCACTACATGAGGGTTACTTTTTGTCTCCTGACATAGATGATGACTACATGACAGGATCTGGTGGAAACTTTAACGAGCAGTCCTCAGGGAATCAGAACTCTGGAAATATGGATGGCCCATCCAGTGGAAGCTCAGCTAATCAGTCTGGAATAACAGTGCCAGACTTTTTGCCTCCAGCACAGCGTGTGCTGTTTATGAGGATCCAACAGAACCAGCAGGAAGAAGAGGAGAGGGCCAGGAGGCTAGCCGAAGGAGGACCTGAACGAGACACCGAAGGTAGTTTTTAAAGTCCTTTATCAGTATGATTATTTTTGTAGAACTCAGTTGATGTATAATCAGTTTTCTGTAAGTAAACAATTGTTTGTTTTTTTTATGTTGGAAAGGGACAAGTTGATCATTTCAAACTCATTTCCCTAATTTTCTTTTTTGATTCTGTAAAGTTGCTTTGCGACAATGGCAATTGTTAAAAGAACTATGTAAATGAAACTGAATTAAATTAAATTGAAAAGCTAGTTCTGGGAAATGTCTCAAGGACCGTACTTTACATGACCCTAACTAATAGGTGTAAAGATTGTAAACACCATGTGGTTTTCAACTGTCTAATCGAACTCGCTTCTTTCACTAGATGGCAGTATTGGTCATTCATAAATTGTGAACATTGTATATGCAGGAATAGATCAAAAGACTATTAGCATATAGTACAAATGCTAGCGTTTAGCCATTTATGTGCTAAATGGCATATTTTTTCATGAATGCTATTTCCTTTGTCTTTTAGGAGATTCAGCAAATTGGTATTCTAGTGAAGATGAGGATGGTGGTGGCAGTGTCACATCAATCCTAAAAACCTTACGGCAGCAAAGCCAAGCCCAAGGGCCCTCGAAACCCGACGGTGCTCCCAGCGACCCCAGGCTTCAGAAGGCTCAGCCTGCTCCGGTGCCCAGCAGACCAGCTGACCCTAGGCTGGCACGAGACCCTCGCTTATCACGAGGCGCTGAATCCACCCAGGTTTCAGAGACTAATCTCTCCTCTCCTCCGTCCTCTTCAGCTCCCACAGACCCACGACTTGCACGTCAGACTGCTACATCCAAACCCGAGCCCCCACTCGTGTATAAACCACCACCCCTTACGTCTGCTGCTACTGAGGAAGAGGAGGGCGAAAGAATGCTGAGGGACAAACCCGTCCCTATACCTTTGGATCCATTAATGGGCATGGCTCTGCGTGACCCCCGCTCACAGCTCCAGCAGTTCAGCCACATCAAGAAAGATCTGGTTCTAACCAAGCCTTCTTTTGCTAAGGCTGTCCTTTGGAGTCCTGAAGACCTAATTCCCATTCCTACCCCCAAGCAGGACTTTCTCCCACTGCCTCCAGGTATCCCTCCTGTTGCAAGCATCGATCCACGGGTCTCTCGTGCCCAGCAGCAGCTCCATACTGCTATTTCAACGCCCCTGCCTTCAGCGGCTCCCTCTGCCGAACCGCCCAGCCAGTCCTCATCTTCCTCCTCCTCCTCCTCCTCCATACCAGATTTTGAGCTGCTCTCTCGTATACTTAAGACTGTTAATGCCTCTTCTTCCAGTCCTTCACAAACCTCTTCATCTGCCGTTCCTCCCGCACCCGTCCCAGCCGAAAAGCCGATGGACCCTCGCATGGCCCGTAAGATCACGGCGGATCCTCGGCTGCAACCGCAGAAATCCGCTCTCAAGCAGCCCGCAGAACCTACAACGTCACAAACCTCTGCATCTGCTGGCTCTCCTGCGCCAGGCTCACCCACACACACTATCGCGCCCTACGACCCACGTATGTTCTCATTGGGTGGAGCAGGGAGAGGGGGTACAGGGGGTACTGCAGGGTCTGGCAACAGTGTCCTTAACAGCATCAGTCTATATGACCCACGCACACAGAGTTCAGACAAACCTGAGAATACAGAGGTCACCACCACCACCACCACCACAACAACAAGTGAGACAAAGGTCAGTGACAGCGTGGTCTCTACAGCAAAGCCAAAGTCCAAAGAGCCGCTCTTTGTCCGAAAATCAGCGTTGGACCAGCCTGAGCCGGAGAAAAGCAGCAGCGAGCAAACCACTGATCGTTACAATAGTTATAACAGACCTCGGCCCAAGCCTTCGCCCTCACCCAACGCAGGAGGTGCAGGAGGAGCTCCCACAGCAGGAGGTTCCTCCCAAAATCCTCAGGGCACCGCCGGGGCTACAGAACCACCACCAGCAGGAGTCCACAACCTTCCTGTCTCTACGCTCTTCAGTATGGTGAAGCAAGCTAGCAAGCCCAGTGGCACAGGCAGCCCATTCGGGGGCAACAGCCCAGCACAGCCAGACACCACTGAACAGGACAATGCCTCCTTAAAGGATGTTTTCAAAGGCTTCGACCCTACTGCCTCACCATTCTGTCAGTGATCTTGGACCTGCAGCTCTGATGCTAAAGCCAGCATGGGCCACTTTAACACCATGTCTCAGTATTCACAGGAATTTATATGGTTCAGAGGGAATATATCAAGGATATACAGTGGGGGGATGGGGGGGGAGAAAAACAATCTCTATAAATGTGTCTATTTTAAAAACCAAACGGAAAAGATATTTAAATCAGCCATTTTTAAAAAATAAAAAAAAAAACCTCAGAACGTAAGAATAACGTGGGGCTTTTGAAGAGACGGTTTCCTTAGCTAGTACGCTGCTCTGCTGTGATTTAGCTGAAGGTTGACCCATATGCCATTGTGAACTGCCTGTTCTTTCTCCCAGACCCTTCTCATCAGCAATGTAGATTTCTTGTTCTTATCTTTGAGTACAAGGTATGATAACGTCAGTAGATCAAGCACTATAATGAAAAACAAATCGCAAGACCAATGTGCACGACCACACTCATGCTTTAACAGGAGTGCTTTCACCTACCTATCAGTGCTTAAAATTCTTTTAAAACTGTTTTAGCGCTCTCCTCGTCCTCACTCAGTCAGATTTAGGTTCTTTTTTGTTTTTTTTCGTTTTTCCCTTCAGTTTTTTATATTTGTTTCTGGGCACCTTTGTTCTGCTTCGGACTATGAACCTCTCTTTGTGAGTAACGGAACTGTATACTGAAACCGACATCTGTTAATAGTCTTTGTGAAATTGTTTTAATTTATTTTTTTATACTTGAGAAATCTGTTTGTTTTTCATGTGGCAGTTTAAAATATAATCATTATGTATACACTGCATACAGTACATTTATATACATAAATATATATAAATATATTTTCCCACCTGTATTGTATATGGACTTGTGATGTGCAACAGTTAATGGGCACAAACGTTTAACTAATGCTTTTTGTCTCTCAACAAAAAGAACTCTGTTCTTTCCAACCTATCTTGAAACACGATTTTTTTTTTTTGTCACACGGACTACTTAACATAATCAACCTTTCTGTGTTTTGTTTGGATTTGCCCTTACAAAGGACTTGTATATTGATAAATGTCCATGTTTGACAACAGGTAACATTTTGTAATCATTCAGTGTAGGCAAGGTTGTGAAATATTTAATAAAGGAAATACAAGGTTCAAAGTGATAAAGGCTTGGAAGTGGATAATTAAGTGATATAAAAATGTAATTATTTTTTGGGTTCATTAAAAATTATTAATTTAAAGAGATGATGGAAAAAGAAGGTGGATGGGAGATGGAATGCATATTGTTGCTATAAGTGATGACACGAAGTGTCGTGTGTCTCAGATGTTCTTCAATGTTAATAAAAAAATTTAACTTTTGGCCAACTGCTGGGGACTTCAACCGGACGAACCATCCGTGATGGCTCGCAGGTTTAAAGCTCAAATGTAGGAGCTCTGGTCTTTGCCATATTGTCAGGAGCACCCGGATAATCCATAAATGGGCAGAACAAACAGGAACTGGCTGTTGGTTGTAACAAGCCTTACCTCAGTTATCTCTAGCTAGATTAGCTTCAGGTTCTGTAAAATACTAAGTTTGCTAATATTAACTTGTATGCTATTGTTACTTGCTGTTTGAGTGAACTCCATCATCCATACCCTACATGTCACGTACATTCACGTGTCACATGAAAGTGAAGTCAGATTCACTGTTTCTATTTAGCTGGTTGGGTAAAGTGATGTGTAGCAGACAGCGAAGGGTTTGACTTCTGCCATGCCTCTAATTATGATTATGCATAATTTTATGACTTAATGAAATATAAACTGATGAGTTGCATAAAAATTACCTCCATACAGTTATGAACTCTAGTCATGGGAACCAAAACTCTCATTTTCTTTCCTTCTTTTTTTTTTTTTTGTAAAACAAGGTTGCAAACATTTATTCCTGTTGTAAAGTTGGACGTTTAATTTATAGGGTTTGTGGGGGTTGACTCACTCACTTTCAGAGCCTACAGGTCATTTGAGGAACTGCATGTTTTGGCACTTCCGCGTCATTTTTCAGAACCAGAGGTTGCCCTTGTTAAGAGAAATGAAAGGCTGATCGAAAGTAATCAACTTTGGTGTTTTAACACACCACCCCATTGTTGGTTAACTTCCTATTATGGTGCACCTCGTGTCATATTTTATTCCCTAGTGTAAGACTAATCGAGTAATTTTGTTCCATGGCTATTATTCAGAAGGAAGTTTTCTCTCCTGCTTTCTCTCTGATGGCTACGACTCATTTCCCCTACTTCTGTTCATGTACACTCCCACTTAGCAACCTGAAAACTCATCATCTCGTTTACAAAAACTCGTTCAGAATAAATGAATCATCGAAGCTGATTTTCCCCAAGATTTCCCCATCAAATCATAGACACATTTCCTATAATTATGGTAAAACAAATGTTAATTGTTCCTGTGCATAGTTTTACACATTAAACCTTTCCTAAACGGTCATTGAAAACATTTCCCCTCCTCTACCAGATTTTGATGAGGGAGCAAGATGTTTTAGCATAAGGAACTAAGCTAAATTTAGGGCAGAAGTTCTATAACTTTGCTTATGGACATTTTCATATCTTTGTTTCCTTTTATTTAAACTTCAGCTGTGTAGCTGTGCAATTTGTAAGCCAGTGACTCAAAATAAGTGAACCAGACCTTCATAAGACTTTGATGTTTTTTTTTTTTTTTTATACCTGTAATCCTCTTACAGCCACATTAAATGGAGAGAAGGCTTAAGTAAATATAGCATTCTTCATCTTCTTACGGTTGAAATGGGCCATGTGACTTAATGCGAGCTGGGCTTGAGAACCTAACTGCATTCTGTGTACTGTACTGTAATTTATTAAGTGATTTGTGTTCTACTATATCTAACGAGATATTGATAAATGTTTTCTCATGTTTACGTTTGGGAGTAAATCCTAGGCTCATGTAAATGCTATTTGGTGTTGGAAACAAACTCGAAGCAAAACTGTTCCAGCTGTTTTTGAAGATGATGCAGCTTGTTTAGACACACCGCATGCTGATATTGAAAGATGAGACCCAATGAAGGAGTGAGATCTCACAAAATCCAAATATTTACAACGGCGTGAACTTGTGCACATATGGTCTTCATCAGCTGCGGCGTGACTCAGAAAGAAAAAACCTGTGTGAGTTTGAAAAGAGGTGTAAACAGCTGATCTTATTATCAGCAGTATTCAGAGACCTTTCTTAAGAAATAAACTATTAACGTAATAGCAAACACTCGTTGGGCAGAATTTGGATAATGTCCACACTCGTGGAATGTTATCTCTGTTTTGAAGGATATACACTATTTGTGAAAAGTCTGGACACACCTTCTAATTCCATAGTCTTTCATTTCATTTTTATTTCTTTCTACATTGTAAAACATTCCTGAAGGCGTCCAAAATATGGAAGAATCTCCACTGAACAGTCAATATTGAGATGTATATCTGCTACTTATGCTCTATAAAGCCTACATAATGGCTCTAATCTGGGGTGGGTGTTTGTAAACTGGTGATTTCTGAGGATGGTAACTCTAAATGAACGTCTCCTCTGAAGCAGAGGTACGTTTTGGTTTTACTTTCCTGGGATGGTCTTCATGATAGCCAGTTTCATCATGATGCTTGATGGGTTTGTAAATGCACTTGTACCATACTGTTCTTGCAGGGCCTTTGCATCAAAAATCTAACTGATTGTTATTGTTGTTTTTAAATTAATTACCTAATTCTCTTACGAAATCTCCAGCACTGTTCTAGAATGTTGAAAATAAAAACACTAAAGGAAACAACACTGAAATAGAAAGTGTGTTGAGGGGTAGGTCAGTGGTAAGACATTAGCCTACGGTTCGGAAGGTCCCAGGTTCAAACCTCACGACCACCAGTTTGCCACTGATGGGGCCCTTGAGCAAGGCCCTTAACTCTCAACTGCTCGGATGTATAATGAGATAAAAATGTATGTCGCTTTGAATAAGGGTATCTGCCAAATGCTTAAATGTAAAAGGGTGTATCTCCCTTCCTTAAATCCAACCTTAAACACTATGAGCGCCTGCTTAGCTGACCCCTGTGTCCCGCCAGATGTCGTTAACCATGCTGTCTGTAATTCCCATGCTATCTTGACTCCAACCCTTCCTCAGACCTCGCCGTCCCATTTCCTGAGAAAATTCTCTTCAAGGAATTCCACCCCATTTACATTTTCCTCTATCAGGGATGACCCCGTTCTACAGCGAGCGGGGAAAAACAGATTCTATGTCTGTCCAGCAGAGTAAAAAACAAAAAAACTGCGGCTTCCTTCAGTGGAATTAAAAAATAAAAATAAAAAAAACTCCCTTCCACTCTTCCACAAGTTGTTCTTTTCCCTTTGTGGATACAATCTGAGCAAAATAGCCGTTATGTAATGTAATGTTACGGTTGCGGGTGAGTAAAATGCGTGCTGTGCAGCAGAAAAGGTTTTAATTTAAAGTTAGATTTTGCAGCGTTTCAGTATTTCTTACTTTTCTTTGTTTTGTCTTTTTAAACGGATGCGTGTGCGATCCTCGCTCATCTGGGAGTTATCCGTGTTAAATGGCCCATGTACGTTGTTTGCTTCTGCGTCCACTGAGCTGCGGATTTTCTCAGGTCCTCTTTCATTATGTCACAGCTGTGATACTTGACCCACACCCTACCACTGAACTCCTTTCTGTTCAGTATTACAGTTGTTGTCCATCGGGCAACTGTACATAGGATACCATGTGATACTATCTGTCCCTCATCGTGTAGCTCTATTTTTGTCTATGTTTTGTATTGTACCCATATCCGCTGTGAACAGGGGCACTGAGAGGAAACGTGCAGGATAGCCTTGCATGAAATATGGACGAATTCCCAGAAATGCACTGCTTTTGAAACAGCTGGCTATTTAGGGATCACATGTGTGTGCGTCAAGGGTTGACCCCTTTCCAGCATAATGCCATTACATTTCACTTTAAACCACAGCACTGCTGAACTTCTCAAATCTGTGACCACTAGGTTTTGATTAATTTCCTGTAACAGGGTCACTGACAGTCATTCCTGTTGCAAGGCAAATTGTAGGTTTGTTTTCAGCCTGGTATATTACAGTAACTCAGGGCTTATAACTATCCTCATGAAGTACTTCCATAGAAACAACTTACACATGTTGCATGGTCTACAAAATAAGTTATGTGAAGCCTTTATTTGTCACATAGTGAAATTCTTTCTTTGCACATCCCAACATAACTCAGGTCAGAGATGATACAGCACCCCTGGAGCAGACAAGGTTAAGGGCCTTGCTCAAGGGCCCAACAGCAGCAACCTGGCGGATCTGGGGCTCGAACCACCGAATTTCCGATCAGTAACTTAGTGCCTTAGCCCTCTGTACTGAAAAAACAGATATGTCTTTAAGGCATCGTTTAAAAATTTGTCTCTGTGCGCTTGACAACCAGTCCTGCCTTGATGACTGCCAGACCATTGAGCTCATACCTATCCTTATGAAGTGCTTCAAGTGTCTAGTCATAAAACACATAAAAAACTGTCTACCTACCACACCGGACCCCTACCGTTCCAAATACTCAATGGACTATGATCTACATACTGTCATTCATCTTGCTATGATGTACCTGGACAAAAATGGCAATTATTTCAGGATGCTGTCTAGATTTTAGTTCAGTATTCAACACAATCAATCCACTCATTCATCTTCTATAGTGTTTTATCCTGTATATAGGGTCACAGGGGACCTGGAGCCTAATCCTAGGAGACTTAGGACACCAGTTAGCCTAATCTCCATGTCTTTGGACTGTGGGAGGAAACCGGCTTACCTGGAGGAAACCCACTCAGACAGACCTTGGATGTGCAAGGCGACAGTGACAACCACTAAGCCACTGTGCCGCCCACAATCATGCCAAAAAACCCAATAACAAATCTGAGTCTGCTGGGTTTGGACAACTCGGTCTCAGCAACACTATGAGCACAGGCGTTCAAAGAACTGTACTCTTACTCCCCTGCTGTTAACCCTGCTGACTCACGGCCGTGCTACAAAGCACAGTTCGAACCACAGCCGTAGGCGTGACAATGGGCAACAATGATAAGTGAACAGAAACCAGCTCACAATATCTCAGACTAAAAAGATGATTGTTGACTTCTGGAGGACCTGAGTAGACTACTCTGAACAGCTATGGAGAGACACAAAAGCTCATGACTGAGGGTTTCGCACCTAGCCAAACCTGTCAATAACAAGCCAAGAAAGCCATACAAAGGCTGAAGAGAGCCAAACTCTCCACTTCCATCCCCAAATCCTTTTTAGTTGGAGAATAGGGACAATCCTTACCAGCTGTTAGTTTAGTTTTCAAGATAAATGGATTACTATGTAAACATTGTTACGTGCAATTAAAGCAAAAAGAAATATATTTTTCCCGCCTCTAATAGTTTGGAGGACAAAATGCTGTGCTCTAAGACCGCAGTATTGGTAAAAAATGTATGTAAATGCATACTGCCTCCTGTACACTGCCTTAATTATGAAATCCCCCTCTTTTTAATCATGTGAATAGCTTGTGGATGATACATTACAGTAGAGCCACGACTGCATGGGAACACAGTCAATGTAAATAGTGACACCCGAAAAGCTTTTATTTTCCACATCTGTTCAGGGTGTCATCCTCCCAGTAAGATACATGTGTGGAGCTCTGCAAAAGCAGAAGCTAGGGGCTTATTGCAAACCACATGGCCGCATCGCTCGAATTCCTGTGATTCCTCCTGGTGAGGTCACTCTCATTGTGCACAGTCAGTTATCATGCATACTGTAGTTATGACGATTGTGTATTCCGTGATCAATGCACATTCATGCAAGCGAATCTACAATGATCTTCTTGATGGATTTACAACATGATGAAATTCTACAGGGAGGGGTGTTGGCTGAACAGTGAATGAGGGTCTGTACACGCACTGACTCATTGCGTCATGTCAGAACCCACGCTCGACGACTTGACTCTAAACTCTGACCTACACATTCTCCCAGAGCAGGAAGTGGACATCCTCAGTGGGGTTTATTCGTATGATGGAATTAAATGCAGTTTTATACTGGAACATTAAAAAAAAATTATACAGGTTTTTTATTTTTTTACATTTCAATTTTATTTCACAAAATGCGTTCATAATGACATTAAAGTAAATGATACATGGGTTGTAAACAGTTATAGGTTAATTACTGCAAGAAGATCAAGTTAAATGCTTGACCCAATTCATATCACTACTAACTGAATATCCTGTCATGTTATGTATAGTTATGTTCAAAAGTTAGTACCTCCTCTTTAATAATTTTTTTTGTGTAAAAACATAAAAATCATCTGATTGTACCAGGTCTAGGGAAATACAACTTCAAAAAACACCAGTACAGTATATAACTTTTTCCACTTATTTATTTAACAAACTGAAGCCAAAAAGTAAAAGTATTTGGGCAATACCAATTACCCCCCATGATTTAATAGCTTGTAAATCCACCTTTAGCAGCAATAACTTGAAGTAACCATTTTCTGTACATTTTGTTTAATACTGTTCTTGAGAAGGTGGTATGATGCTTTAGCACTGTCAGCTTGAACCTCTAGGGTTGAGGGGTTGATTCCCGCCTTGGGTCTGTGTGCATGGAGTTTGCATGGTGTCTCCATGCTTGGTGGGTTTCCTCTGGGTAAACTGATTTTCTCCCACAGTCCAAAGACAAGCAGATTAGGGTAACTGGCCATCCAAGGTGTACCCCACTTTGTGCCCTAAGACCCCTGGGATAGGCTTCAGCAGCCAGGACCCTGTATACAGGATAAAGACAATGGTTGAGTGAGTGTTGTTGAGAACTTTAGGAAGCTCCATCACCTTCAACATGATTGCTTTTTGTTGTGTGTAAACTTCCTAACCAGTCTTTTATTCAAAAAATCCAGTTGCAATTTGCATGATCATTTTTCTTTTGCAGCATTTATATCTAGGTCTTTGAAAAACAAAGGGTATATAATACCTAAACATTTTGAACATATCTTGAATACATACACTACCAATCAAAAGTTTGGACACACTTTCTAATTCAATAGTCTTTCCTGATTTGTATTTCTTTCTACACTGTAAAACAATGCTGAAGGCATCCAAAATATGCAAATAAACTTCTTTGAACAGTTGATATTGAGATGTATCTGCTACTTATGCTCTGTAAAGCCTTCGTAATGGCTCTGATCTGAGGTGCTGTTGAGTGGTGATTTCTGAGGCTGGTATCTCTAAACTCTTCTCTTCTTCAGCAGAAGTACGTTTTGATCTTGTTTCCTGGGATGGTCTTCCTGTGATGAGAACAACTGACCTTTGTGTCTTAAAATAACAACTGACTGTTGTTACTTAATTATCTAATGCCGTATGTGATTTTTCCTAGTTTAAAAATCCCCAGGATTGTTGTAGAATGTAGAAAAATAAATCCAGACTTGTGTTCAAACATTTGACTGGTACTGTACAAAGGACAAGTACAAACTCAAAAGACATTATGTGAAAATATGAAGTGGGTTTATAATAAATTTTTATTTGAAATAATGTATTCAGGTTATGTGGGTCAGTCAGGTAGAATAATATATAAAAACAATAGAAAAATTGTCTAATTATTTATATCCTGAATATGAAGTTGAGTTTAAGTCTAATTATTGATAGGATATTCTTATCATATCTTTACCATGTTTTTAGCCATGTGTTACACTTTCTAACTAGCTGTACACTGGACCTAAATATACATCAGATAAGCCTTTTTAACAACATGGTAAATACGGAAAAAACAAGCATGAGTTTGGTCACTGCTGCAGTTAATCACTTTAAAAGAGACGCCCTGCCATGGTGCTTGATTTGCACCGGAGACGGCAGTTTAAATTGTGTATAAGCACTTCAAGTACACGGACTTTGCCCCAGGATCGTTTTGGCTCCAGGGCCTTTTCCTGTGCAGTGATGAATTTCTAGTCTCCCTGAGCTGTGATTGGCTGCCTGACTGTGAACAAGACAAGCCAAGAATAGGAGGAGGCGGGTTTCTGCTAGAGTCTCAGCAAGAGTCTCACCCCCCCTCTCTCTCTCTCTCTCTCTCTCTCTCAGTCTCTCTCTTCCTCTCTCCAGCTTTTCCACGGGTTAAGTTGCATCACAGTTAAGAGGTTTACAGTCTTGCTGAGGAGAGGACAGCATGCAGGAGTCCACCTGGCCAAAAGGCAAGTACCAGTATATTTAATCGTAACATTATGCTTGTCTTTATGACAACTTTTCTTTGAAGTGGAATAGAATTATTGTCCAATGCAGAAAGAGAAAAATAAAAGATGTTTAAAGTGAGATTAAAGGGAGATTATAAGTTATATAAGCAGTGCAGGTGACATTTGTTGTAATATTACAGTTAAAACTATTATATGCAATATAAGTTAATTTTCAGTAATGTGCTTCAATCTGGTACTGTTCAGTACGGTATGTAGTATATTTCCATACTTTTTATTGGATTAATGATATTATAAATACTGTGCAACTGTATAGCAGTTAGTTTTTTTATTATTTAGCTTAGAATGTAATTTACTATTTACCCAACGGTTTTGTTCAGCATAAATATGAAAAACAAACATATATACTGTATATATATATATATATATATATATATATATATACAGCTCAAAAAAATAAAGGGAACACTTAGTCCCGGTTTGACTTGAACCATGCATACACATATGAGA
>JAQMYL010000003.1:22138804-22161568 GCA_030014365.1 Clarias pachynema | reverse complement strand
AACACTTAGTCCCGGTTTGACTTGAACCATGCATACACATATGAGAGTCGTTCAAGTCAAACTGGGACTAAGTGTTCCCATAAATGGTTCAACCCTAAACCTAGATAAACTGTTTTATCAGTGTTAATGGTATTTAGTTGTGCTAAATACCACAATTTTATTTTTATTCAATTGTCCTACCAGCATTACTTACTTCTCTGACTTAAAGTTCACTCTCACCAGTTGGATATGTCTGTGGTTGGATTAATCCAGGGACAGGATATGGGACGTCAGGGCTGGATGTGGATTTGTAAGGCTAAACAATGGCACCAAGTGGTTAAATCTGGAAATCCGGAAATTGGATCATCTTGAGTCTTGTGAACTGAATGCATAATGGAGGTGTCCTAGTGAAACAGGGAATGATGAAAAAGTAATTTCCTTTCCTTAATATTTCTTTTCCACATATTTCAAGATCACTCAGCCTGTGTAACCCTGATTTATATTTGCACATTTCAACAAAATTCCTGGTCCACATTGTTTTTCTCTTCCCCTACTTGT
Organism: Clarias pachynema; assembly: GCA_030014365.1. Lineage (NCBI taxonomy): Eukaryota > Metazoa > Chordata > Actinopteri > Siluriformes > Clariidae > Clarias > Clarias pachynema. The sequence goes on along the minus strand of JAQMYL010000003.1, from coordinate 22,161,031 downwards.
CATATACTGTATAAATCCCTTCCCTTGGATATTTTTGTGAAGTGGCGTCAGACGTGAGTGAACCACACTGAGAGACCGTAAACACTTGGATGGAGAAAACATATGGCCTGGAGAGAGAGGAACAAGAAGATAAAAAAGGGAAATGTGGTTTTGAACAGTTTTAACACATGTCATGCCAGAGATAATAGAATTGTAAAAAAAAAAAAATCTGAGTTTACAAGCCTCGGGGTGTGTCTGACCCTTTTAGTGACCACAAATTTGCCTCTTTCTTTTTTTTATTTTTGTTTTTGCTTAAGCAGACTTATTTTCCTGGGCCAAATGAGGTGCTGCTTTAAACGAGTATAGCAGCAATTTGTCAGTCTGGGTATTATGGACGTCTTTCTCATATACTTCTGAGCAATTTTCTGAGCTGTCTTTTGTTTTTACTGCTTTTACCCAAAATATACCCATGTGTAGACTTCATCACATTGGAAACAGTGCTGCAAGCATGGCTGGATAAGGCGATATGAAGGAGCTTGATGGTTTTCACATGTTTAGTGGAGATAGAAATATAAACTGTATAAAACATAAAAGCGTATGAGTTTTGAGAGCCTTGAGTCTTGCTTGTGCTGGCGTGTAAACAGTGACAGGGAGAACTTTCTCAGCATGGCCTCTGATTAAAGGGTATGGAAAGAAGGATTATAAAATAAATGTAGGTGATACTTGAAGTTCTGTGTTCTGTTGTTTGTTAAGTTTAAGAATGTATCTCCTATATATACATATAATTTCAAAGAAACATTAAACTGGTATTTGCAATGTAGTCATTTTGGATTGTTCCAGGTTTTTCATTTTAGGATTTTGTTTACATTTTTTCGGTCTCATCTCTTTTTTCTTAAAATGCAATTCTCAAGGCATACATATTTCAACCAAAGAACTGGAAGTAGTTTGAGAGAAGACTTTATTGTCTGTTTTCGTTATTAAAATTCCAATTCTATTAGAGGCAACTGCTTCTTCAAATCTTTTTAATGCTTAATCTTTGCTGTTCTTTTTGTATTTCCTTAGATTCATGGAAATGCTGACGCGTTCCTGATCTCCAGTGGTCTTGAAGCACACGTCCAGCCAGGAGATTGGATGTTTAGAAGAATAAAACAAAAACATCTCATTTGCTTTTCTTTATCCTAAAGATGCTAATTGAGCTCTAGATCCAGTGACAGTATGGATATTTAACCAAAAGAATATCTTGATTTGGTAAAGGTGAACCAATCATGAATTAACCAATGCTAAAACCAGGAGCAAACTTTTCCTAGCTCCAGCTTCATCGTTAGAGAAGCCATTGGAATTCTGGGGAAAAGAATGCCAGCTAAGACCCCTATGTATTTAAAGACACCCGTACCAAAGCATGGTAAAAAGCCAAAACTGAGGGATCTTCTGTCTAGTGATATGATCAACCCCCCTCTAGGAGACTTGCGCCACAGCGCCCATGTTGGACCAGACGGGGAGACTGACATGTTCGGAGATGTTGGCTTCCTAAAAGGGAAATTGGACATGTTACCTGCCTTGGCATGCCCCTCACACCCCTCTTCCAACAGCATGAACAGACATGTTGATGACATATTTGAGGTAAAAGGCCTCCAGCACAGGTCTGACCCCCATCATAACTCAAACAACAGCTCTTCCATTTTTAAAAGCACTATCTCAATGCCTGCCTTCACTGCCCCCGAGCAACCCCCGCCAAAACCTCCTCGTCTGCACTTAGAGGAAAGCTCAAATCAGCATAAGAACCACCACAATCATCAGCAACACCCCATGTCTGTGTGTACGGAAGGAGTTGGACAGTACAGGGAACCTTTCCATGACTTCACCTTATGTACATCCATCCCTATCTTGAGACACCTTGTGCCCACTGCTGGCTCTTTTTCCGAAGCCTCCTCAGATGATTCTATGTCTGAGGGCTGCATTGCACCAGACCCTAAACGAGGCCTGAGTCTGGACTCTGATGCTGGACTGAGCAACGAGGACCTGCGAAGTGAAAACAGCGAGTCTCCCGCCTTCTCTCCCACCATGTCACGCTCAGAGTCTCTTGCTGGCCTCAACCTGGATCTTGGCCCATCTATTTTGGAGGACGTTCTCAGTATAATGGACCAGTACAAGAGTGAGAAAGACAGTTGTGAGCTGTGAGCTGGCTGAGAGTCTTTAAACATTGTTATGTGCATGTCCTTGCTTGGCCTTGTACTTCTTAGGCTCAGGGGATACAGTAAGTAGCACTTGGTATAAACTGGTTGTGACAGAACATCTACAAACTAATAACTGCATCTCTCACTCTGGAAATGCCCATCTGACATGGAGATGCAGAACGGAAAACTGGTTTTATATGTTGTTTATATTATATGTTACTACATTGATATTCTATTCAGTGGAGAGGGACTGTGATCTTTTTTTGTGCTGCCTTACAGTGTTATTTAAAAACACCTAAACATGAAGCAAATCCAGTGCAAAATGTAAAGAGTAGTCACATTTGCACATGACTGATGTGAAATACTGATTTCTCCCTTTTACGCAGTGTCTGTGATTGAAACCGGTTCATGATGTTCATATATTTATTAGGTGTTTATTTTTTGTTCTTTTGGTATTTCTATCACAAACGCAGTTCATTATTGATGAATATCATAATTTGAGATGTGAGCTTAACATTGTCGTGTAAATAAAATATTATTGAAACCAATTCAAGACTTTGATTTGTTTGTAAACAGTGAAAGAAAAGGATACATCAGGAACATGAATACAGAAAAATTATACAAGGAAAATGTAAAATCCTGGCTGTGGGACATGGTGCAAGAACATCAGTACAAATACAAAAAAACCACACAAATTTAATAACTACGAGGGTGTTGTGTGAATTTTACAAGGTTGTATTCTGTGCTAGTTGAGCACTTAAAATGAATGAAGTTGCCACTGTTAGGCCCTTGAGCAAGACCCTTAACCCTCAACTGCTTGTATGCAGAAATGGTCTGAATAGGTGTGTCCTGTAAATGCCATAAATGTAAATATTGTATGGATCAATGCTTCCTTGTTTTCACTTTGTCTTTTATCGGCTGCTGTATGATAAAAGTGTCTAGTGTCTAGTGTGCATTAACCTTAACTTCCTTCCAGGCAAAACAAAAACAAACAAAAAAAAAACATGAGAGATTCTATTTGGGTGTTATTGCAGAAGAAAATGTAAAGTTAAAAACAGATTTCACAATGGCCCTTACAATGAGATCTTATTCCCGAGGGGTCCATAAAGTATAATCAGTGGTAATACTGATGTAGTTTGTGTTTCACAAATGACTGTAGGTAAATATACAGTAGGTGGTTGATTCATGTTTTTGAGAAAAATACTTAAAAAAAAAAATCTTTAATAAAAGTTAATTTTTTTTGGTCTTTAAAAATACAAGACAATTCTATTGATTTATACTACACATTGTAGTGTATTTTTTTAATCTAGTTAATCTTATCATCATTTGAGTTGTGTTGATCAGCAATAGTCAGTTTTTAAGATCAATGTTTGACTGTCATCTATGTGTGATTCAGGCAGGATTATGAACATACACGTACTGTCCCCTTTTTATGAAGACCCAAACAATCATGCAGTTATTTAATCAGTAATCATATATATGCATCACAATGCAAACAAACAAACAAACAAACAAATAAATAAAGAAATAAAATCATGCAGATACAAACTAGTGATAGATGGGCTGGATTGAGCATTTCAGAAACTGCAGTTATACAAAATGATAATTAAAAAAAATCCTATATACAGGTTCATACATATGACTTGGCTTGCTTACATCAAATTGCATTGCATCTCCAAGGTCGGGGTTCAATTCCCGTGATGGTGTGTTTCCTCCAGGTACTCTGGTTTCCTCTCACAGACCAAAGACATGCAGATTAGGCTAACAGGCGTTCCCAAATTGTTCCCAAATTCTCAAGTGTGTGTGTCCTGCGATAGATTGGCCCCCCTTGCCCAGGTCGTGCCCCGCCTCCTAGGATAGGTTCCAGGCCCCCCTTGACCTTGTACATATATAAGTGGATAAATGGTATAGACAATGAATGAATGAATGAATGTTTCTATAACCCAGCGTTTTAAATACTCTAAGGAAAAATGAGATACAAGATACAAAAATAATTTAAAGCCTAAAATCTCTAACCTTGTCAATTAAATAAAAAAATAAATACAACAGTATTTACCTTTGAGAGCCTAAATCTGGACATAGAAACTCTTACAATACACAACAGAATTGAAACAAATTAGATGACAAAGCTAGTACCGAATTCTTTTTTTTTTTTTTGGCAAAAACAGCAACAAATAATCCAAAACATCATAGTCAGGGAGGATAAAAGGAGAAATAAATAACAAATAACAAAATATTCAAACAAATAAAACAACACACCCAGAAAATAATAATAATAATAATAATAATAGATTAGTCTTTAATTAAAAAAAAAAAGACTGTAAAGGAGCACCAGAAGGAGAAAGTAAAACTCTATCTCATATGACTCATTAATGTAAAATTCTAACAGCATTGTTTTTTTTTTAAACTTAATACTTAAATAAATAATTTTACAATGTCATTTTTAATGCAAGAAAGAGGGGTATACTGTTATTAAATTTAAATTAATGAATGAAAAAACTTATCAATTGTAAAGATTAAATTAATTATAAAATATTATCCTCCTCCTTCTCCTCTTTGCAGTCTGGGTTCAGTTCTCTTCCTGATTTCCGCTTTGATTAGTCTGGTCTGGACGGCTGTGTTTGTGGGTTGTACTTTGTGTGATCCAATCAGATGTAGAGTTTACACCACAGCAGCCAATCGTAAACGCGGACGAGGATGACGCTTTTAGGCAGCGACGTCGTGCCGCCTAGACAACAGAGTGTAATGTGTGCGCGAGCGTTAGTCGATGCCGTGTGTTTTGATGTGGCATGATTGTTTTTTGTCGCATTTTGACATCGTAGCTGCTGTCAAGCTGCAGCCGAGACATTAAACGAGGTGAAACGGCATTAAGCCATTACAAACATGAAGTGAGTAACGCAAACTGTTTGATAATTCCTGCAACACATCACCAGGTTTTGTACACTAGCTTGCCATGAATATCACCCAAATTAAACATAACTAAAATCCTCTTTCAGTCTAAATGTTACTCTTTACTGCAGGTTGAATATCGAAGGGCTGTTGGTTTATTTCCCTTATGACTACATCTACCCAGAGCAGTACTCTTACATGCTGGAGCTCAAGAGGACACTGGATGCCAAGGTATGTCATGTGCAGGTCATTCAGTCTCCACTCATCATCATCATCATCATCATGTGTTCTTCTTCTTTTCCTCCCTTGTTGTTTAACTCTGGTTGGAATCCAGTAGGTTACATTACCACCACCTGTAGGTCTCATTCCTCATCCCTCCTCTTCCTGGCCTCTTAAAACAGATCTTCCAGACCAGCCTTCCTTAAAAAGTCTAATGCATCCTTCCCAGACCCAGTTTTATCCTGTTCTGTGTTTTGAACTCTTTGTCTGGTACTTCCGCACACACTTTTTTTTGTTTTTGTTTTTGGCACGTTTCCCCTCAGTACCACTCATTATCTAGTTAAAGTTCTGTAGGTTGCATCACTGCCACCTGTAGAGCTCTCACTCCTCAGCTTCCCTGCTGACTTTCCAGTCTCAAAACTTGTATAACACCTCTCTTTATCTCCTCCCATTTCAGGGTCATGGCGTTCTGGAGATGCCTTCAGGGACTGGAAAAACTATTTCCCTTCTGTCTTTGATTGTTGCTTATCAGAAGGTGAAGATCTGTGTTATCTGTGATGTTTATAAAAAATTTTTGTTGTTGTTATGAAAAGAAGAAACCTGTTAAGTGTTTTTGATTCCTTACAGACTTACCCTCTTGAGGTGACCAAGTTGGTTTACTGCTCTCGAACTGTACCTGAGATAGAGAAGGTAAGTGACAACGTTGTGTACTCGCTGTTTCTGATATCTCAAGTCTAAACGTTGCTCATCTTCTGTATTTTAGGTGGTGGAGGAGCTGAGAAAGCTAATGGAATACTATGCGAAGGAAACAGGAGAGGAAAATCACTTCTTGGCTCTAGCACTTTCATCAAGGAAGAATCTGTGCATTCATCCTGAAGTAGGGGTCAAGTTAAAAAGATTTTATACATTAAGAGGATAATTGAGAGATGAGCAGTTATAAAATATTGCCGTTCCTCTATAATCCTGCAGGTCACTGCTCTAAACTATTCACACACCACAACATCCTGTGTTGTAGGAGCGAATTATTTGATAAGTTAGAATTGTAACAAAACTGGGTAATACAAAATATATAATCGTTATGTAATTGTATTGGATGTTTAATTCAATTATTATTATTAGTAGTAGTAGTTTTACATAGTACTTTTAAAAATGGAGAGAAAATGAAATGTGTGAAAAAATATGTATAAATCAAAATGATCAGATTGATGAGTATGCCAAGGGCCACCGTTTGGCAAGGAAAATCTTCCTGAGACGGCAGTAGGAAAAAACCTTGAGAGGAACCAGAATCAACAGGGAAACCATCCTCATTTGGGTGATCACGGATAACAGGGATTGATTTGCAGTCATGTTGTGTATTAGGAAGATGCGAGTTCAGTATAACAGGAGACGTGTTTAAGTTAAGTTCTTGGTAATTCCCATCTCTAAGAAATATCCTAGTGTTATGAGCCAGTTCAGGTAACTACTCATGTCCTGTGGTCTGAAACTGATTCTGTGTATAAGAGACTGATCCTTAATATTCATGTGTACAGGTAAGCTCTCTGCGCTTTGGAAAAGAGGTGGATGGCAAATGTCACAGTCTGACAGCATCATACATTCGTGCACAACGTCACAGTAACCCGAGCCAACCTGTCTGCCGCTTCTATGAGGTAAAGACGTAGCATTAATGCACAGCTCATGGTGATTTGAAAGTGCTTGCCAGTTGAGGTCAGTCATCCTAATAGTTTGAAATAATTTCTATAGGTAATGCAGTATAAATTTTTTATCACTGTTAACATGTATTTTATATTTCTTAAAATAAATGTTTATTAAAGTCTGTTTTTTTTGTTTCTGCGTGTGCAGGAGTTTGATGCTGTGGGCAGGCAGGTGCCAATCCCTTCTGGCATTTACAATCTAGATGATCTTAAAGATTTCGGACGGAGGAAAGGCTGGTGCCCGTACTACCTGGCACGCTACTCAGTATGTATTATCTTATCAAAAATTACAGCCTTTATACAGAGAGATTTTGATATGATATTTAAAAAAAAAAAAAGAAAAAAAGTGATGATTTGATGGGGAAAAAAATAGTGGATTACCTTGTATGCTTTCCCCACCAAAAGTATTGGAACGGCACGGCTAATTCTGCTTTACGCTGAAAATATTTGGATGAGAGTTTAAAAAATTACATTTTATTTTATTTTACATTTAGATTAATTAGATATACTGTAATTAATTTAGAACATGACACTTAGTGGGAAACAACCCAGTTTTTTATTGAGCAAACATGTGGAAGATGCAGTGCTAGTCCCAAGCCCAAATAAAATAGGAGGGTTGTGTCAGGAAGGGAACCGCAGGTCATAAAACCTGTGCCGAGTTGTTGTGTGGATCAGTTGTTCCACCGTGGCGACTCCTCAAAGGAAGCAGTCGAAAGACATCACCATCAAACCACAAACACCACAAACAACACCAACACTTTCTTACAATAACTGGGTCAAGCTGGCGACCCTCAGACATCTCACCAAACTGTTACATTCTTCTTTTGTGATGCTTTTTCAGCCTTGTATTTGCTGCTTCTTTCAGATGTTTGTTTTGGGGGGGGTTTCTGTCTTCAGTCTCTTCTTCAGGAAGTGTAATGAATGCTCAGTTGTTTTGAGTTCTGGAGACTGACTTGGTCCCTTCACTTTTTTCCCTAATAAAGTTCTTTGTTGTGTTTTTGGTTATTGTCCTTCTTCATAATGAGATTTTTTTTTTTTTTTCATTTAGACCAGATGAATTTCTCTGTACGTCTGCAGACAGAATGTTTCAGTAGATTTCATTCTGCTGCCATCATCATGAGTTATATAATCAGTAAAGATTAGCGAGTGTGTTGCCATGACAATACCTCAACATTTTTTGCCAGAATTTATTTGTTAATTTTTGAAATCATGTCTTTCTCCACATATTGGCCTTTCCATCACTTTGGTAGAAGTTAACCTCAGTTGGATCATATCTGCATTTCTCTTTTTTTTTTTTTTTTTTTGTGAATTCTTTACGATTCTTGCTTTAGGACGGGACAGTATTTATGTTTGAATGTGATGTTGATTTGTTACTGGGATAAGAAACTCACATTCATCACAAAATAAAATGTATAAACAGTTAAAAAAAAAAAAATTCCCTAATTCCACTGATTGATAATTAGATGTCTGTTTATTTAATTATTTAACATTGAATAAATGTACAGTGTATGATTTCCTTTCATTTTTTATTTCCTTTTTTAAATTTTTTTTTTTTTTTTATCAGCTTCTTCATGCAAACATAGTGGTTTACAGTTACCATTACCTCCTGGACCCGAAAATTGCAGACCTGGTCTCAAAAGAGCTTGCAAAGAAATCTGTTGTTGTCTTTGACGAAGCTCATAACATTGGTAAGTCAAATCATGTTAAGTGCTTTTTACTGTTATTTCTTGTATACATTTGAATGAAATGTTTTCCCAAGGACACAACACATAATACAGTGGCAAAATAGACAAGACTACTTTAAGTGCCGATAAGTTACATTAGGAGTGTTCACATGGACCCTAATATTTTACTAATATTGGGAATAATCATCACTGAAACATCTCTATCAGAACAGTCTGACCCGATCCGTCTCAATCAGAATAAGAGAGATGATGTAAATAAACCTTTGATGATCTGTTCAGTAGGTAAATATATATTAGCCATGTTACCACTTAATCCGATTGCTTTTCTTTTGTTGGAATAAATATATTCTCTTATTGCATCCAGGGAAACATTTGAGTTGGAACCTGTAATCAGAATGATTGGTTAGGGACCCCAAATATATTTCACGTGGGTCGTTTCTCACCTGCCAATAGAGCAGGCGAGAATAAGGTTGAGACTTTCGAGTTTAAAAGTCCTAAACTCCCTTGTGACCCTCTGACAGGACAGAAGAGAGTTAAATTGAATAAAGAATGCAACAAATGTCGAAACTATTGACTGTGATCACAGTGATTAAAAAAAAAAAAAAAATTTTCCAGCCTACATGACGAATCTGAACAGTTGTGTATAATCGTTCTTGTCATCCCAGACAACGTGTGCATTGACTCAATGAGCGTGAACATCACCAGGAGGACACTGGACCGCAGTCAGGCCAATGTGGACACTCTTCAGAATACCATCCAAAGGTGAATCCAAAGAGTTGACATTTATGCGTTTGTAGACTGTAGCATATCCTTTGTGTGGAATAGTGTCAGCATTCTTACTTTCATTTGAAGGATAAAGGAAACCGATGCTGCTAAACTACAGGAGGAGTACAGGAGATTAGTAGAGGGACTAAAAGAAGCCAATGTTGCCAGAGAAACCGATGTCTACTTGTCTAATCCAGTACTTCCAGCTGAAATACTTCAAGGTCAGTCTGTCCTCATACAGTTGCTTTTGTTTCTTGCTTTTTTTTTTTAATCACTCTTTTTACATTATACATTTATTTGACATTATTATACACCCATATATTTGCTCAGAGCGTCAGAACATGATGGAAATTTATATTTATTTATACCACAGCATTCTTACTATAGCAGTCTGTATGAAGAAGTTGAATGGACTTTGTTACATCATGTGTGCACTTGTTCTCCCTGTACCGGCTTCCTGTAGCTAAACACGGGCCAGCACCCGCTTACCTCGAAACTCTAATCACACCTTGCACTGCACCACGCTCCCTCTGATCCTTGACTGGTCCCAGTATCTGTCGGGGATCGAGGAAGATGTGCATCTAGACTGTTTTCTGTTGAGGCACCTACTGTAGGTGGTGGAACGAACTTCCTCTAGATGTCCGTACACTTGAGTCACTGGCAATCTTTAAGTGATGACTAAAGACTTGGGTATTTAGGTGAACTCTCCATTACAAAAAAAAAAAAAAAAAACAGTGTTGGACTGATGGTACTTTTAGTAACCTAGTAATCCAGTGTAAAGATGTATCTAATTGAAACTTCAAAGAACTTTTGTAAGTCGCTCTGGATGAGAAAATTTGCCAAATGCCGTAAATGTAAAGCAGATATGTAACATTTCCATCCTAAAAAAGCTTTGTGAGACTCGTGTAAAACGTGCCATTTTGATTTACATTCTGTAAGTCCATAAGTAACGGAAGTGTTGTACGAAAAGATTAAAGAAACATAATTGTGTTTTCTTCTCTGTCCATCATAGTTTCACCAAGACTGTCTAACACTTGGGTATTAGTTCTTTTCTTTAAGGTTACGTACGTTGCCATGTCTGTGTCATAGACAGAATATGTGTGCTATTCTCTTCTCTATAAACCTATGCATATGCTGAAACCCTGCAGCCACCCTGAACCTTCGGATAAGACACGATAGCCAAAAGTATGTGAACACGTGTCCACGACACCAATTTGTGGTTCTTTCCAAGTCTGTTGCCACACAATTGTAGAAAATGATTTTGTGCGCTATAGTGTTATAATAATAAGTATGTGATTTGGTAAGGTTGGTGTAAAAGAACTCGGGTAACCTCCACAGAGCCACAGACCTCAATGCCACTGAACACCTTTTGGGTTGAACTGGAAGGCCGACTGCACCTCAGGCTATTTTGGCAAACGGGGCACTAAGTCAGAAATGGAATATACAAAAAAAAAATCACATATACTGTAGGTGTAATCGTCAGATGTCCTCAAACCTTTGGCCACATAGTGGGGTGAAGTGAAGACACTGCATATAAATATCCCCAACATGGCTTTCTTCCCTTTATAATTGAAATGACGTGTAATAAACTTCCATAAAAAAGTTCTTTGTTTTGTGTCATGTTCGCTGCAGAGGCCGTCCCAGGAAATATCCGCACAGCCGAACACTTTATAGGCTTCATGAAACGTTTCCTGGAGTACCTCAAGGCTCGGCTGCGCATCCATCACGTTGTGCAAGAGAGTTCTCCTCAGTTCCTTAAAGATATCTTTGAGAAGGTGTGCATTGACCGCAAGCCACTCAGGTGAGGCAGGTCTGACAAGTGTGTTTTCCTGATTCTTGGTGAAACTTTTTTTATTTTTATTTTGTGCAGCATAAAACACTTTTTAAAAAATATTTTGACGTTATAAAGATATTAAACAGAACATGCATTATGTAATTTTGTCATCATCGAATACATGACCCGAGATGTGTTTGTCCTTTTTTTTTTTTAGATTCTGTGCAGAGAGACTACGCTCCTTATTGAGAACTCTAGAAATTGCAGATATCGCCGACTTCTCTGCTATTACGCTCATCTCGCATTTTGCTACTCTTGTTAGCACCTACAGCAAAGGTAAAAAAAGAAAACAGTCACTTTACTTACACTACAAATATTTCCCAGCAGTCTTGAGTTTAAATAAATAAACAAACTTTTTCAGGCTTCACGATTATTATAGAACCTTTTGAAGACAAAACTCCGACAATCGCTAATCCCGTGCTGCACTTTAGGTGAGTTACATTGAAAGTCTGCTTTAGTGTGTTTCATAGAAATGACCTGCATTAAAAAAAAACTAAAAAAAATCCTTTCTCTTTTCCTTACTTTCTCCAGCTGCATGGACCCCTCCATCGCTATAAAGCCTGTGTTCGAGCGGTTCCAGTCAGTCATCATTACTTCAGGGGTAAATTGCCTTCTTTTTTGTAGCATCCCTCCTCCCACTTCCCCTCCAGAAATACATTTATTCTTTCATCATGAGAGAATGAACATTTTGAATCCTGAAAATGACACGGCCATGTCAGCCAAACTGTCTGGGACACTTTTTGTGGAACAAATTGAGGAAAAGAATTCCTCCCAACTGCCACACCTGTATAACAACTAATTAATTTAGTTTACCTACACAAGATTCATGAATCATGAAGTGACATGTGGCGTGAATTTCATATAATTGACTTGTTTGCTTAGAAACAAAAGTTATTCTGTTTTTCAAGGATAGTCATAGTATTCTCTTATTCTTTTCTACTCTGGTAATGTAGAAATGTAGTAATTCTTCTAATGTTCGTTTCACTACTAAAAAAAATTTGCCAATTTACTCCCCTTTCATCTCTATAGGCTACGGAACGTTTTTTTAAATTATTTTTTTCCTTTGGCGTTGGTGGCTTTGCCTGCGCTAAGTAACTTCTATGTACCATAAAATTGATTGGTACATAATGCTAATTTTTCCTACGCAGTCATTTCCCCTGCTCCCTGCTCGTGGCCGATGTGTTGCTAAGGCCGTATAACGGATACTCTCTTACCATGCACTGCTATTTTAAGTTTTGTGGATTTGTCTAAAAGTGGGTATAAACATCCGTTTTTTTTTTTTCTAGCCTGGGGTTGAAGTGCCCTCATGTACAATGTTATGCTGAGCGGGTAGCCACTAATAACCATGCTACAGGATCCTGGCACATTTGGATCCTGGCTTGGAGCGGATCCAGCCCAAGCCTGTCAGTTTAAACAGCTTGCGGGTTGCAATAAAAGGGCATTTAACCAGACCATGCCTGTCTGTGGCTCTGGCCCCTTGGATTGGATTATCCATCTGGACTAGAAACTTTGCTAACATATGGGTCCTTAAGTGGAAATTATGCAAATGGTTCTCACAATATCAGGATGGACCCTGTGGATTATCTACCCTCAAGATTTTCTAGCAGCTGTCATGCTTTACCACAGGATAGTGAATAGGGTTGTTCACGATGACCTTGTGGCTGAATACAGGTTTTCTGCTTAAGATAATATCACCCAACTTTTTTAAATTAGTCCATTAACATCTTGATAAGAATATATTTTTTTTTCTTACTTCCTTAATTCAAGGATTACTCATAATTCATTCAGTACATTAGCACATTTTGCTGTGATGTCCTAGGGAATGATTGCTGTATGATGGAAGTGTTTTTGCTTAGTAATGTATCATTTGATGCACTGTTATAATTATCCGAATGGTATGTCCAGTTAACATACAGTACCTGGGCCTCCGAGTGGCGCAGAGGTATAGTGCTCGCCCTATCATCCGGAGATCGCTAGAGAGGGAGGTCTAGAGAGAGCTGATTGGCCGAGCTCTCTCAGAGGGGACTCTTTCATGCGAGGTACTTCGTGCTCCCACATTAATCACGGCTCTACAGCCAATCAGGGGCGTCTGTTAGCTCACGCAAGCAGAAGGAGCGGATAGCGCTGTCCTCCGAGTGTGTTACGCTGCCCCCAACGGTGCGTGAGCCAGCAGTTCGAAAAGATGCGGTTGGCTGACGTCACGTGGTTCGGAGGAAACACCTGATGGTCTTCGGCCCTCCCGGCTTAGTGGTAGTAGTAGCCTTAATGTGGGAGCCCCCTAGTGACGGGGAGGAATTAGACACGACTAAAGTGGGGGAGAAAAATCGGGGGGGAAAAAAAAACATACAGTACCTGGCAAAAGTTTGGACGCACCTTCCAATAAGTGTTTTTTGTTTAGTGATTTTATTTTCTGGAACAAAACTGGAGATTTCATTATGAAATGACATGAAATAACACATATGGAACAACTATTAAATAACACATATGGAACAACAATTAAATAACACATATGGTATTGGGTAATTCAGTAGCAAAAACATCGACCAGTTATTATGTTAAAACTTGAAGGTCATCTGTTGTGGAACAGTTCTTGCAAGAACAGTATTGTGTCAAGTGCATTTGCAAAACCCATCAAGCACCATGATGAACCTGGCTCTCATGAAGAACTTCCCAGGATGGCAATACCAAACCATTATTGCATATTCGGATGCCTTCAGCAATGTTTTTCTTTAAATCAGAAAAGACCATGGAATTAGAACGTCTGTCCAAACCTTCGACTGGTACTGTAGTATTAGCAATTTGTTATTTCAATGAAGAACAATAAAAGCCACTGTCAAACTCGTGTAAGGTTGGTTCAAATCCATGTATGAGACCTGTGGTTGTCTGTTTTAACATGTAGAATAACTTTTTCTTCTCCTCTTCCAAAGACTCTTTCTCCACTAGAAATTTATCCCAGAATCTTGGACTTCCACCCCGTTACCATGGCGTCCTTCACCATGACACTGGCACGCACCTGCCTTTGCCCTCTCGTGAGTGTGCGCATTAACAGTAACACATTCAAATAAAATATCTTGTTTAAAGCTTAGTTCAAATCTTACACCTGAATCTTATGAAATCTTCTCAGATTGTTGGGCGTGGAAACGACCAAGTGACACTGAGTTCCAAATTTGAGACCAGAGAGGATTTTGGTGAGTGATATTACCTGAATCTTTATGTTATATTATTTCCCACATTGTAAAGCTTTGTGTTAATGCGCTGTACGGCACAGCTGTGATCCGGAACTATGGGAACCTGCTTCTGGAAATGTCGGCCATCGTGCCTGATGGGATCGTAGCGTTTTTCACCAGCTATGTGTACATGGAAAACATTGTGGCTTCATGGTATGAGCAGGTACGCAAAAAAAAAAAAAGTAGTACTGCTATTAGTTCTGTAGCTGTCTAGTAAGTGTGCATTTTATGAATGTCTCTGATTTGTGTTTTTTTTTTTCCTTTTCTTTTTCTTCTGGACTGCAGGGAATTCTGGAAAACATCCAGAGGAACAAGCTTATTTTCATAGAGACACAAGATGCAGCAGAGACCAGCATGGCTCTAGAGAAGTACCAAGAGGTCAAGACACTATTTAAAATTTTTATCTCAAAATTGCCAGTTTCGAAATAGAAAATATTTAGTGCTTCTCATAATCTGCTGTTCCAGGCTTGTGAAAATGGCAGAGGCGCCATCTTGCTCTCTGTGGCCAGAGGTAAAGTGTCTGAAGGAATAGACTTTGGTACGTATCCCGCTAACACATCAACTATATGACTTTGGAACATTTATCAGAATAATATTTTATACTATATACGGTAATGGATTTATATTGCCTCTATTTGACCCACAGTTCATCACTTTGGGCGAGCTGTGATTATGTTCGGAGTGCCTTATGTCTACACGCAGAGTCGAATACTTAAGGTTAATCCTTTTGTCACACCGCATCCTGTATAATGTCCCGGTTTCTACTTGATATCAGCAGTGGAATAATTCAGCGCCGTTCCTTGCTCCTTCAGGCTCGTCTAGAGTATCTGCGAGACCAGTTTCAAATCCGTGAGAACGACTTCTTGACTTTCGATGCCATGCGCCATGCAGCTCAGTGTGTAGGCAGAGCCATCCGAGGCAAGACCGACTACGGCCTCATGATTTTTGCGGACAAGGTGAGCATTTCTTCATTGTGTTAAACGCCTGGTCGGTTAAGGTTAGGCGTCTGCCTTCAGTCACTTCAGCCGTCTGGTTTCCTTTCTCAGCGTTACGCCCGAGCCGACAAGCGAGGTAAACTTCCCCGCTGGATTCAGGAACACATCACAGATGGCAGCCTTAACCTGACTATCGACGAGACAGTGCAGCTTGCCAAGCACTTTCTGCGGCAGATGGCACAGCCATTTAGACGGGTAGGTCCAATTTCCCTCTTCAGACGTGTCCAAGCACAGTATGTACACTATCCAAGTATGATTTTATACGGGATTTTTTTTCCCCTAAGTGAGATATTAAAAAAAAATTTTTTTAATTATTTGTAGGGATGATCCTTCTGAAAATGAGAAAATATAATTATTTTCTTTTTCTTTTTTTTTACAGGAGGACCAGTTGGGCCTGTCTCTGCTGACCCTGGAGCAGCTGCAGTCTGAGGAAATGCTGCAGAAGATTTCTCAGATTGCTCAACAGGCGTAATGCTTGTGATCGGAATGGAAACGTGCTTAGACTTTGACACATGTACATATTTTTAAAATGTTTTTCACTCAACACAATATCAGTAATAAATACTGATTATTTCTACAAACCCAATGGCATGATTGTGCACTTTATTATGAATCAGAATACTATATCATGTTATAATTTTTTTTTTTTTTGGTCATTTGCTAGTTATTACACACATTAAGTCTTCAAAATGCTTTTCGTGTTCGGTCACGGCTGTACCTCATGTAGAAGTCTGAGTGCTTAGAAATCAATGCCAAGTTCACTCTCTTGGACGCCTGTTCATAGATGGCTGTGGATTTGAACTTGCAATCTGCCAATGATAATGGTAGGCCATTGTTAATGATATGAAAGGTTTAATTTGTTCTATAGCATCGCCATACTGAGTCTGTACATCAACTTTTCACATGAATAACCCGGATTACAGCAATACAATTTAAAACCAATTTACATTTGACATGAAGCAGAATCTACAGTAAATCACAAAACTCTCCATTTTGAAATCAATTGAGAAATGAAGTGTCTTATTTCACAATGTGAGTGTTTAAAAGTTAGTTTTAATAGGAATTTGACTTTGGAATGCAGAGAATAAAATGTGCCATATTGATTTAAACAGCTCTTCAGAAACACTTTATTAAAGTAATATTATAGTGCAGCAGGCTTGCAGCGTCAGAAAGAAAAGAACTCGCCATGTTTTTTGTCATATGCAATGTTGTATACACCATCTGCTCCCGCTGAGGAATCTTTATTTAGAGCGAGTTTAGTGTGGTCCACCTAACCTTCATTTGAGATAAATACTTTCTCGGTTATAAACTTGATTCATGCAGCTGTATGGAGACAAGAGCAGGAACTTGGCTTAGAAACAGATTAACTTTCTCCACTTAAAGAACTCCGGCGCGCTAAACTCTGAGTGCTGGAGCTGAGAGTACGGCTGTCTGTAAGCCTGTTGATATTCTGGAAGAAATAAAAATAAACAATTAACAAAATGGACTCAATTAAATGGAATGAATAGAATATAGCCAGTATCCCTTGTTACATAGTGCAATTAGAGAAAACAGCAAAATGGCATAATTTAAACTTTAATTACTAGGGTATCAACAAGTAATGTTTAAATGCAGGAAAGGTGGATGTCTATTGGTCAGATCTTACCCTTAGCCTCATGTCCTGACTCTCTCTTGTTCCTACATTCAGCACATTGAGGGAATTTGCCCTTTTCATTCTGTTATAAAGAAAATACAAAATGCATCAGACCTTGATAAACTCATCCAAAAGCCTTAGAGTTAATATTCATGGAAACCCTGCACATTTCTCGATATTCAGCATGCACCCATACAAAGTGTACAGACAAAAAATAATATTAAGAATTTTAAAAGCACCCAGGATTGCGAGGTGCTGTTTCTTGTGTTCCCGCCCCTTTTAGCTTCTTAACCAGCTTTTCACTGCTCCGCCTCAAAGATTCCCGGAGCTTTGTAAAAGAACCACTGCGCTTCAAACTTTCCTACACCCAGAAAGACACGTTATTAGAAATGTGGTGTGGACAAGTCAAAGATATAAAAGAATGCTGAGCGTACCGGTCTAGAGCTTCCCTCCGCGGTGTAAAACCAAACTGGTCTTCCTTCTCCTGAATGTAAGCGAGAAAACGATTAAAGGAAGAAGAATTTAAAGATTATAACCAAAATGTTTTTTTTATACTGTCTTCCAGCACAGAAATTAATTTATTATGAGGCTAAAGTGCAAATCCAACATGCAATTCAACAGTTTTTATGTCTGTATTAGGAAGTTTTAGGTGGGCTACAAGGCAAACCACAGGGTTATATTAATGTAGTAATAACTGATAACAGATATAACAGACATTATAGTAATAACTGAAACAGGTAGACACTCCACAAGCACGTTTTACTCACTCACTCATCTTCTATACCGCTTAATCCTGTATACAGGGTGGTGGGGGGGCCTGGAGCTTATCCCAGGAAACGTAGGGCACATGGCGGGGTACACCCTGGACATACACACCAGGCAATTTGGGAATAAGCCTAATCTGCATGTCTTTGGACTGTGGGAGGAAACCGGAGAACCTGGAGGAAGCCCGCCAAGAACTGGGAGAACATGCATACTCCATGCACACAGAGGTGGGAATCGAACCCGGGCCCTGGAGGTGCAAGGCGACAGTGCTAACCACTATGCTAGCCAAGCATGTTTACGTGTTTGCAATTTCTTGTATGATGAATTTTCTGTGAGGGGATATTCATTTAGCATTTTTAGCCTTAGAGTGTCCAGTTTAGCACTCTGTAACAGTCAGAGGTAAAGCTAAGGCTTACTGATAGTTTCTAACATACAATGGGGTGCTTATCATGCTACAAATGTCTTGGATACATGCTACAGTACTTCCTGCTTAGTATTCTCATGTTTTTTTTTCTTTCTTTTCTGTTGTAGAATATGCCAGTCACACCAGTTGTTTTGTTTTGATGAGAAGGTTCCAGTGCAACACAGTGCGCTACTTCCTGTTAGCACCTGCACTACAAAGCTAAAAATCTGCAGTGCAGAACAAACACGCCTTGTTTGGCAGGGTCAAGCTCGGTTAGTTCGCTTTGATGAGTTTCTCAGGGTGTCAGAAACACAAAGTGTTTCATATTACACAACTACACTCTGCTCAGTAAGGCTAACTAGTTTTTTCCCCTACTTTACCCTCCCTTTTTAAATGGGAAGATTTCTACTAACAGGACTGTAATTACTGTATATCACAGTTTGCACATAAACCTCACTGTCGTTATTCTAACACAACAGAGCCAACACAGATCTGTCACTAACTATTTTACATTATTCTGGTCACATATTATAAGTGTGGCCCGGTGGTTCTTAACCCTGGTTCTGGATGTCTCCTTGCCCTGAGCGTTTTAGTTTTTTCTCAGCTTCCAGCACACCTGATTTTATCTAAATCATCTAATTAACAGCTTTTTCTGGATTGTTGAGCACGTGAGAGGGCAAAGTACAGGACAAGGGTCCTGTATAAATTAACAGTTTTGTTGAGTTGAGATGGGTAACATTTACCCTCCACTGATCCGAACTCCTTCTCATGAGCACGTGTCAGGATCTCTTTATAGAGAGCTTCAGCTTGTCTGTACTTCCCTTGCTTGAGGTAGCATGAGGCCTGTTAATTAAACACATACAATTTCTTTATATAGCTGCTGTATACATTTCTCCTCTCGGGCAACTCATAAGTCAAATGTCTCACTAGTCCTTACCAGGTTATTTTTGGTTTTGGCCACATTGGCATCATCTGGGCCCAGCCGATTCTGGTAAATTTGCAGCGCTCTCTTATAGTAGTCCTCTACCTCCTGGTACTTGCCCTGGTTCTGGCATAGCAGAGCCAGATTATTGAGCTGTTTCGCTACATCAGGGTGGTCTTTCCCCAACACCTACAGAAACAGCAGTATTATATTCTCATTAAAAAACTCAAAATTATGAGAGATTGATAGAAATGGCTTATTTTATTACAAAAGCTAAATATGCATTTTTTTTGCTTGCTCACAGAGCTCATGGTAAGTCTGCATAAATACACAAACAATATATGCTGTACAGCCGTGGTCAAAAGAGAAGCAACCCCACACATGAATGGTCTCAGGATGCTTTACTGTGGCATGACACAGGAGTGATGATAGTGCTCACCTTTTCTTTATGCCCCAAACAATTGGAAGGTGGATTCATTAGAGAAATTAATTCATTAGATCTTCCTGTGGCTTCTTCGCTGTCCTTCTTGAAATGTATGTAGGTGAGTGCTGCCATCAGTCCTTTGGCATCTTAACGATAAAGCATCCTGAGACCATTCATGTGTCAGGCAAGGAAGTGGGCTCACTCACAATTTTTCATAAGAACATAGCCATGAATGATGAATGGTACAAAAACACCCTCCGAAAGCAACTTCCTCAAACTATCCAACAACAGTTTGATGATTAACAATGACTTTTCCAGCATGATGGATCATAAGGGGATAAGTGATAACTAAATGGCTCGGGGAACAAAACATAAAAATTTTGGGTCCATGATCAGGAAACTCCCCAGATCCAATTGAGAAATTGTGGTCTATCCTCAATAGGCGGGTGAACAAACAAAAAAACAGAAATTCTGACAAACTCCAGGCATAGATTATGCAAGAATGGGCTGCCATGAGTCAGGATGTGGGTCAGAAGTTGATTGACAGCACCAGGGCGGATTGCAGAGGTCTTTGAAAAAGAAGGGTCAACACTGCAAATATTGACTCTTTGTATAAACTTAATGTAATTGTCAGTAAAAGCCTTTAAGACTTATGAAATGCTTTACGGTACTTCAGTATACCATAGGAACATCTGACAAAAATATCTAAAAACACTGAAGCAGCAGATTTTATAAAAATGTATATTTGTGTCATTCTCAAAACATTAGGCCACAGCTGTACTAAAGAGCAAAAAAAACAAAAAACAGAAAAAACAAGACAGAACCAGTGAAAATCAGGTTTTCTTTTGTGCCTTCGCTGTGATTCCATACAGTACCTTCTCCCTGATCTCCAGTGCTCTCTTGCACAGAGGCTCTGCTTCTTTATACTTCCCTCTTTTACCATAGAGCACAGCCAGATTATTCAGAGTAGCTGCGACCTGTACACATATACACAACCACACTTAGTTAGGACAAATGTTTTTTTTTCTCTTTCTAATATATAATATCATTCAATAACAAGAACATACTGCTGGGTGGTCCATGCCAAGTGTCTTCTCACGTATTGTCAATGCATCATTCAGCAGAGTCGCAGCCTCTTTATATTTGTTCTGGTCCCTGTACAGAGAATAAAGAAACACAATCCTATTGTTAAATGGCCTGAGAAGGAGGGATAAGATGGAACAATAGATACTGATGACATTCTAGCCTATTAATCACCTGTACACCAGAGCCAAGATGTTCAGCATAGTGGCCACATCTGGATGGCTATGCCCAGAGGTTTTCTCCAGGTCCTCCAGAGCCTGTTTGCACAGGGGTACAGCTACCTCGTAGCGGCCCTGAGAGGCATACTGAATCACCAGGTTGTGTAAGGTTCTAAGTCTGGCAGGGATCTCATACCCTGCCGTTACACTGCTGCGGTTCCGAGATACTGCAAGCACGAAAAGATCAGTGTAACAGTGAAAACCTGATAAAGTAGTTGCTTTGAAATGTTCTATGATACAAGGTTTATTTACTTCCATACTGTACATACTGTACTTCATGCGAAGATAAGTGACAAATTAAAGGAAATAATAGTGGACGTATTATGCAGCAGGTATTTCACTGGCATGGCTTGTCCTCTTAAGGAGAAGGGTCGCTGTAAATTAAATTAAGTTTTTCGGATTGTTTACTTTCCCCAGTGATGAGACGTTTCTATCCTGATGGGAGTGCTCTCTTTGCGGATGACAATACCCCCTCCACAGGACGTCAGGGTTATGTTTCAATATGTAACTGATATGATCTAAATCACAAGCTAATGTCTTCAGTCTATCGGATGTTCTAGACTCATATTCCTCCATTCATCCATTATTCATCCATTATTTATACACATTATATACTTTTCACCTGATATTTAAGTAACACTGTGATGTACTGACATATAAAATTTATTCTAGTAGTTCATTCCTTAATATTAATTCCTCAGTGAACCATTTGAAATCCCCCTCCTTACCTCCTGCAGGGTGACATTTTATATTATTTTGGAGAAATATGCTGCTGTGGCACAGACATGTCAGTTTATTTAAATGCTTATCTATTTGATATAAACATTACAATGAATGACAACAAACGGGGCAAACGTGTTAACAGGCTTTAAAAAAAAATTTTTGTACAGTGCATGTGGAGTCCAGGGAACACTTACTTTGTGTTTGCTCATCTTCATCAGTGGGAAAGAGATCATCAAGGGACTCTTTAGCTGACGAACTCTCTTTACCCTCCTGTTAGATGAATCAAACAAATCTTACAGACCAGCAAAAAAGGAAACTAGACAAACATAATGTAAAGTTTTGTAATATTATGTGAACTTTCCCATGTCTCTTTGCCCATTAAAAAAAAAAACGTCATTGCGCTTCCTGATTCCTTACATGGTAATACTTCCTATAGCGTGTGTCCAGACGAATATACATACAAATAGCTTGTTACCACTGGAACCCTTTTGTCTCACTGAAAAATGCTAATGTGACTTCTATCAGGGGTAGCTCAGTGGTTAAGGCATTGGACTACGGTTCGGAAGATCCCAGGTTCAAACCCCACAACCACCAAGTT
>JAQMYL010000003.1:22117535-22134745 GCA_030014365.1 Clarias pachynema | reverse complement strand
TATATAAAATTAAATAAACTGTAATACATAAGTAATAACGAGTGGACAGTTATTAAACATCTCGTGTTTACCTGTAAACAAAGCGTCTAAACACAACTGATAGCAGTAATATAACCAATAAATAATATTTATACTCATTTCAAATGTTTCATATTGTCATGCTAATTAAAACCTGCGTGTAACAGCGAGATTAAGCCAACAAAACACCTGCAAACAAAGTAAAGCTAAAAGTTTAAGTGTATTGTGTAAAGTCAGCCGGACTTATTTACCTGGCAGAAACACCTTGGTGTCGACGATTCGGCGTTTAAAACGAACGACGCGACAAAAAACTCCACCAGCAGTTCAACAGCCCCATAACAGTAACAGGAGCTTCACCTGCTCTACTCCTTCCCAGCATGCACAGCGCGGCACTGATGCGCATCATCCTCTCCAGCGTGAGGCAGCAACAAAGCCGTTGGCTCCGCCCACTATACACCTGCAGCAGGTCTGGCAGCCAATCAGTGCCGCTGCTCCTGTGCAGGTGTCACAAAAGCCACGCGGAACCCTCACTCCTGTCACTCCCATCTGACCTGCAGTGTTTAGACAACATACAACACACACTACTGAGGGTCACATGAGAAATGTCAGTGGAATAACAATAAAAATTTTGATACATAAACATGTACATCATAATATTTGGTTAGTAGATGTGATTTAAATTAAGCATGTTGTTGTTTGTCATTCGTCCACTCGCATCGAGGAGCTGCCACACAAATTAGCACAGGTTTTATGACAGATGCCCTTCCTGAGCATCTGGGGCATTACTGACAACACAATACTCCCATTTTATCCAGGCTTGGGACTTTTGGGTGGGGTTTTGAGTGTTGCCTGGGAATCGAACCCGGGCCTTCCACTAATCCACAAATGCCCCTGGATTAAATTAAGTATATAGTAATAAGTAAATTCAAACCTTGATTTTTTTTTTTTTTTGGTCTTTTGGTTCATCCATTTACACCGGATGCCCTTCCTGATGCAACCTTCCGATTTTATCCAGGCTTGGGATCGGGATTGCATCCAGTGTTTTTTTTTTTTTCTTAATGTCTATGTTACTACTGAAACTGCCAGACGACGTATTAACATGTTTTTTCACCACTATCACATAAAGACACCTCAAACCAACATTGTTTATCTCTTGTGTGTTTATCTGTCTTTTTATATTTAACAGTGTTTTTAGTTAAGTATTAGCACTGGCTGGGGTTTCTGAAGGGTAGGACTAAGCCACCAGTGCCCCTGTGTTAAACTAAGTATATAGAATTAATCTGCCTTAATTCAAACTTTCCTTTGTTGTTGTTGTTGTTATTTTAGGCCATCCATTTCCGCCTGATGCGCTTCCTGACACAACTCCATTTCATTTATGTGCAATCCAGCACATTGGGCATTGATCTTCCTAGTGATATATCCGTCATTTCTGGGGCAGTTACTTATGGGGTTAGGTTGTCAGCTTGACAAACAATTGTCATTCACACACTACGGGCAATTTGGGAATACCAATTAGCGTCCCCTGCATGTTCTTGAGTGGTGTTCTTGGACACCACTCACAGGGAGAACATGCAAACTCCACGCACACAGAAAAACAGAAAATGTCGTGCCTATTACATAAGGTAAACCAGGAAGACTGGTTTTCTGGGTTTCTTTAGTACAGTGAAAATAGTAGGAGGTGTTTTGTAGGATGTTAGGCGGAGGAGTGCCTTAATGACGTCTCACCACCAACACTTAAACAAGCAGATTAAGGAGGGCAGGACAAGTTACATAAGCGGCATTAGCCTGTCCCTGTCAGACTTGCTTACCATGACAAGCTGCAGTGCCGTAGGTCAGGACACACCACTGATATCAACATTACCAGTGAGATTTACAGATCTGTAGGAGAAGTAGGGATGTGTAGATTGCCCTCAGGATTAAAAGTACACAGAAATCCTCATGGGTATTTTGCTTAAAAACAAACGGCAGCAGACAAAAGGACAGAAGTAAACATGTTCAGTTTTCTGAAAATTAGAAACAAACCAGTATGGGTGTAAAGGTTTCGCTATGTCGACTCGGCTGGAAAGAAGACGGAAGACAGGGTTTTGGCGAGGCATGTGTGCCGAAACAGAGCAGGACTGTGATGGCAGGAGAGCAGGTGTGGCCAGGCTGATATATGAGGCAGGGCTGATTGATGGTTCAGCTGCTTGGCACATGGGTTGTGGGAGATCAACTCATGCCATTTATGGACAGTCTGGCAGTGGGAGGGAGCAATTCAGCTCCAAAGGGCAGCGTGGGTCAAAAAAGCCACCCCTAACTTTCACTTCTAGTATCTGACCTAAAGTGTTGTGTATAGACGATGTGCAGCTGCGGCTCAAATAATGTCTGTAAAACTGTCATCAGAATTACAATAAAAATTTGCTTTGTCAAATAAGCAAAATTAAGAGTTTATTACATAAAATGGTAAATATTATAATTATTTGTGGGTGGATATCAGTTAACTTAAGCATAATGTGATGAATTAATAACAGTTTAAACCTTAATTGTTTATTTTGCCAAATACTATTAACCAATAATAATAATAATAATAATAATAATAATAATAATAATAATAATTATTATTATTATATATTTATTATAATTATATTTATTATATAATTATTATTATATAATTTATATTATATAATTTTCAGGTTTAGGTGGTGTTACCAGAGGGATTGAGTTTATTTACCCCTAAACACCCTTCAGTGTTTCCTTTCATTTGGGTGATGAGAGAGGGAGCCGGGGGGGACGATCCATTATTTTCCATAGCACATGTGTTAGACGATGTGGGAGAGGGGTGTTAAGCATGGGGAATGTTATTAATGCATATGCATCAAGTCACTCTGTGACCCAAGAATCTCTCATTGCACAGGTGATAGTGTGCATTTTGGCCTGCTATGAGAAGAGCAGTTCTTGGAAAGAGGGTATGAACAAAAAGAAAGTACATATGCAAGGACTTTACACTCGTATACATTATTCGGCAACTTACGTAGAGCTTACATGTGATCATTAAACATAGCATAGTGTAGCATCGATTCACATCCACAAACTTGTGTGCAGGATCCTCAGTTATATAGGTAACTTTATTGCACTGTCTACCTGATCTGCAAAGCCAGGGGTTACTGCAAGGTCCTGTGGATAGGTGTATAGACTGGACTAGAGCTGAGTCAATGCAATTCAATCAGGGGGGCCATGAGAAAATGGACAACTTTGCGACCCAGCGCTAAACATAGCACTGGTAACACGACAAGGCGTTGGGCAAACTCAGATTTCAATGGAAGAGGCATACGTGCCAAACTGAATAGTGCGCACAAATGACATGTAATAGATTGGAACTGTACTTATATAAGCTCTCATTATTCAAAAAACAACCAGTATTGTACTTTAATTTCAAGCTAACTTGTTAATTGTTTTATATAACATATGCATATGACTCTCTAGGGCTCTTATGCAAGACAGAGTTAAATAAAGATGAAGTGGACTAAAAGGTACATATCTGGTTACATGGTGTGTGTGACACATTTATCAGTGGTTTGGCAAACATAGCTTCCAACATTCTGACAGCAGCACAGGCCTGAAACACCCTGCAAGTGTATAAGTCACGTATGACATTGTATCTCACACAGTGCACAAAATGCAAATGCAAGTGCAAGAGCTATTATATGGAAAGACACCATCAAGTATAAAAAGGTAAATATATATAAGTACTGTATATACATCTCATGCTAGTCATCTGGACTTGAAATATTGTGAGGATCGTTTAAATGATAAATGATGAGACAGAAATTTGCATCTAATAACTGTCTAACATACGGACAGGATGTTCTGAGAAACCCTAAACCATCGCACATTTCTGTGGTCTTCCTGAAAATATCTTTTCCCTTTTGTGTGAAGCAGGAAAGGGGAATTCCTGCAGGGATGGGGACCCCCACAAAATTAGTCAACGCTTCTTCCACAACCTTGAATATTTCATCAGTATGTATCAGTTCATCCTGAATACCAAGCAGAAGGAGCCTATTGGTGACTAATTTTGGAGGCAGGCACTGGCACACACGCATGTTCCAGCTTCATTACACCGCCTCCCTCTCCGTAGAACTATAGCCTCTATGACCAAAAGTATAAGCTGGAGAACTCCAATAAAATGAATGCATCTAATCAAAACATATATTTTTTTCCTGTAATAATTAAATCCATTTGTTTTGTTTTATGCTGTGTACCATGTTGTTATAAATGTAACCTTTTCACGTTTTTTATTACATATTACAATTAGACAATGAACCATTTCTCAGTGTTACAAAGTTACATCATGTGTATTTGGTTTATATTCAGGCTCTTTCAGAAATTGTAAATCTATTTCGATTGCCTGAGAATAGTCTCGTTGTGTGCCTTGAACTTTCCAATATATATACAGGGGTCAAAGCATCATGTTTCACATATACTACCCAGCCAAAAAAAGGTTGCACACTCCAATATTTCGTTACTGCATGCAATGTGGTGGCCAATTTATACATTAAAACGATCCCTAATGCTCACAGAAACGCTCACAATTTGAGTATTAGACTGTGCTATTAGGGATGAAAAAAATCCATTGATGGGATTCTGGTCAATCTAAACATTCAGGTCATCAGCTGACTTTATTTTATTGCTACCAAACGATGCTGAGCCTAGACCTGACCAACTGAAGCAACCCCAGTTCATTAAATGCATGATGGGTGCATCACTTCACGTGCTTGCCTTCTTACCCTGATGCACTATTGCTCCAAATTAAAATCTTTTCAAATTCAAGCATTGTTTTCTGATTCGATTCGCTAACTAATGTTTTTCTAATGGCCACACAAGCTGATTAGTCCCAATCCTTTAAGGTCTACATTGTGCATGTGGAAATGCTCTTACTTGCACTATTAAACATAATTTATTCTGTCAATTTTTATGATGCAACTTCACCAAGCCTTTAAAGTGATATCTGATTATGGTAATTCATTATGATTTTCCTACCACATTGAACTGTAGTTGATGGTCTAATAATATCTTTCCAGGTTTGAATAATATATTGAACAGTTCATAAGCCAATTTGAGCAATTAAAGTTTTTTTTTTTATGCATTTCACTAATTCTAAAACAATGTTTTTTTCAGTCTGGCAGTGTAGTTCAATTCGTATTTATACAGAAATATGTTTTTGCAAAGTTTAAGACACACTTTAATTGTCATTTACAATGTTAACCTAAAATAATTGAGAGTTGATACAAGTATCTAAACTTTTTAGCTGTATGGCTATGATGCTCTTTTTTTCAGTAATAAAGTCATGCATTTATAACATATATGCTATAAGTATATATATGTTATAAAACATTATGCAATCTAGATAGTTGGACAAATATTTAAATAGTTCCTTACTACAACAAGAACAGCAATAATGATAGTAATAATAATAACAACAACAATAATAAAACATTTTACACAATTAAACTAATTATTCCATTACTTAAGTAAACCCCAATAATTATTGAGTTAGCCATACATCTTTCATAATTATTAAAATGATTAATTTATACATATCTCTTCAGTAAAACAAACTAAAAGTTTAAGTGAAAAATAAACACCTAATTTCTTGAGAGTGTTAATAACAAATTTTTCGGTCTGCCTCAAGTAGGCAAAGTGCTTGTGAAGATTCTAACTCCTCAGGAGATCAGCAAGTTAATTAATATCGCTTTATTATCACTTAGGGGAAGTTTTCAATTAATCAACTAATCTGTTCAAATAAATGAAATGTATAATCAATGCTAATGTGTTTGTGAATTATATTTTCAAATTTCATAGATACAATAGGCAATTAACAATATCCATATGACCATGTCCCATGTGTGTGAACTAATCATAAACAGTTTAATATTAAAATCACCTCTCTACTAATGTGTGCCAAACAGCTCTGTTCCTTCAAGAAATGGACTCCAGAAGACCTCTGAATGTGTGCTGTGGTGTTTGGCACTGAAATATTAGCGGCAGATCCTTTTTCCCATAGTGCATCCTGGAGCCATCTCCTCCCCAGGTAAATGATGCACATACACCAAGTCGTCCACATGAGAAAAAACTACTGATACACTGAACCAGACCACCTTCTTCTGTCGATTCATAACCAGCTCTGATGCTCCATGTCCATTGTAGGTGTTTTCAGTAGTACACAAGGGTCACCATGATCAGTCTGACCAGTCGGTGCCTACACAGCCATATACACTTGTGGATTGAATGAGTCTGTCAAATTTATTTACAAGAAGTGTTTAAATTAAACTGGGCCTGGTGGTATCTTGTGAATGAAGGCAAAAAAAGGATTGACATTTACAGAAGACAAGCACGGTATGGTGATGAGACTTAGCCGCAGTAAAACAACTGTTGTTCTTGTGAATATTCAACTAGCGAAAGGGATGCATCTGTCTGTGCGATCTGTACACGCAATCGTTCACCACCATCACTTGAACTTTACAGGAACGCAGCTGGGAGTTATTGCCACATCCCCTGTACAGTCTTGACCTTGCTCCAAGCCATTTCCACATGTTTGGGCCGTTAAAGGTGTTCCAGGGATGCCAGCGTTTCAGACGTGATGCAGGCAGTC
The DNA here is from genome assembly GCA_030014365.1 of Clarias pachynema. Lineage (NCBI taxonomy): Eukaryota > Metazoa > Chordata > Actinopteri > Siluriformes > Clariidae > Clarias > Clarias pachynema. The sequence continues at coordinate 22,128,099 of JAQMYL010000003.1, read as the reverse complement.
CGACGAACTGAGAAAACTTTCTAGCGTGTGAAACGCTGGGCTAAGTGCATTAGTGTATCTACCTGTGATAGAGGATTATATAAAGAAATAAAACATAATTTTTTACTGTGTTCGGTTATTCTGCACAATCAAAAGATGATTGTTGTCTGCATAATAAAAGTATAGCAAACCAAGTAAAAGATTTTTAAGTATAATATTTTCTAGACATGTGTTCCTATGTTTTTAAGCATACATTTCTTGTCCTACTGTCAATTCTATGCCTTTTTTCCTAGAAATAAGCAAAATTATCTGAATTTAATTTACAGAGATGATTTGCTCCTTTCATGTTAACTCTGAACCTAAAGCTTCAAGCAAAATATTGATGACTTTAACACTTATAAAATCTTTAAGACAGGAAATGTTGGTTTTGTATTTCTCTGGGAACTTCTCCCACAGCTCCCCAAGCCCCTAACCAGACAGGGAAAGACAGAAGGTACATGGGTGGGAACAGCTGTCACCATCTCTGGTGTTGTGATGCTGGTTCTTTCCTTTTAGAATCCAAGCCTCCTAACAGCGAGTGCTAATCTCCAATAGCTGGAGAGCATGCATGGACCGTGCAGCCAATAGGCATTAAGTAACGGAGTATATAAACCAAGGTCTGACATTTTGAAGAGCTGGGCAACCCCTACATTGGCTTTGGTGAACAGGATCTGATCCCAAGGACTGTTACCTTGTTCTCTCGTGCAGGTAAAGCAATCGTGACTCAACTGATTGGAGCATGTGGGAATTGGGGAATGTTTGTGCTAAAAGCATTAAAAAATATTTTTTTAAATGAGGGCAGATTTCAACAGAATTTGTTATAAAATCATCACGGTCCAGGGGATTGTGGTGTGATTATTTGGAGATTTCCAAATTTATTTTCTGGATTGCTGACGGAGAAAAATGATTCTGCTGAGTATTAAAACCAGTCTTAAATCATTTTATCCTCATTGAATGAAATACAAAATGGGCCGACTTTTAACCCCTTAAACTCCCAAGACAAATTTTTTACTCTTGTAACTACAAGACCTTTCCAATTAAACTGAGAGTTTCTACATTAATTAATGAACAGCATGCTTTGCATTTAATAATTGAATATTATGCTTTTATTAATTTAAGGGGTTAAAAGGACCAAAAATTGTTTAATTCTTTAAAAGAAAAATGATCTTAGAACGATCGGTAGTGGTCTTGCCATTCAAAGCGAGAAAAAACTGTGTATATATGTGTGTGTGTGTGTGTGTGTGTGTGTGTGTGTGTGTGTGTGTGTGTGTGTGTGTGTGTGTGTGTGAAACCTGTTGTGTAAGGTCAGCTGCTGTGGTCGAAGGACAATCTGAGCGAAGCTGTGATTTAGATTGTGTTAAATTTCCCTGTAACAAGTAACAATAAATGCATAACAGAGCAGAGGACAAGCATTTTTTATTCTAAATTCTGTAAAATATTGTCGTTAACAAAGACAGCTAATAGGAAAAAAACTAATTTTCTTAACATGGAGTTCAAATCCTCATGCACCCCCTCCCCTCCACAGAAATAAGAGAGGTCTATGTGCTAGCTGGATAAAGTTTGCAGGCATGCTAAAAATATCATCTGTGGTCTGGTACATATAAGCATGTGGTCCATGCCCCAGCCGTTTTATGCAGTAACACGAAACCTTAGTTTCATTTAGTTACTGTGAGACGCGGGTTTACACAAGGACCAAATATGTCACCCCTGACTGCTAAGAGTAATTATAGGCCTTTGTTAGCAAAAAAAAAAAAATCTAATCAAATAAAAAAATATGTATGTTACCTATGTACCTTTTCCAGGTCATCTAAAAAAGTGCAATCATGACGAAGAACTGCCACAATGACTATAAGATGAAGTTTGCTATGGAGGAGGAGTTCCCTGACCTCTCTCTGCACAACAACCATATGTCCAAGGTACTGAACAAGGACATTTACACCAAGCTGAGAGGAAAGTCTACCCCAAGTGGCTTTACTGTTGATGACTGCATCCAGACTGGCGTGGACAACCCTGGTAAGAAGGCGTGTGCAAACATCCAGTTGGTCCTAGCAATGCACGTTTCCATCCAAGGAACATTGTGCCTACGCTATTAAATTAAATCCAGTTATCAAATTAAAATGACATCATAATTCGATTAGTTTCATTGTTTTTTAAAAATTCTTCTGTCTCCAGGCCATCCTTTTATTATGACTGTTGGTTGTGTTGCTGGTGATGAGGAGTCCTATGATGTCTTCAAGGAGCTCTTCGACCCCATCATTTCTGACCGTCATGGTGGCTACAAGCCCACTGACAAGCACCAGACTGATCTGAACTGGGAGAACCTGAAGGTGCATTAAAAACAGACAAAATGTTAAAAATCTTATTATTTAGTTATTTTGTTTAGAAATACTTTTTTTCATCACATCTTTAATTTTTTACGTAGGGTGGTGATGATCTTGACCCCAACTACGTCCAGAGCAGCCGTGTACGTACTGGCCGCAGCATCAAGGGATACACTTTGCCCCCCCACAACAGCCGTGGTGAGCGTAGAGCTGTGGAGAAGCTGTCCATTGAGGGTGAGTCTCAGCCATCGGCTTACCACCAGCTAATTACAGGCCATTCTCACTGGCAAAAAGCAAGCTTTGGTGCTACTTTCTTTTTCAGCTTTGACCAGCCTGGATGGTGAGTTCAAGGGCAAGTACTACCCCCTGAAGGACATGACTGACAAAGAGCAGGAACAGCTGATCGCTGACCACTTCCTGTTTGACAAGCCTGTCTCTCCACTGCTGCTGGCTGCTGGTATGGCTCGTGACTGGCCTGATGCAAGAGGCATCTGGCACAATGACAACAAGACCTTCCTGGTCTGGGTGAATGAGGAGGACCATCTGCGTGTCATCTCCATGCAGAAGGGTGGCAACATGAAGGAGGTCTTCAGGAGGTTCTGCGTTGGTCTGCAGAGGGTATGTCTTAAGTTTGAAAATATTAGGTTTCATCCTTTTCAAAACCACCCAATAAATTGACATCATCGTTTCCTCACTTGGACAGATTGAGGAGATTTTCAAGAAGCACAACCATGGTTTCATGTGGAACGAGCATCTTGGTTTCGTCCTGACCTGCCCATCCAACCTGGGAACTGGCCTGCGTGGTGGTGTGCACGTCAAGCTGCCCAAGCTTAGCACACACGCCAAATTTGAGGAGATCCTGACCAGACTCCGCCTGCAGAAGCGTGGCACAGGTATAGACTGTAACTATAAGCAGCCAAGACATCCTGACTTAATACTTTGACCTGCTTGACCCTCATTTTTCACTTGTCCAGGTGGTGTGGATACCGCCTCTGTTGGTGGTGTATTCGACATCTCCAATGCTGACCGTCTGGGCTCATCTGAAGTACAGCAGGTACAGCTGGTGGTTGATGGTGTGAAGCTCATGGTTGAGATGGAGAAGAAGCTGGAGAAGGGCGAGTCCATTGATGACATGATCCCTGCCCAGAAGTAAAGTGGAAGTAGAGTTTCTTTTTGTATATGTTCTTATGAATAACCTTACCATCTTAGGAGCAAGCAAGCAGGACAAATTTCCAAGAGACACTCTATCCTGCTCCCACTCTTTCTTACTTTACATACTTTCTCTTTTCCCCATTAACCATTTTCTTTTCTCTCCTTTTTACTGTCACCCTGCAATATTTTCCATTCTTCCTGTAACATCTTGGGATCAAAGCGCCGCATAGATCAGGAAACTCTGACTGTGCTGTATTCACCTTTGTTTCGATTGTACAAAGTAATTAAAAGCCCCATGAAACAATCAACTCTGTGTGTTATGGCTTATAATTTTAGCAAGTGTGTCTACAAAACCACAAATGGTATCAATAAGAATTACAGTTATTTACAGGATTTATTTTATAACTCTAAAAAGATGAACCTGAGATTTTGGAAAATTTGGATTCTTCCCATTCCAGAAAAATTTAGAAAACCAAAATGTGTCAAAAGTATTATAACATTGATGTATAATAAGTATTATAAACACTGCATTTTTCAGTGTTTTACCTGCTCTAACACACACACACACACACACACACACACGCACACGCACACGCACACGCGCACCAAGTCAGAAAAGACTGTTACTTAGCTGATTAGATAATAGATAGATAGATAATGAAAAGATGATAAGACATAAGACATAAGATAAGACTGTGCTGAGAAGACATAAAAAAAAAAATGCAGTTAAGGGGGTCCTCTGAGACTAGGGTCGAGAACATCTGCTTTACAGAGTGATTCAACTCTCCTGTAATCAGTATAAAATCTAGACCAAAAATGAATGAACTCTGGATGGAAATAAATGTTGTGACTTTACATGAGGTTATCAAAACGTGCCATAATCAAAGCTAAAGGTGGTTCAACAAAATATTAGTGTGCTTAATTTTTTTGGCAGTGTAATAATAATAATAATAATAATAATAATAAATGGTGGGACACCATTCAATCTCAGGAGGAAACATGCACACGTTGATTTATACTTGTTGCAGCAAGTTTTTAAAAAAGTTTATACTTAGTGTTATTATTCAATTTTTTTTTATTTTGGTCATATTTTTTTCCATTTGGTTATTCTCTGATTTCTTATTAAATAAGTTGAATAAAAAGTTGCACTTACCAAAAGAAAGACCTCAAAGCCTATAAGAAAATGCGTAATTAAAATGTTCAAATGAAATGTAATTAACTAAACATAATTAGAATTATAATGTATTACAAAATTATTAATAATTAATAAACTGAATAATGTAAAATTTTAATGCTTATTTTGACTTATCTAACAATTTTTTTTTATTATGCACTTTAAAAAACAAGAATAGACAGAGTTTAAAAGCGCTAACAAAATCTGGATTGCGTTCTTTTTTGTCGTCTTTGTTACTCAAGTCACATGATCACTAGTGCACTAACATCTCATCCCAAATATACTCACCATTGTGCACATACAGAAAGATGTCACATTAAAGGGAAAAACTGGTAATTGTTATGGGCAAAGATCCATTTACTCATCCATTTCCTGATGGAAGGATCCCACTCCTACCTTCTGAGCAAGTCACCAGATCTTCAAGCAATTAAACACACATGGAAGATTTTGGACCAACATCTTATACAGCACTCTCCACTGCAATCAGTGATAAACCACTGGGTTTGGAAGCATGCAAATGTGTTTAATCTAAGGCTTTTCATTGTACTTCAGACATACAGACCATCTCTTTGGGAAGTCACGTTTTTTCCCCCTGAGCATCTGCTTTCTGTTCCTTTCCGTCATGCTACATCACTTCCTTGAAGTTATTTACTTAAAATATTTCTATGGAATCTGAATTGCTATGAAATAGAATTATCCAGTGTTTGTTGTGAACACATAACGCACACACAGACTTTAAAGTCAATGAATTTATTCCTCAGTCACCTCAGTCAGCTGTTCCCCTTTCTGTACATGTAGAGGCAGAAAAATAATCTAAAATGTTTAAAAGGACAAAATTCAATCATAATTTACCTACACAATTGTACATATTTATAATACAGTTAGTTAATCCTTGCATGAGGAGAAGAGACAGTAGGCAATGATGTACCTCCAGAGAAAATGTCAATGCAAACCCAGCAGGCAGTCTTACTTTAAACCAAAAATAAAAAATAAAAAAATGAAACAAAAATACATTATGATTCTGATGCTGTATGTAGTTGAGTAATAACACACAGGAAAAAAAGGCATTTTTTGCACTGGGTAACTAAGGCTACGTCTTATTTTGATGTCATAACAAGCCATGTGACCAGCAGAGGCTATTTTTATTATTATGATTATGATTATTATTATTATTTATTTTATTTTTTATTTTTTTACTGAAGCACACAGCTGAAACAGCACTTATTGTAGTGTTTACCAAACCAGTCCTCAGGCAATCGCACCAGGTATTCAGGGCTCTCCAGTGTTCAGGTGTATAGGGGGCTGTGACACAGCAAAACATGGAGCAACTCAGATCCCCGAGGACCGGTTTGTGAAACAGTGACTTAATGTAACAGTGTTGTGAGTACTTAACCCCTTAAGCACATTGGATTTTTGCTAAATTATTCTGCAATTACAATGAAACCAAAAAGGAAACGTAGGCATGTACAGGAGTGCGGAATGTATAGTTTAAGGGGTTAAGACTATTATTTTTTTATTATAAGCCCAAAGCCACACAGTGTTCATACTTATTACAAAATTGACCCCCCCCACACACACAGTCGTTATATACTTTCTAGGACACGAGTGTTGGCACGACTAACACTCCATAATAATATCTTGAGACCAATTTATTGCCCTTGACTGACTTTGGTCCAGACTGAAACTGCAACCTTTTTTTTTTTCTATATAGTGTATCAGTTGGCTCTGTGTAATCCCAGAATTTTGGTGGACACGAAATGAATCAGCAAGGCACCAAGTCATTGAAGATGAAGACTGAGCTGTGGATTATAAACGCACCTTAACTGTAAACATAAACTGGCATCAACATTGTGCCATCAATGCCAACCACAGCTTACAATGCATTACCCATGAATCAACACCACCAGTACAGGGAACCAATAAACAGCAAGTCTAAGAACCCCAAGAGATTTTGATACAAAGCCTATATCTAAAAGAAATGGCTTTTACATTGAAAAAAAAGAAGCAGATGAATTAAATATTTCTTATTATGAGAATTCTATAATGTACTGTATACATAATTGTGTCTGTGAGGCATCTTTACAAATTTCAAGTACTACGCCATTAAAGGACGATTGCAAACATTTGCTTATAATAAGTCAAAAATATCTATAAATGAGCTACAGGATATGGGACTTATTAAAATAATCTCATAATAGGAAATATTAAATTAACGTGAATATATTTAATGTTTTCATTTTAGGATTCTAGAAGAAAGGTGTATCTTGATAGAATGGGAAAGAAAAACAATTACTGACTATTGCTGATATTTTTCATAAATCAATTTTGAAGCATATTCTCTTTAGGTAGCCCTTGTGCCTTCTTGCGCAAAAACATTTAATAACAGTGCTCGTTAAGACTCGTACAGCTATAATCTCATGAACGATAGCTGGTCGGAACATCTCTTCACACCCACACATCACTACTAACAGCCCACTACAACACACAGTAATAAGGACACTGATTTAAAGAGGCCTTGTTGAGCTAAGAATACAAAGTAATTTTGACGTCAAACAGTACTGAAATTATATCACAGGATGATTTGGCAGATGTTTTAGCACCCCAACACTTGTCACATTATCAAAAATATAGTACATCTACGACTGTCGGATGATTCCAAGGCTACGACTAGGACTTGCACGCTCCAGGGTTTCATACAAATGTTGAATAAAATTATATTCTGCACAGTGCATGTACATATCTCCTTTGTCTAACTCAACGTGGTGACCAGTTCGACCAAATGGATGCAAAGCTGCAGGTCTCGTGTCCATCTAGCAGGAACTTTTTTTTGGCTGTGTAACAAAGACTTCTCACTAGCATAATACTTACAGAACAACAGAAAGAAATATTGTGTTTTAAACTTGGCTTGACAGGTGCAGTGTACCATTTAAGGAGGGGAAAAAAAGAAAAGTAACGCTCACTCAACCCTAAAGTGCTACTATACAACAACAGAAGTTGCATTACTGAGAACAACTGCTGAAACGCAGACAAAAAACAAAACAAAAAAAGCCATAAAGGCTACAACGTTAGTGGCTCAGAAGAGCAGCCATCACTCATTCCCACATCACACAGGTTTATATAGCTTTTACTTTCCATTAGTCTGCTCTTAAACCTGTGTATAGGCTGTTTTTCATTCAGAGAAAATGTGACTATAAAAATACGCACAAAGGAACTGGTCTTTAGGACGTGTCTGCTAGACAAAGTGTTCAGGATGGTGCAAGTTTTAAAAGAACCAAAACGAAAAAAGAAAAATAATAATAATAAAAAAAAAAAAGGTTTAAAATGTATTAAATAGCAGCTGGTAAATGGAAATGACATGAAGGGCGCAAATGATAAATGTCTGTCGGAACAGCTTGGAGTCGCAAAAAGCTTGGCTAAGACACGAGAGTAGGATTCATTGGGGAGAGGATTCATTTCAGCAGGGTCTGTTTCAGAGTCAGCACGGGTGATGTAGAGCGGTTCCCATTATTTTTGTCCCCTGCGTTGCTCTCCCATACCCTTTCTGCCCCCTTCCCTGTTGCCCTTTAGAGTTCCAGCTCTTTGGACACTTTGGTAGTGATGTCCCGGAAAGCGAGCGGCGCCCCCCAAAGCCGCTTGAAACGGACCCCGCTGGCCTCCGGGGGCAGGTGCCCTACTTCAGCCTCGAATGCCACTCGGGAGCCGGCAGCGCCGTGCGTGCAGGAGAGGAGGAAGGGGCCAGCCTGGTGCACCTGGCAACCACAGCCCTGCGCTGCCTCACGGACTGCCAGCACCACCTCGGCCGGGTCCCGCGCGCTCTTCAACTTTACATCCCAGCCGGATCGGGGGGTGCGGGGCTCTGCCGCTTTTTGATACCCAGATAGATGGCGACTGCGGAGAGAGGGAAAAAAAAAAAAAAGAGGAAAGGGGTGTGGGATGAAATGAAACACAGTGGGTGAAAAGAGGATGGGAGGGTGTGGGGGTGGGGGGGGGGGGTAAATAAATATAGATATATTAGATATCTTGCAAGAGAATAGACAATTTGATAAACTCACTGTTTTACCTGGAGGTTCTTCAGTTCGAGAGAGCTGAGATCCAATAAACATTTGATATGTGAAATATTCATATTTTTTTTCCAGTTCCTGATATTTATGCATCTCACTTTGACTTTTTTACTTAAATATAATAAGCAGTATATTATTGGGGATACAAGTCATAACAAAAACATGTATCTAAATAAATAATTACAAGTCTCATTTAAAACTGAGATACTTACAGTTAGTATTGTACATAAATATTTTATGCAACTGTGATAATTTTCTGAAACATGCTTAATATCAAGCATCGATACATGACTGCGTTCACCCACAGCATGGAACCTGGTGGTGAACGCAGTTGGGTTTGTTCTCAGTCACCCATGGCAACAAACAAAACCAGCAGGCAAATAGCAAAAAATCCGACAAATAAACACCATAAATCCAAGCATACAGCATGACCTTCAAACCACACCAAGTTCATAGTAATGATTTAACTTTCAGTTAATGTCTACTTTAAGGGTTCTCATATCAAGCAATATTTGCAGGTGGCAAGTGCAAACGGGTCAGAGGGGGGATGAGGCAGATGGAGGAACGGGGGGGGGGGGGGTCTAACCTGACGTGCTACTGGAGATATTTAACATTTGGTGCACGTGACACAAAGTGCACAGAGCAGATGCTCTAGATGTATGCACGGGTTACATCAAAAAAAAAAAAAAAAAAAAAAAAAAAAATTTGACCTGTTGTTTTTAACCTGAGAGTTTGCTTCTGGGGCGTTTGAGAGGAGGAGAGAGAATCAGTTTTAAATGGTTAGAGTCGGTTTTGTGAACACAGATCTCAGAAAACTGGATATAAACTACACAGACCGTTAAATCTGTGTTCAGAAAACTGCTCCTGACTTCCTTTTCGGCTACTTTGTTCAATCTTCAATGTCTGCAGATATGGTCTCTCTTTTTTTTTATTTTATTTAAAAATCAGAATAAAAAAATGTCCTGGTCAGGTTTACACAGCTGGAAATATTCTATGCTGACTGAAGTAAACGCGACTGCCAGTTTTGGTCAGGAGTTACGGAAAAAGTGTTCACGTTAGTTCTACACACTCTTACCTTGTGACCGGAGATCTGCAGACTCTCTCAGGTTCGTCTGTGACCCTCAAGAAGAAGACAAAGTTTTAAATTAGGAATCAACTGATACAAAGCATCAACTCCATCCACCTTCTGCATTAAACCCATCATCACTGCTTATGAGAAGACAAAGTGGAGAAAGCAACAACACTACACGGAAATCTAACTCTTTATACAGATATCCTTTCTTTCTTCCTTTTTTGTTATTCAGTATTAAAACTAGATAAGTTAAAATTAATAAAATAATTTTTTATCCTAAGAACTTTAAAACTACATTTAATTACAACTACAATATGTTTGATGGACAGAAGGGGTCTGCATGATAAACATTGCGGTGGATTTTCTCTTGACAGTAAAAATCTGTGTGTAGCTTTTGAGTGTCCTATCCTGCATCTTGTGTAAGTCACTTGATCCCAATGATTTTTAAAAGGAAATGTATGTCTTGATCCAACATCAGGGTTTATTTCATATAGTTTATTATTTAAGCATTGGTCTCTGTATAGATATTAAATGAGCATAATAACTGTATATTTATGTAATAACCGATAGAATACTATTACATTAAATTGCGTATGTTTGACTTTTTAGGGTTGGGAAAGCTAGTTACCCAAAAAGCTAGTAGAGAATTACATTTCTTTTTCTTTTGGATTTTTTCCCGATTTTTTCTTCCTAATTTAGTTGTGTCCAATTCCTCCCCGTCACTAGGGGGCTCCCACATTAAGGCTACTACTACCACTCAGCCAGG
>JAQMYL010000003.1:22092521-22105254 GCA_030014365.1 Clarias pachynema | reverse complement strand
TCCTATTCCTAAACTTGAGCAACTTGTCTCCTCAGTCCCCAGACGTTTGCAGACTGTTATAAAAGGAAGAGGGGATTCCACACAGTGGTAAACATTGCATTGTCCCAACTTTTTTGAGATGTGTTGATGCCATGAAATTTAAAATCAACTTATTTATCCCTTAAAATGATACATTTTCTCAGTTTAAACATTTAATATGTCATCTATGTTGTATTCTGGATAAAATATTGAAATTTTAAACTTCCACATCATTGCATTCTGTTTTTATTCACAATTTGTACAGTGTTCCAACTTTTTTTGGAAGAGGGTTTGTAATACTACAGAGAATATTAAAAGGAGTTCTATATTTAAAAGTGGAACTCATAATTTACACTATACACCAATCAGCTATAACATTAAAACCCAAAACATTAAGAGTAGCTTCCCCTTGTGCCACCAGGGCAGCTCTGGCCCTACGGGGAATGACTTCACAAGATGAAGCGGGGCGCTGTTGTGTTTGGCATTGGGATGTTAACGGCGGATCCTTTGGGTGCTATGGGTTGCGAGGCGTGGCCTCCATGGGTCGGGCCTGTTTGTCACAGAACCTTGAACTGATTGTCTACTGGGCCCAATACAAAACAGGATGTATTGCACTGGGTGTTCGGATGCATTTCCATCATAGCTTGTAATAATTGTTTTTATTTTCCAGCAATTTGTGATCCTGTCACCAGCTTAGTGGTACACAATTGATAATGTTATTCAATTCGCCTGTTAGTGTTGTAGTTGATCTGTGTATAGTAGTAGCTAGAGATTGATAATGATCACCCTTTCAAAAGTTGATCATGTTCACCATGGCTGTGAATTTTATTAAGTTAATTAAGTACTAAGGTCCTTAAGTGTGGTTAAGGTTAAGTGTGATCATTAATTACATTTCCATTAATTGTACAACCTTAAATGAACCTGTTCATTCAAAACAACACGTGTTCTACTTATACAGGGTAAAGAGAAGGCAGTGAAACAACCTGATCCTGCGTTCTCATTTCGAGTGATTTAAGCGCATCTTACCACCGCTGGCGTACTCCATTATGAGGTACAGCGACTTCTCCGTTTCAATCACTTCAAAGAGCTGAACTATAGGGGGGGAAAAAAAATAACCAAACACAATCAGAAATTAGAGAGTGATTCCGAATCAATTCAGAAAAGCAGGTCTCATCGTTCGTTGTCTGATACTAGACTAATCATCAGGCACAGAGAATTTAATAAGACGTTAGTCAGGTTTTTCCTGTAATCAGGTATGCTTTGATCCACTTCATTCATAAAGTATGGACACCATTCATAAAGAGATAATCCTACTGTACCGTAACAGTACAGATCACCTCATAGCGCAGTGTGCTGAATGGGGTGAATTACAACGCCTACGCCAAACAGGCTATATGTGTGTGTTATTCAGACATTCACCATTATGGACTTGCATGCTTTACATAGCACAAAGTGTGAGTATCGTGCTAAAGGTTATAATTACAGCTAAACAGTTACCAAATGAAATATTACATTAATTATTAAACAGGATTTATGGCTGCTTATAATCTTGTAAGGGTTCTTTCGAACTGTAAAATATATTCTACAGACCTGCTTTATTAACATAACCTAATAATTAAATCGGCTCATTATGCAAATTGGCACAAATACGTACAAATGTGTATAATGATGCCATTTGACATTCTTTATATACCCCCTCGTTTTGAGGTTTTGATTAAATCCATTCAATTAAAAGGGCGATCCAATCAGGCTAATAACTGCAAGACTTCAATCCAGCATAAATTAAAAAAATTATTATTATTTTTTTTTTAAACTCAACAAACTGAGGAGTCTTTGAGTGCATGTGTGTGTTTATGTAAGAATCTGCATCAAAGCACAAGAGGAAACCACATACACTAAACATACTGTATAGAACACACATGCTGAGCTGCGAGGATAAAACTGCTTTAAAGAACGGTTTATTTTAAGAAGGGTCGGACGTGAGACAAAGGAGACGGTCGAGATCTCGCATACTTGTGTACTCTGCCTCACGTACGCAGTATTTCAGCTGTTGTAAAGGCAATAAATCACTGCAGGCTCCTAAGCTCAGGGCCAGAGTGACAGCGCAGACGATGAAACGAGGAGGGGGGGTTTAATAGTGGATACGCTCAGTTGAAAAGACTCACCTATGTTTGGGTGGTTGAGACTCTTCATAATCCGTACCTCTCGATAAAGCTGTAGGAAAGAAAAGAAAAAAAAAATCAAACTGTATCATTTAGATTTTTTTAGAAATCATGTTTACTTGTTACAAGGATGCGAGATCTTTAATTTAATTTGGTTCCATTGAGACAACAGATTGTAATGAAGCAGTTTTACAGAAATCTGGATGCAGATTTTGAACCTTAATGAGAAGGTCTGAGATGATGGTGACAAAAGAGAAATATCCTGGAGAAAAAATGAGGATGCAAACCTTACGAGAGGCAGAATACAAAATCAAACCTATCCGTCGTTAAACTGGATAATTCTACACATAATCATCCTCTATAAACTCTATTAGTTTGTATGTCAAAGTCAAAAAGTGCTACGCGTGTATTAAAAGGATGTTCAGATTGAGCATGCACTGTAGGAAATCTTGAGATGAACTTTGAGGTACAAGTCTGCATCTTTATGTGTCGGAACACCAACCCTGGATCAAACCAGAATCGACACCCAAAGACAGTGTTATAATGTTTGGGATGAAGACTGTAGAGACAACAGCAGAGCATTAATTGCTCGTTTTGCACTTCTATGTACTATGACTATGTCGTATGTTTTGCTCAAAATAATTAGATTTTTCAGACAGGAACAAGACAGTCATATGGCATAAAAACAGCAATTATATAAAACAGAGCAGCCCAAAAAAATGTATACAGAATTCAACAGTTGTTATTTAAACCTCGAATTTAATTATGGCAGCAATGTATAGTATTATATTTCCTCAGTAGTCTCACCAGCAATCAGGTGACCGTCAGGATATAGGCATATACTCTTCATATTATAGTTTGTATACATATTTTTGGGCTCTTCTGTCTCTGTTATTTCTGACTTGAGCAATCTGACTGGATGATAATAGAGCACAACAGCACTGGGATGTTTAACTATATGTATACATGTACTCCATTATATGCATATATACTTCACGTCACAGATGTTTTAACAAACATTAATTACGTTAACTGTCGGTTGCAGCATGTGTGAAAGTAGGTTGACCGTATCAGTGCTGGAAAGAGAACAGCTACCTGCCAAAACCCACAATCAAAACCAGTCACAGATGCATTTTAGGAAGAAAACACATCTGATCTGAACGTTATCGGCTATGATTATGTTCGCCTACGACTGCATCAAAGCCATGCTGATATTCAGCACAACAGCACTCCCTCTCGTGTGATATCGCTTACTTTAACATTATTTAACTGTAAACAAAAAAAAAGAAAAAATTAAATGTACTCTTTTAAAAAAAATTTTTTTTTTAAGGATTTTTCCCTGATTTTCTCCCTAATTTAGTCGTGTCCAATTCCTCCGCCCCATCACTAGGGGCCTCATCTTTTCGATCTGCTCGCTCACGCACCGTTGGGGGCGGTGTGACACTCTCGGAGGACAGCGCTATCCGCTCCTTCCGCTTGCGTGAGCTCACAGACGCCCCTGATTGGCTGTAGAGCCGTGATTAATATGAGAGCACTAAGTACCTCTCATCCCTCCCCTCTGAGAGAGCTCGGCCAATCAGCTCTCTCTAGACCCCCGGCTGTGAGAGGTTACAGCACCACCCGGGAATCGAACTCGCGATCTCCGGATGATAGGGCGAGCACTTTACCACCGCACCACTCAGAGGCCGAATTAAATGGGTGGAATAGTGATTATCATTGACTTAACATGGGATTGACTCGAGTGATCACATGGTTTGTGAGTCTGTTGATTATAGGGCAGGACAGAGGTGGCTAAGCTCCTCTCCCAGCAACCCTCTGTCCAGAACAATGGTCAAAACAAGAGGGTTGAGAGAGACAGAGAGAGACAGAGAGAGAGAGAGAAATGAAAAAGAGAGAGTGAAAGCAAGAGAGACTAAAAAGAATGTGCTGATAGCTGAAAGGCCATTTGGTATTGTTGGTGTTCATTCTTTCCAAACACATAAAGTCACCCAGGGAGCGAGACAGAGGGAATGAGAAGGGAAACAAATAATTGTAAATAATGTTGGGAAAAGGAAAAAAAAAAAAATCATAGTATCGAATTTTACATAAAAGGTTTATTTATTGCCCAACTAATGCCTGTAAACGTCCATAGTAATTGGTTTAAATAGCAAACAGAACGTCTGTCCCTTTTTTTGTCGGTACAAATAAATACTATACGTGGCAATTTTGGCATTTACGAATTACATCTACACGTGAGATAACATATTGGGTTGAGAAATGCTGGAAGTTTTCTTCAAATATGTAATATTCAGCAAGTCAGCATTAGGACGTCATTAGGGCTTTCACCATGCCTTGCACAGACCCGGGAGGAAGAAGAAAAAAAAAAAAGAAAAAAAAAGGTGCAACAACTCATGAACTCACATGACTTAAGGCTTAGTGAATGCACAAAGAAAAAAAACAAAAACACTTATGAATTCTTGTAAAGATTGTGAAGAGTGCTGATTTATCACTTCACCATCTCTCAAAATGTTAAACAACTGCTTTTCTAGGCACAAAGTCCAGTCCTGGATTACATTATTGCGTCCATGACGAAACATTTCTCTACTGCAACTGATGAATGAAATCCTGCTCAGATCACATACTGTATACTGTATACTGTTTACATCTTCCCCGCTTCTTATGCCAACACATTTTTAACCTGACAGAACCGGTATCCGAGCAGGTCTGTTCCTTATTTACATCTCACAGAGATAAAAGATTATAATCATCCTTCCATTATACTGTTAAAAAGGGCTGAAAATAACACTTTGAAAGAAGCTTGAAAGACGAGAAATACTACTCCTGAGTAAAACGTGCAATTAAATTGTGTTGAATTTATTTACTTAATGGCCTCTACTGTATAAATCAATTGTTTCTTAATTGGAAATCGAAAACAGGAAATAAAACATGACAGGTGTACTCTTATAGAAAAATTATTCATGGCAGGGTGGAGTGATTATTATTATTATTTTTTTTAATGCTATGGAATGTCTGTGTAATATCAAAGGTCATGTTTCCACTTACGTTATAGCAGCTCAAATATGAAAAGTGGGTTGTCTTTTTTTTTTTTTTCCCCCTCTAGCTCTTAAATTATTAAGAACGCAGAGCTCATGAGCAACCGAGAGGAATCATCCGTACAAGTCTCGGTGAATGAGCCGACATAATAGAAGCAGTAACATATTAGTGCCTGTGAATTGAATTACAGTCGTGAATATTGTCGGAGCTGGAGAACTAGAATTAATCAACATCTGTGCACATGTGTAGAAATGGTTAGAATTTTTTTTTTTACAATTTTTTTTTAAACCACAGCACTTATGCTGCTTGTTGTTGATCAACACGGTCATTCGAGCCGGACGCCCAGTTTGACGAATGGCGGTGAGGAACTGTTGCGACATCTAGTAGGAACTTGACTGCAAAAAAAAAAAAAAACAGAAATCTTAACTTCTTAAAGTGAATATGTCTTGAAATGTGGAATGATTTAACCTGAAACATTCCATTTTATTTCTACATTCAGTAGCTTCACAAGCTTGATCACACATTTATGTGAAAGTCTTTACAAAACTCACTCATCTGCTTGTCTCACTTCTGTCTCACTCACACCCTCACACATAACAGAGAGACACGTGATGTTGAAAGGATCTCCAGCATACGCAGAGCTTACAGAGGCATTCACACAGGATGCAATCATGACAACAGAACAAAAATGTCTGTTATTTGACATGTCAGCTCAGGGCGACAACAACTGTGTGTCCTCGTGATGCTCGGTGAACGCTTTCTCTACACTTGCTTACAGCCACGTCATTTACAAATGCCGGCTATAATTCAATTGCGGAGCTCATCAGCTGTAAGATAATAAGTCTGCTAGGTTACGCCTTCTCCCTCTCACTCTTTTCTTTTTCTCTTTGCACAGCCTTCCTCTTTTTCTGTCTCTAAAAAACAGGACTTCCTGGTTCATTTTCCAGACACTAGCCACACGTCATTGTTACTATGGTGACCCAAGATTACGGCCAACCCCATGTCTGTCTGTTGTCGCTCTCCTTCTCTGTTCCACACTCTCCCTATCTCATTATGCTTCAGTAAATTAGGGCAGAGGAGGACAGAGATTCTACTTTTATCTCTTTCTCTTTGACTGACGATCACACCAACCAAACACTGAGCCATCACTAATCAAGCCTTAAGCTGAATTCCTTGTGGTGTCTTTCTCCTTCCACCTTCCTGTAACATTAAGGATTTAAACAAAGCAGCTTATGAAGTTGTACGGCTTTTTCCTTGTCTTAGGACTACTCAAGGGCAAAGCTGAAGTTTTGTTCCCCCTGCACCTCTGTAGTTATTAAACGTTATTAAATGCTGCACATTTCAGTACATGTTAATGTACAAAAAAAAAAAAACTTACAAGCTTGAAAACATGTTCTGAGTTGTGATAAATGACTATGTTTACACCAGAGGATGCAAACACGCATACATTTTCTGGTCTGTAAAGTCAATGTGATGCAGAAGGTGATCCCCCAGACAATGTGTTTATGGGTTCATCCTACAGATATGGTTCTCAAAGGGGAATCTATGATGTGTGTGTTTTCACACTCATAATTGAAACTTCATAATAAAGACTTTATTAAACTTAAACGTTTTGTAAGTCTTTCAGCTGCTCCCGGCAAAGGGTCGCCACAGCGGAATATCCAGTCCGCACAAGAACTTGGCAGAGGTTTTACGCCGGATGCCCTTCCTGACGCAACCTTCCCATTTTTATCCGGGCTTGGGACCGGCACTGTGTCCAGTGGCTGGGGGGTTTGGGCACTGGCTGGGAATCGAACCCGGGCAAAACAGTAGTATAATAATTGGGGGAGGGTATCGCGATTCTTGTGTCTAGCGATCCAGGTATCGCCACACTGACTCCAATATTTATTTATTTTTTTAATACATTTTTATGTTTACTTTTTTTGGTATGTTTACTTTTGAGATTGTTAAACGGTGCCATTCCTGTATAACCCTACAGGTGGCGCGCTCTAAACTATTCACACAGGCATCCTGTGTTGTAAGAGTTTTAACAAAATCTGAAAAAAAAATCTAATAAAATCAGGATATTTATAAAATCATAACAAATACAGAATCGCAATACAAATTGAATCGGCACCCAGGTATTGAGATAATATTGTATCGGGTGATCCTGGTGATTCCCATCCCTAGTAATAAGGCATATACGCAGTCATGTATCAGTACTGAACATACAGGTACATTAAATGTGCCTGCATTTGAATTACTTTATACCTGCATAACACATTACAAATAACCAATATATGAATACAATAATATTAAACTAAGAATACTGTAACTACACAAATACAGATTATATACTGATCAGCCACAACATTACAACATTAAGCCCAGTACTGTGTAGGTTGCCCTTGGAGCAGGACTCCAAAAGACCTCTACGCGAGTGCTGTAGGATCTGGCAGCAAGATTTTGGCAGTGGATCTTTTGGATGCTGTGGGTTCAGAAGATGCTCTGTGGATCAGACGTGTTTGTCTGGCACATCTGATGGGTGCTCGATTGGACTGGCATCTGGGGAATTTGGAGGCCTGATTGCCAGCCTTGGGCCTTTTGCCTTCTGGGCCTGGGATGTGGTGCACTGGGTGTCCTGGTGCCTTTCTATCCATGGCCAGCAATGACTTTCTTCGGCGGGTTGTGATTGGGCAAATTTTGGTGGCAACCTGATACCATAACACTCGTATGTGCTTGCTGAACATCCTATCCAGATTTTGTCTGCCTTTTGCTGTTATAAAAACCTCCACATTTCTGGGAAGACATTCCACTAGTTTTTGGAGTGTAGCTGTGGGATTCTTCAGTTCTGGTGAAAGGAATCTGTGACCCTATAGCATGCAAAGACATTCCGTACGGTCGTGTGCTTCCACTTTTGTGGCAGCAGCCTGAAGGAGAACCACATATTGGTGTGTAGAAGAGGTCTCCACATATATTTGGCCATATAGTGAATATTTTGTCATTTATGACAATTTAGAGACTAATTTACATGACGTTGTGTTAGTCTGACTAAAACTGGACGTTTATAATTAACGTAAACATTCATCAAAGTCTGACTGAAATCTTGTTAAATCTCAATTCAAAAAGTC
This sequence comes from Clarias pachynema, assembly GCA_030014365.1. Classification (NCBI taxonomy): domain Eukaryota; kingdom Metazoa; phylum Chordata; class Actinopteri; order Siluriformes; family Clariidae; genus Clarias; species Clarias pachynema. The sequence goes on along the minus strand of JAQMYL010000003.1, from coordinate 22,096,931 downwards.
CGACTAGCAAACCCAGACAACAACAGCGGTTAGGAATCGAGCTAGTCTTTACACGTATAACAGAAATCAGCCTGCACACGTTTCACGGTTCCGACCCCAGGCTTTGACCACGAAGTCAAACAAAGCGCATTAACAACAGAAGAAGAACACAAGCGATAGAGTGCAGGTAAGTACAAAAAGTATATAAAAAAGAAATGTACAGCACTGTAAAGTTGTTCATGGTTACCATTACCAGTACCAGTTTGCCACTAGCTAACATGTTTGTTGATTGTTGTGGTCAAAGCTGAAAGGGGGAATATCGCCACCTACTGAAGTGGAGACTTTGGTCTGGAAATCGATGCCTGTTCAAAAATTATAAATGAATATTTTCATAAATATCATTGTGCTCCATGACAGAATCATCAAAACTTTGAATCATACAAAATGTAGTTAATAACCAATTGGAAAAATCTAATTTGATGATGTAGCAATTTATTTACTGTACATCATGATACTAAATGAGAAACTAATTGTGCTGCCACTTTATGAGAAACACCTGTGCACACATTCATTTTAACCAATCATGTAACAGCGGTACAAAGTGCAAACACAGGCATTTATAAGTCATGAAGAGCGACAATTAATTTAATATGAAACAGCAGTGAAACTGGCCAGTTGAACAAGTTTTTCCAGTATTGGATCAGTGCCTGTGCCCACTGTACACACTATAGATTTACGTTCTGATAGAGAGTGAACCTGATCTGATCGTCTGCTGTCGGAGCCCATCTGTTGGAAGCTCTGTAGGGACGGGTGGTGTTGGCCTGTTTGAAGCAACGGTCTCCAAAATCTTCAAACCAGTCTTTCTGGCACCCACAACCATGCTGTGGTGAACTTTTTCTCACATTCTAATGCTTAATGTGAACATTAACTGAAGCTTTTGACCTGTATCTGGTTTGATGCACTGTGCTGCTCCCACTTGATTGGCTGATTGGATAACAGGATAAATGCGCATATCTGCATTTAAGCTTAACGTACAACATTACATGTATTTTTGAAATAGCCGTACATTTTTACCTTGGAGAAAAACACGGAGAAAAGTCTCATAAAGGCAATAAAAACAACACCTTCATCTTGTAATAACATCTGTGCCTGGGCTTCGTATTGTAGCAATCTGGTATTGATCAAAAGGATTAAGCAGGAGCAAGTCCAGTATACCGTGGTACCTCGGCACACAAACACACAGTCTTATGAATTTTTGCTTCAAGAACAGAAATTTGGCAAGAAATTTGATTTGCTATCCGAAGCACTTTCGGCATAGAAGTGGTTTCGTCAGCCGAAACGAACGTCAGCTGAGTTGCGTGTATATCCGATAGCCGTACAAAACTTGTTTGCATCAGTGTAAAGCCAAGCAAAGTGAGTTTTTTTTTCTGTGATTTTTTTTCTTTTGCAATTTGTGCAAGATTTAGTGAAGGCGTAGCGCCAAGAACACTAGCAAGAAGAAAAGGGAGCCACCTTCATCCGCTGCCAAAAGTAATCTTAAATTAAGTGAGGTTCAATGCCTATTTATTTCATATTTGCATGTCTTTTCTAAATGTTTAGCTTGTTTTTATATGCAATAAAAAGATTACAGTGTTGGAAATTGGTAATATTTTTGGGTAGCTGGAACAGATTATCTGTATTTACATTATTTCCTATGGGAAAATGCGTTTCTCAATATGAATTTTCGCCTTAAGTCTGAAGGAGAACCACATATGGGTGTGTAGAAGAGGTGTCCACATATATTTGGCCATATAGCGTATAATTTCTCATTTATGGTGGTTTAGAGTCTCGTTTACATGACGTCGTGTTAGTCTGACTAAAACTGGACTTTCATAATTAATGTAAACATTCATCAAAGTCTGACTGAAATCTTATTAAATCTAACTTCTAAAAGTCAGACTAGCAAACCCAGACAACGCGGTTAGGAATCGAGCTAGTCTTTACATGCATATAAATTTAATCCGCCTCCGGAGCGGATTAAATTCATATGCCGATGTACCATCGTGTCCAGTATTTATAATCATCATCATGTTCACATACTCTAATTAACATCACCAGACTTGATGTGATGAGTCTGACGGTCTTCCATGGTAGCTTGGTTTCTCTGTATCTTGTTCCTATGTCACAGGCCCTTGGAGGTCCCCACCCCCCTCTGGGTTCGGATACCCCCATTGTTTGCCTGTCTGGAATGTAGCTCCTGGCTACAGGAACTTGAATGAGGGATACCCAACCCCCATTGCCCTTCACCCTAGTGGCCTCCTAAAGCTCCCCCACACACCGTTACTGTATATTTAAGTAGCACTCCCACGGTTCAAAAAACAGAGTTATTCCCAATGCCGTTCTTGTCTCCTAACACTTAGCAGAAATCTGACTACTGGGAAAAAGACTGCGGTTTAGCTGATTGGGTCTTGCACCTAAATTGGATGAAAGGCCTAGAAGAGAAAGGGGGGGGGGAGAATAAGACTGATGGTTCACATTCAGCCCTGTGGTTGAGTCTCTGCTCAGATTACACAGTATTCTACTGCCAGATCAGTTAAATGGGGCTTAGTCTTAATCGATACACTTTGAGTGATACACAGCGAGGAGCATTATCTAATGCTTTGGCCATGTGGGTACGGGATGGCACATGTATAAATCCTCAACGCAAAAGGCTTACTAAGGCACTTCAATTTATTTATTATGCATTAGTGTTTAAAACTGGTTGTCCGTCCTGGATCATTAAAAAGCAAAAAAAACAAACAGTCATTAGTTAAGTAGCCCGTGTTGAGGAGTGACTGTTCACGAAAATAAAGACACGAACTATACTTGCTTTAGGACTGGTATTTAGACCTGGACAAAAGAGACAGTATACTTTTATTGGTAGCCATAATACTGCAGCTCTTTAGAGATGAATGAACTTACTGCCCCCTCTTAATTAGTCATTCAATACTTTTACTGAAGCAGCACTTTCCCTGCGGCAGGGGGTTGGATTGCATGTGAGTGGAGTGTAAAAAAAAAAAAAAAGAGCAAATAACCGATTGATGGAGAGGTAGAAATTGATAGAGGGAAAGAGCCAATGGAAAAGGATGAAAAGAAACAGGCATTAACCCTTTCTGTTTGCTGTTTGGGTTCAACTGAACTGGTTTAAATGCTTACAATGATGAGATCTCAATCAGTCTGAAAGTTAAGAGATCTTCAGAAACGGAAAACAAAATGAATTGATGTAAAGATAATATAGGGTTTTTACACACAGTACGGTTATATTGATGTAAAACATGAGTTATTCCATGGCGGTGGAAGGACAGGATATAAGCATTAAAGGAAAAGTTCATCCTAAAACGTATTATTTATTAATTTTATTCCTCTGAGAAGTTAATAGTTATCTGCCACACTCACCTAATTTACCAAAACCTAATACAGAAGTGATGGCGTGCATGTTTTTTTTTTTTTTTGCACAATACACTGAGTTACAATAGAGATTTACTGTAATGACAGCGGTGTTTAACATACAACCAAAGTGTTTTGCAACCTTTTTGCTACAGCAGAATATACAGTTGAGCTGAGAAAGCCACAAAAACTACAAAAAGACAACTTTGCACGAATGAAGATGATATTTTGATTATGAAATGAGTAGCAAGCAGGTAAAGAGGTATAAATATAAAAAAGAAAAACGAGACAAATAAGAGGAAGTGAGAGGGCTGACTAGCTGAAGGGAAAGGGAGTAGAGCATTCGCGATCTGGTGCTCTCTGACCAAGCAATATAGTGCAGATCAGCATTGCTGCAGCGCACAGAACTATACAGTATCTCTCTGCAGAAGAGCTCATGCACCACCACCACCCGAGCTCCACCCTGCACCAGAACAGTGGCAGAACCACATCACACACACACACGCCTTCAATTTAATATACAAGCAATCAAAATCTCCCTAGTCAACATGACATTTTTTTTCCCCACATATGAAATGTGTTTATGTCATGACAACAGGTTTCCTTGGTAACAACAATCAAAAGTAGAAATCATGCACGAGGAAGGTTGTATCAAATCAAATTTAAATTAGATTTGATTTGCATGGTACACAACCATACACAGTTTGATATGCAATGAAATGTATATACACGACTGACTGTGAGCTAAAAACAGAAAGATTTTACTATAGTGGGAAAAAACATGCACTGGAAAGTACAATTAAACTAAAGACTAAATTTTCAATACATTTAAATAAACGAAAGCTACAAAATAAAAATAGAAAAATATAAATTGCACAGGGTTTGGAGAACGTACAAAATGAAATTGTAAACTGCGAGGTATAAAATACAGAACTGTAAAACTATGGTGTGTGGGTATAAAACATGAAGTATGAAATGAAACGAAACTGTCATATACATACTGTATACACACACACACATTATATA
>JAQMYL010000003.1:22056972-22081359 GCA_030014365.1 Clarias pachynema | reverse complement strand
TTTACACATTAAGTTTACTGAAAGTAAAAACAGTTGAAAGTCAGAGGACGTTTCTTTTTTTGCTGAGTATATATATTAAATGTATTCGATATTTGAAATCATGTTGATACAGTAATAATAGTTATAGGTAATGAGTTTTGTTTTGATTAAACTCAGTGACGACCTTCGTCTCAGGGGTAATAAAATCGCTGGTTTGATGAGTTGCTCATGATTTTAATATGACAACCTCACAGTAAAGAATTTTAGTCAAAACAACAAACACACACACACACACACCTAACGTCTGAAATGTGTACATTTTATCAAGGATTTCACGACACCTCTTATTGACAGAACAAGGTTCGCTCACTCACATGCACTAGGTTTCAAGAAACACGTCTATGGATTTTTCAGTCTGAACTCTGGCTTAGATTAGCTGAGGTATGCAGCTAATGGCTGGTTGTCTGGCTTTTTTTTTTTTTTTTTTAACCACAAGGAACCCTGAGTGGACACTTCATGTCCAGCCTCAACACCCTGAGGCTCAAATTCCCTGTTTGCTGTTAAGTTGGAAAACTAGGTCAGGATAAATCCCAACAGACACACACACACACACACACAAACTTCCCACATAAGATTCGGACTCGGTCCCGGTCATGACACCAGTGTGATCATTCACAATACTTTAACTGTCCGGTGTATAGTATATATATACAGAGACGTTTTATTGTTCATTAAAAACATTGTCAAGACCGGAAATACAGGAAGCATATTTTACATCCAGCAGTTGATTTCTTTGGGAATTGCCAACACTACATTGTGTGCCATACCCATTTACAATTCAAATCTTGTGGATAAGAGCTGGTTGAGACTGCACTCGTTCGACGCAGTGGGCATCATATAGTACATCTCGCTTTAATTACAACCACGAAAAGATTAAAATGTTCGAAATGCTTCCTATTGCCACAATGCCACATATACAGTAACGAGAAGTGGTGTTTCACAACCGCTGACTTCTTTTTAACACAGATACACAACTAGTCTAAACTAAGCTTTAACAGATTATCACGAAAAGTGACTAATGCTAGGCTTGAAGTGTTTTTAAGCAAGCACTTAAAATGGATGCTGCTGTTAGCCATGAGCTTGTAGTTGCTGCGTCACACTCTTCTTCTTGGTCTACTCATAAAAGCCAATTCGACCGTCACCTGGCTGACACGACCTGTGTAGGTTCGCTCGTTTTTTTCCCCCTCTGTGGTCAGGTAAAAACATTGCGCAATCCGTCAGGCTGGTTCCCCTGCAATGACGCACTTCCTGGTGTGTTTGCTAATGCACTTATTTAATTCCTCAGTCTCAGCTTCAGGTCACTTCCAGCGTGATCTCCAGCGAGGGCTCCGGCTATTATTGCACATGCTGGGACCTTTTATGCATTTGGCCATTCCGGTTAATTTACTGCTGCTGTTAAAGTTTGAAGTACACTTAAATAAATTATAAACAAACTACCTCTACATATGATGTTCCAGCCGAAACACCAAGTGCTATTTTATTGCTATTTAACAAAAGATTTTATAGTGACATTCCCTCTTGCCCTATTTGTATCGCACGTTTAAAAGCTCTTAATAATATATGGCAGCAAAGTTGTTGAGGTGAGGACAGAAACGGTAGGATTTTATGTTTACGAAGCATTACGTAGTCGTTATAAACTGGTTGCTGTAGCTAAATAATGCATAACTGCTTCTGAGTGTTACACCCCAACCGCTGTCCGTTCAAGGCTCCTGTCTCCCCGGTCACTGCTGTGCAGGTGTGAACGTGTTACGTCAATTCATTTGTAACTGTGGCACGAGCAAAAATGGACGCCCCACTAGTGATGTGCACGAAAGAAGAGCAGAGTGCAGTGATTCAGGTTTTTTTTTTTTTTTTTGTCTGAGGGTGTACCTGATGTCGAAATAGCTCACGTTTAAGAAAACTTTCACCTTCCTTAGAGTATCAGTCCAAATTATGTTTGCAGAGATATTCTAAGGAAGGTGAAAGTTTCTTAAAGAGAATCATTACTGGTGACGAGACACGGATTCATCACGACGGGTCTGAGAGTAAACGGTAGAGTATGGATTGGAGAAAAAGTTCAAAAGTCAACTATCAGCTGGAAAATTAATGCTTACAGTTTTCCGGGATTCTCAAGGGCCAGTATTGGAACATTATCAGGAGAAAGGTTCAACAATTAACCCTGCTCGTTACAGTGAGACGCTAATTTAGAGCTGGAGTCTAAACTTCGGATTAAACGCAGAGGACTGCTATCCAAGGGAGCTTCTGCCCACACTGTCAACACTCTGCAAAAACTTATTGTGAGGTGTTGAAGCATCCTCCCTGTAGTCCTGATCTTACTCCATCAGACCTTCCCTGAAAGCAGCCCTACCAGGACGAAAATTCACTTACGATGAAGAACTGAAGACAGCGGATCATGCATAATGAGGGGAAACAACGTGTATTGAAAAGAAAGATTACGTATTTGTCTTTTCTTAAAGTTAATTAAGATAAATCCTACAGCCAGAGTGCAAATCATTTTTGACTCACCCTTGTATCTCACTCACTCACTCATCGTCTATACCGCTTTATCCTGTATTCAGGGTCGCGGGGACCTGGAGCCTATCCCAGGAGGGTACACCCTGGACAGGGTGCCAATCCATCGCAGGGCACACACATACACACACTTACACACCCATTCACACACTACGGGCATTTTGGGAACAACAATTAGCCTAACCTGCATCTTTGGACTGTGGGAGGAATCGAACCCGGACCCTGGAGGTGCAAGGCGACAGTGCTAACCACTACACCACCATGCCGCCACCATTGTATCTATCATCTTAAAAGCATTCAAAACAATCAACAGATATTTAAATTGTCGGCAAGCTCTACACGAACTCCGGACTGTGTGTATATAACCTGTAATAAATTCCAGCCTTTTGTGATTAAATAATTGCACAGGTTAAATGCGATTATTTGTGCAGCGCCATTTTCCTACAACCAAGCTCTTCATAAACACAAAAGTCACAAAGTGCACATCTAAATTCTGATCAACATCGATTTTATCAAAGGTTTTTAAACCATTATTAATTAAAAGGCAAAAGGAATATACAAAGTGTAAAGAGACACACTGTGTAATGACATACATTGGTATTCCAAGTACAATTACTATATACCTTAAAAAGTACAATATATCCTCTTGGACTTTTAGTTAGGACACCTACATACCCATCCTTAATAGTGCAACCCTATAGGTATAGTTTGCACCCTGAAGGTTTCCAATAATATATCTATGTGCACTCACTACTGACTTCATTAGAAACATCTAGATGCCTGTTTATTTATGCAATTATCCAACCAGCCAAACTGAAAAACAAGGCTTAATCTTTTTCCTTCTTCAACTCTCTAGTTTTGCCAACCCAGTACCCACTGTAGCTTCAAATTCATGTTCTTGGCTGACGGAAGTTTAGTCAGATGTGGTCTTTCGAGGTCGTACGCTATTCTCGTCTAAATTCGACAGGTTGTAGTTTCCGACATCCTCTTCTGCTCACCATAGCTTTGGCTATTTGTGTTACCGTGGGCCTTCCTGTTAGTTGAACCCAATCATGACATTCTCCTCTAACCTCAGTCGTGCACAAACTGCACATATATGTCTGTCACTGGATGTTTTTCACACCATTATGTGCGCTCGCTAGAGGTTTTTTGTGTGTATAAATCCCGGAAGATCAGCAGTTTTTCAATACACAAACCACTCTATCCGCCACTGCTAACCACGCTGTGGTCAAGTTCCCTGAGATCAGTTTTCTTCCCTATTCTGATGTGTGATGTAACGATTAACTGAAGGACTTGAATAGTATCTGCATGCTTTTTATGTATTGCACTGCTGTCATATGATTGATTGAATGTTCGGGTTTACAAGAGGATAGTGAGTGTTTGCACTGTGGCCACCACTCTGGTCTGAAATGCTTGACTGAATTGATCCTGTCCCGCTGGCATCATAAATGTACGTGGTAAAGACAGACATGACGCAGATTTGCAGGACTTGGCTCGTCTTGCAAGCATCACATCAGCATCGAGTATCAGCTGATAATTAAAACTCAAATAGTGTGAAAAAACAGGGAGATCAGTTCATTCCTGTAGGTGAGGGGTGTCAAACTGGATCCAGAAAAAGCTGGTGTGGGTGCAGGCTTTCATTCCAACCAACAGGTGGAATCTGTTGGAACAGCTGAAGGCCAATTGAAACCAAAAAACAAAACAACAACAAACAACAACAACAACAACTAAGAGTCAGGGTTAGCTTCTGCTTGGTTGGAATGAAAGCCTGCACCGACACCAGCCATTTTCAGTCAGTCGGTAGAATTTGTTCAGAATTGTGCAATAAAGAAAAAAAGGAAATAAAACATACAGAGGGTTGAAGCTCTGTGGATGGAAATTCCTTGCACGAGAGATGCCATTGCAGATTGGCCAGACTGGTTCAAACTGAAGGAAAACTACAGTATCTTATAACCTCTCTGTATAACTGTGGTGAACAGAAAAGCATCTCGATGCACAAGACACAAGGCAGATGGGCTACAACAGCGGAAGACCACTTCTGTCAGCCAGGAACAAGAAGTTAGGGGTGGACAAGACATATGTTACATTCAATACTAATCACATCAAATCAAATTCAGCCTTGGATTTACAAACAACAATGCATAACAGAGATTAATGCTTTTTCTTCCTGCACAAACCTTCCTATAACTCCATTTCTATAAAATGCAAACATTTAGTGAAACAGTGGTTAGCAACGCTGTCTTGCGTATCCAGGGTCCAGATTTGATTCCCGCCTCAGGTCTATGTGATTGGAGTTTGCATGTTCTTCCTGTGCTTGGTGGGTCCAAATGCATGCAAATTAGGCTAATTGCCATTCTTATAGTCCAAGGACATGCAGATTACCCTAATTGGCAACGCCAATTAGGAGGAAAAAGGAGTACACTGAGAAAAATCCACCAAGCATGAGGAGAACATGCAAACTCCACTCATACAGACCTGGGTGGTAAAAACTGCCGAGCACATCATTGGCAGAACCTGCTTATCTTCAGTCTTATTCTGTTGTTACTGCATATACTCACTGCATAGTCCTGAGCCCTAGAGGATGGGTGGATGGATGGATTATATATATCCACCCATAGCCCAACTACCGTGGAGTCCAATGGTAATGGTTGTATTTTGGTTGCATTATTTTTCAACTGTGGTATGCCAATGGGAATGTCAATTAGCCTAATCTGCATGTCTTTGGACAGTGAAAGAAACTGAAGCACCCGAAGGAAACCCACCAAGCATAGGGAGAACATGCAAACTCCATGCACACAGACCAAAGGTGGGAATCGAACCTGGACCCTGGAGGTGCAAGGCAACAGTGCTAACCACTTAAGCCACTGTGCCACCATTTTTCTAACACTACTAATTTGACCTGCATCTTACAAGTTGCACAATGCCTATATTTGCACTGATGTGTGTGTGTGTGTGTGTGTGTGTGTATATATATTATATATACACACACACACACACACACACACACACACACACACACACACAGTACACTACAATTTGCACTTCTGGTAGATGCTAAACTGCCTTTCGCTGCTGAGTACCTGTACCATGCAATGACAAAGTTGCCCCTACTTACCTACCTACCTACCCCGAGGCAGGAATCAAACTCAGAGGTGCAAGGCCACATTATTAACCATACCTATGATAAGTTAGTTATGCATTTCTGTTTCATTTCTTCAGTGCAGGATATTGGACCATTATGAAAGCCAGCGTATAGAATGTAGAGGCACGGCTGATGTCCAGGTCAAGACTTTCCCTATTTGGGAAGTACTCGGGAAAAAAATAAATAAAATCTTGGTGCTGATTTTATTTATTTATTTTATGTTATACATATAATACAGAAGATGTGTGTGCCAAAGAATATACTTCTGCAGCTGATGCAAAATGAAAGTGACAAATCTTGCTTATATAAAAATTTTAAGTTGCTAAGAGAGATGATTTTATATGCGGCCCAAAATTTGTTTGTGCTATACTTCAAACCATAATTTAAAATGCTAATTATTCATATTTCTTTATGAGTATTCATACTAAAATTGGTGTAAGCGCCTAGAAGCAGACAAGCTGCAAAAGTTGTTGCTACTGCCAATATATATATCTGTATTGTATCTGTAGTGTCCGTAACCATATTAAATTCTTGTCACTTAAAAATATCTTAATTTTATATTTTCGAATAGTACACTTTTTTAGGTTATGTCTTTTGTCTCTTGTCTTTGAATCTAAAGCGGAACGACATTTCATTCAATAAATTCATGATCATTAAAAGATTAGAAATCAAAAAGGTTACAGACACTACATAAAAAGGCGTGACATTGTATTTAGCAAATGTGCTCCTTTTTAACTGAAAAAATATATATATAAATGTGTACATTGCAAAAAACAAAGCATGGATCGGTCGATAAGAAGCATTAAGTGTTTTGAAAAATGATCTTATCTGAACATTCGCTTTTGCACCCTCGGTGAGACACTTTTTTAGCACCGATACCCTGTTTAGGCCGACAGGAAGTGGCTTCTTATGGGGGAGTTTAAACCTGGAACAGCAGCTTCAGCTCGGCTAAGGCTAACTCAGTGACCAAATCACATCACTTAACACACACACACACACACACACACACCATTTCCGCAGTGTGTCAGGCCTGGAACTGCTCGACTGACCTAATGTTACCCATATTTACTACTAAACCTTTAAACTGTATGAACAGACGCGGGTCCTTCAGCGAGCGGAAACTATTCGTGTTATGCGGTGCGGTGGAGGAGGAGAGAGAGTCCTGTCTTTACTTACGTGGTCTGAATTCCTGTCGCTCTGCAGTGTTGCCCGAGAAGACATGGTCCCTGAGTTCTTTCAACTTGGACTATTTGTTTATTTATTTGTTTATTTAGTTATTGATGTATTCCTTCTGTGTAGCGTGGTGAAGGAGATCCGCCGTCATGTGGCCGTGTGCATCTCCGCTCCTGGGCTTCAAATCAATCAGGATCCCAGACACTGGGCTTGGCTCCGTCCTCTCTTCTCTTCTCTGTTCTACACAACGCGTATTTTACTCAAATAATCCACATGTTTCACTCCCTCAGCCCCGAGACACTACGGTGGATAAAAATGAATGAATAAATAAATATCTTGTCGGCATCAGTCTGCCTGGAGCGGATTGTTTTCACTACAGACTGGATGAAATGTCCCGAGCTGTCTCTCCATTCTTCTCATTAATTAAACCTCATTCATTGACACAAGAGATACACACTTCTTTTTTTCTTTTCTACTATATTACTTTCTACGTGCAATATTAAAACAAAAACAAAAAAATTAATAAATAAATATATCCGGCTTGTATTTAAATTTTTTTTTTTTTTTTTAGGTTTGTCTGTTTCTCGTTACAGCAGATGAGTGTTTTTTAGTTAAACTAATCCGCTCCCAGGTAAACACGCCGCCCTTCAATAACACTCCCTCTCTGTACATTTCCAGGAAAATAAAAATAATTAATTAAATTTAAAAAAAAAAAGAAATAAAAAAAAGAAAGAAATCCAGAAAGAGCAGTCTAGACGCGGATCTCTTTCACCCTTTAGATCCCTCGCTGAAAAAAAAAAAAGAAGAAAAGATTTCAAACAAAGGCGTGAAATCATCAAAGGACAGGGCTTACGGGAAAAAAGATCCGTCCCTAATTATACATGTCTCTCTTAGAGTAAAATAAAAAAATAAAATAGGCAGCTGTTCTTGCTCTTAGAGTCTTCCTTCTCAAAAAAGCAGCGTGTCACACACACACACACCATCATTGAGGAAGGACGTCAGGACGGAGAATGGGCTGGGCTGCGGTTGAACACACACACACACTCACACACAGCTTCTTAAAGAGACAATCCGCCCTTTCATTCACACAGCACGAGCTGAGAAAGGCCGCCATGTAAACGCGGCTAGCAGTGAAGTACCTGGACATGTCACTCTCTACATGTTCACTTCAGACAGGAAAGTGTTATAGAAATACAAACTAGAAATCACATCTATACGTTTGTCTTCATTGAGAACACAAGGAATTAACATTTATGTAAATATACATGTTGGAAAGTCCCCCAGTCTTCCCAAATAACTAGCCAGCTAGCTACATGTTAGCTTAACTAGCAAAGGTTTCTTGCAGGATGAGATGAGAGAGATTTCAGTATCCGAGAACACACCAGTTAGTCAGTCCTGTATATTTTTAAAATGTTATTTACCTTAACATATGACATAGCATAACAGCATAACATAACATACAGCAACACAACATAACAGCATAACATAACATAACATAGCATGATATAAAAATATAACGTAGCGTAACATAACATAACAACATAGTATAATATAAAAATATAACAATGTAAAATAATGTAACATAACAGCATAATATAACATAACATATTTCAACATAACATAACACAACAGCATAATATAACATAACGGAACAACAGAGCATAACAACATAACACAACATAACAACACAACATAGCATAACGTAGCATAACATAGCGTAACAGCATAATATAACATAACACAACAGCATAATATAACATAACGTAACAACAGAGCATAACAACATAACATACCAACACAACATAGCATAACATAACATAACATATTACAACATAACATAACAGCATAATATAACATAACAGAACATAACAACACAACATAGCATAACATAATGTAACATAACATAACATATAACATAACATAAATGAGCTTCCTGGCTAGCTCAGTATGCAACTGCATAGGTCTGTGTATCATAGGTGTCAAACCCATGTCATTTATTTTTTATAAAATAACACATTACATAGATCAGCCATACCATTATGATTATGAGATATTGTATCCGTAGCTACTGTAACAAGGGCCAAATTGTGATGGCTATCATGTGCATATGCATGTGAAATCATTTGCCTTTTAGTGTAGATAGGACTTCCTGAATCAGTTTGTAAACAGAAATGATTTGCTTTAAGGTGAAATAATTTTTGGTCTGCGTCAGTGGATGCATGTAGGCGAACTGGTGTCTCCAAATTGTTTGTAATGTATGGCTGGGTGCATGAGTGTGTGCACCTGTGCCCTGCGATGGGTTGGCACCCAATTCAGGATACGCAGGATAACATGCTGTTACACTTTCACATACTTTGCAACATCTGTTGCTGTTTTCAGTTCATATCCATGTCAGAGTTCTTCTGTATTCAGTCAACTAGTGAAATATATGTATTCCAGGATTCAATGATCTCCAAACTTATACTGGCACTGCATTTATGGTTTTGTGAAGTTCTCATAAATTTTAAACATTTACTAGGAAGTAGAAATAATAAAATATTATTTTATACACCGTTGAAAGTCATTGCACTTTGGCCTTATTTAGTTAGACAAAAAAAAATCATTAGCTTATCCATATCTTCATCACTACCTCTATATTCCAGTTTGAATGTGCATACAAATGCATTAAATTCATTATTTTTAATATAATTACTTTTCGTCAATTCTATTAATTCTATATGTAATTTCTATTAGAATGACCTATATATTGACATTTCTTATTAAATCCAGACTGAAGATGGGATGGTTTGGTGACATCCTTAGGTTAAAAAGAAAAGGAGAATAAGCAACCTGTCGGGGTATAAAACATTCCAAAGGTCAGGCTCCCAGAGTGGAACTTTCCACATCAGTAATAGGAGCATTGGCCTTGTTTAAATTGGTCAGGGTTTTTTTCAAGATCACATGCACAGATGTTAGTGTTACACAGTGACATGAAGCTAAACAATAATGTGTTAGTGCTGAGCAGAGGAAAACACTTTATAGTTATCTTTATAGCGCTGCACATTTTTCCAACACTAAAAATCAGCTGATTGAACAAAGGAGGGGCTGCGGATTTAGCAAATTATGCAATCTTATTTGTATTAAGCAAAAAAATAAAAAATACACAATGATATCGCCCTATTAATCTGTATATCTAAAAGGGCAAAAATAACTTTTGTGTATTTCCTGCTACTTGTACTAGTCTAAGTACTATACATTTATTCTGGGTGGGGCTAGAGTGGCTTAGTGGTTAGCACTGTGCACCTCCGGTGGGTTTGAATCTTGTCTGTAGTTTGCTTAGAGTTTGTATGTTATTCCCATGCTTTATGTATGTATGTTTTGAAAACAAAACAAAATAAGGAACAACACAAATTCAATTTAAAAAGCTTTCAAATGAAACCACAAGGTGTTGGGGCAAAAATATCAATGCTTTCAGTTTGCATAGTTACATTTTTAAAATTTGTAGATTGCCTAACTTTTATTTATATATAAAACACTAAAAGGTCCATTAAAAATATATATGTAAAAAAATATATATGTTTTAGGGCTTTATAGGAATAAATGGTTTAAATTAAATTATGCAAATGACTATTAAGCATATGACTTACTGTATAAGACATACAGCATGCAAAATAAAATATAAATAAGAAAGATTATCACTTTTAAATTACTTATACCAAGCTTCAGTTTTATTAACTGTAATCTGCGGCTGTAGTAAATATAGGTCTGTGCCTTGAAGTTAATTATGTAGTACTTTAATTAACTTAATAGAATGTGCACTATGTGGCCAGTAGAGGGCACTATTGGACCAGTTTGCTTGTCCTCTTCTTCCATTTCCCCTGTTTATCAAATGGTCCAAAGTGGCAAAAAGGTTTAATTGAAATTATCTAACTTCCACATGGATAATCTCCTTAAGGACATTCTTACTAGTAACAGCTCAAGTCAAGATTTCAAGATTCTTAAAAAATATACAAGACAACTCTCTCTCTCTCTCTCTCTCTCTCTCTCCCTCTCTCTCTCTCTATATATATACTGTAGCAGCTCTTTATGCTGTTAGTTAGAAGAAAACCATTTATCTATAAATAGCTTTCAGGAAAATGCCTGTGCAAAATGACAATGAAGTCACTTTAACAACATGCTGTGCTTGCTGCCAAAAATCTGCTTCCTGCTACATATCCTCTCCCATCCGGAAGACCACTTGGGTGGTGTAGGGGCACTAGCCTCTTAGTGGCCTTAATAATTTTGACATATAATATATATTTTATCATTTTATTTTTTTTTTATAGATTGAATCTACACTTCATCTTAAAAAATGTTATATTGTTGATATATATGTTATTTTTGGTAGTTTAACTCAAAGATTGAAACTCTCATACATTGTAGATTTGAAATATGTAAAGTGAAACACTAATAAGCACATGAAAATTAAAAACGCCAGTCTCAAAATATTAGAATACTGCATTTCAAGTAAAAGAAGAAGAAAAAGAAGAAATTCTTATACATATATTTATTACAGCAAAGTTAAATACTTTTTGCATACCTTGTATGTAAGGATAAGCCATGATATGACATGCCTGGAGCAGACAGGGTTAAGGGACTTGTTCAAATGCCAAACAGCAACAGTTTTGCAGTGCTGAGGCTTAAACCCCCAGCCCTCAACCCCTAGAGCCACTACTGCCCTATTTACCGGGACTCCATCCATCCATCTATCTATCTTGGAACCTGTGTAGTCCAACTAGGAACTTCAGTGGAACTGTTTGTTGGCATTAGAGTGGGTTTAGAACATATTCAGACCACTGAATCTGAAACAGTATAACTATATTAAGAATAAATGCAGATACTGTATATACAGTTGTATGAGCGACACAGTGTACAATTTGGCACCAACAGCATGAATCACTGGACCCAACCTGCTTTGTGTCAACAGTCCAGGCTGCTGCTGGTAGTGTGATGATGTGGAAAATGTATTCCTGGAACTCTTTGGTCCTGTAAATACTAATCAATCATTGCTTTAAATGTCACAGTGTATTTGAGTACTATTGCTGACCATGTGCAGCTCTTCATTGCCACAATTTACCCATCTTCTAATAGTTACGTGCCACTTAATGCACCATTTCGTGATGGAAAAAGTCATCTTAAACTGGTTTAACAAACATGACAACAAGTTTATTGTTCTTCGTTGGCCTTCCCAGACACCGGATCTGAGTCCAAGAGATCACCTTTGGGATGTGGTAGAATCAGAGATTGCAACCTGAGAATGCACCTGAAAAATCTGCAGGTGTGTGTCGCTTGTGTCACCATGGACCAGAAACCCAAAGCAATGTTTATCACATCTTGTGGCGCTCATGCCACAAAGAATCGGGAGGGCCTACCTAAAAATTGCATCGTATTCATGTTGAAATGCTTGGTGTGTGTACATTTAGATCATTTGGTAGTTGTCCTTATCCAGAGAGACTTATAAAATTCTCTGCCAATATATATACAATTCTTATATTTGTAAGGATAGTTCTCTAGTCTAGCAGTGACTCAGCTGTTTGGACATCGAGTGTAATTTAATTCCAGCCTCTAGGCATCAGAACAGAGAAGAGCCTTAATGCATGCATTAATTAATGCATGCATTAATGTACCCCGAGAGACAGTATGGATGAAGGCAAGCTACAGGAAGTGGAAAGAGAATAGCTACAGAGAGATAAGGAAGAAACTTGAAAACAAGTCATGCAGATGCATTCTGAATGAACTACACAACTTAAAATGATATGAAGAAGCAGACTTGCTCAAAACAAGTTGCAGTAGTTCAGTCCCTAAATGAAAAGGGACCGATCATGCATCTGAGTGGCATCTGTGGATAGATATGGATAAAGACTAAATGTAAAACTGAGTTAATATGATTGGGGTATAGCTGACAGTTAAAGAATAACTTTGACAACTACTCAATTTCAATAATACCCAAGTAAATTATAAAATGTGATTTTCAGTATGGATAAATGTGTTTGCCAGCTTTTTGCAGATAAGATGGAAAAACCCTGATCTAAAGTTCTCCAAATCCACAAATTCCAATGTAGCAAAGACAGAACATCCCAATCACACCATCTTGTGGCTAGTAATAAAAATACACAATAAAAAATAAAATAATGTTTGATGTTCATTCATCTGTTATACCATAATGTGTAAAAGTTAGTACCCCCCATTTCTAATTCTATGATTTTGTGTATCATATTAAACATCATCTGATTGTAGGAGGCAAAAAACACAAAATAAATTTCACCACTATCGGAATATCAGAATATGGGATTGATGTCACAAAAATTAAGACCTCTTAAAATGAGTGTATTATTATTATTATTATTATTATTATTATTTAACTTTAAACCAGGATGTCACTCTATACTGTGCAATCCTGAGACCTATAAAACACAAAACAGCAAAACAAAATGTGTGGAACCCTTTTGTTTTCAGATTCGTGCGAGGATCCTGAGTGAAAACACAGACATGTACACAGGAAGAACATTTGAAACATTTCACCACCATGCTGGCCTGTTTGCACGTACAGCCTGAACACTGGCACAAACAACACTTGCACCAAGCAGTGCCCCTACACTGTATTAAACAAAAATAAAAACAACAAAAGGTTAAAAACAACTAAGGATGATATTTAATTGTTAATAGTGAGATGGTAATAAACACACAAACAGTGACGGTTAACATTTCCCATAATAATTCTGAACACCCCCAAACCACTTTATGCTTTTACAATATTTCATGCAACCAACATGCTCATAACGCATTGTAAGCATTTCCGCCCTTTGTATCGGTGCATTCTAATGCCTCGAATGCTGATGTACTTCATAATGCCTTCTTTCCTTTGATGTGGCAAGACTCAGGTACGTTCTTGCCGATGATGATGTGACAAGAGTTTTTTTTTTTCTTGAACAGAGGAAGCAGTGAGTCCCATATACACACAACAGAGCTGTTGAGTTTCATTTCATTTTTTTCTAATACACAGAAAACCCTTGGATTCTGCTTGCAATACATTGGTAAGTTATGTTTAGAAACAATTATATGTACAAGGAATATATATATAAATTAAATACTGTAATACAGAAAAAAAGGTTTTTCCTTTTTTCTTACCCATATAGTAAATTATCATATTTATATAAATTTATATTAATATATACTCATTTTTTACATAAATGTATATATTTATATTTACTGTATATATTTTTATTTTTGTGGGTCATGGAAATCTGTACTTCATTACAATCTTAATTTATGTGTTCAGTATTGTATTACCAACATAGCTCTTGTTCAAATGACATGGTGCATGACAACATGCATTTATTTGTTTCCTCACCTGAGAGACTTAGTGAAGAGTTACTTATTCTGCTTTCAGGTCAAAGTTTTGAATCATGCTTACACACTTCAGTGTATTAATGACCATCATTGCAGTGGCTGATGCATGTGTAACGTCTTGTGAGTGTATAGATGCCACCATCACTTGTTTAAACAAAAATCTGTTGGTGCTGCCTCTTCCTCTGCAAGGTACCAAGAACCTCTTTGTTAGTAAAAACTACATCAAGTCTCTCCCCAGTGAAGGTTTAGAAGAATTACACATCCTTGATCTTACCGACAACAACCTTAGCGAATGGCTTACTGGTACGACCAGATTACCAAAAATGACAAGCCTTACTCAGCTGTTTCTAAGGGGAAATGGACTTAGCACTTTTGCACCTGGACTTTTTCAAGAACTGAAGAATCTGACTTACTTGAACCTCAGTGAAAACCATGTTAAAATTATCCCACAGAAGCTCCTCCAAGGTCTGAGCCACCTTCAAACTCTTATTTTGAGCCTAAACCAGATACATACCCTCTCCTGTGGAGCTTTTGAAGAATTACCTGAACTTAGGGAGATCCACCTGAATAGTAATAATATTGAGGTGCTAGATATGTGTGTGTTTGAAAACTGTGTTAACCTGAGCAGGCTGTTCCTGTCCAACAACCGTTTAAAAAGTATAAATCAAGAGACCTTCCGAGGAGCACTTGGATTGGTTCACCTTGATCTCAGTAACAACATGCTTACCAACGTTCCCACTGATGCCCTTAAATACACCACTAACCTCAAAAGCCTCTACCTGCAGAAAAATGCCATTATGTCAGTTCCTGAAAATGCTTTCAATGGACTATCAGCATTAAGAAACCTGAATCTAAACAACAACCGCATTCAGATTTTAGCCGCGACTTCTTTCAATGGTCTTTACCAGCTTGGTGAACTGGATTTGAGTTTTAACCAGTTGCAAAACCTCTCCTCGCAGGTATTTCAAGCTCTAGGCAAACTAGAAAACCTTAATCTATATCATAATGCGTTGGCATTTCTTCCAAATGACCTGTTTAATAATTTGAAAAAGTTACAAGAACTACAGCTTGACAGAAATAATATTCGGGTCATTCCTCCAGATCTATTCCAGCCACTTTCAAAGCTCAGGTTTTTACAACTTGACCATAATCATATCTCAGAGCTCAATATATCCTCATTTGCAACAATGAGAAAGCTTAAACACCTTGATCTAAGCGACAACCATTTGACGAAGGTTTCAAAAGGTGTTTTACACAAGACACCCTTAATGCTTGATGTCCAACAGCAATCCTTACAAGGAAGTTCTGCACTTAGTGAACTTATCCTGAGCAATAACAAAATTCAGGTGATAGACAAACAGGTATTTGAAAACTACACAAATTTGAATAAACTCTGCTTGTCCAACAACCTTTTGGAACATTTAGACGAAGGGACCTTCAGAGGTGCACTGGTCCTGACTCACCTTGATCTCAGTGAAAACAACCTTATCTCTGTGCCCATCGATGCACTTAAGGATACCCCAAATCTCACAAGTCTTCACTTGCAGGACAATAAGATCAAATTCATCCCTGAAAATGCTTTTTTAGGACTATCTGCATTGAAGAAATTGGACTTGAGCAATAATGATATTTTACATTTAAATGAGAAGTCCCTGATGTCTTTGTACAATCTTGTGGAGTTAGATCTGAGCTCCAACAAGCTACGAAATCTGCCAAGTTTTCTTCAAGATCTGGGGAAACTGAAGGTCCTAAAATTGCACCAAAATGGCCTTGAATCACTTCCTAATGGTGTGTTCAACAACTTGACTGAATTAACGGAACTACGACTTGATAGCAATGATATTTCTGACATCTTACCGGATTTATTCCATCCATCAACTGAACACAGAGATGTGCACATCACCAAATTTAACTCATCCTCATGCTCAGCACTGACAAACAACCTCCTGACACAAAGTTCCACAGATCTTATCAACATTACCCTGCCATCCAATGAGGATGTTAAATCGCTAGCCTCACTAACAGATACTGAACTTATGGAGCTTTTATTCAGTAATAAATCTGAGATATTAGATATGAACTGCACCACTGCAATCAGGCTTTTTCTCTTTGACAATCACTTGAAAAGTGCAGAGACAGAAACTTATAAGCAAACACTGAAACTGACTGATCTTGATCTCAGTAAAAACAGGCTCACTACTATCCCCATTGGTGCCCTTAAGTACACTACCAATCTCACCAGTCTCAACCTGCATAAAAATGCTATCACCTTTGTCCCTGGAAATGCCTTTTCTGGACTATCGGAATTAAGAACATTAGATTTAAGCAAAAACCAACTGGGTATTTTGAAAGAGGACTCCCTGATAGGTCTGTTCCAGCTCACTGAAATACATTTAAGCTTCAACCAACTGA
This sequence comes from Clarias pachynema, assembly GCA_030014365.1. Taxonomy (NCBI): domain Eukaryota; kingdom Metazoa; phylum Chordata; class Actinopteri; order Siluriformes; family Clariidae; genus Clarias; species Clarias pachynema. Next base: position 22,064,714 of record JAQMYL010000003.1, on the reverse strand, counting down.
AGGATCTTCCTTCAAATCTCTTCCAAGACCTGGGCAACCTTGAGGTACTTCATTTGTACCACAATGCTCTGGCATCACTTCCGAGTAGCTTGTTCAACAATCTGACCAAATTAAGAAAATTAGTGCTTGAACAAAATAATATTTCTGTCTTGGTACCAGATCTATTCCGCCCAATGACCGAGCTCCGAGAGTTACAATTGGATAACAATCGCATCTTTGAGGTCAACCCATCTTTATTTAGACCACTGACAAAGCTGCAGCATATCTATATTAACAACAATGAAATTATGAAAATTCCCAAACACTTTCTACACAAAGCACAACATCTGAAAGACCTACATCTGATGAACAATAAAATACATTCTGTTTCACCATTTGCTTTCAAAGGTCTTAACAGACTCCGTTCTCTAAGACTCAGCAGCAACAGTATTTCCCTTCTCCCTCCTCAGATGCTGACTGGCCTAGATGAACTACGAGAACTCTGGCTTAACGAGAACCTGATAGAGAGGCTCCCAACTGGGTTTTTTACAGGACTTGAAAACTTGAAAATACTCGACTTGGCCAACAATGCGTTGATTTCCCTATCCACCGATGATTTTAAAGACTTAACAGCATTAAAAGAGTTACACCTGAGTTTCAATAAACTCAATAAACTTCCAGGGGACCTTTTCAGGACATTGGGCCGGTTACAGAAGCTCTTCTTGCAAAATAACTTCCTGTCCCACTTACCCCCAACAGTGTTCTCTTCTTTGACCTTTTTGCAAGAGCTTGATTTGGATAATAACAAACTGCAGCATCTTCCTGCTGCACAATTTCAAGACCTGAAGAACTTGAGACAACTACATCTCAAATCGAACCAATTACAGTCACTGGATAAGGGGACCCTGGAGGCTCTTACTGAGTTGAAATCCATATATCTCAGTGCTAACTCATGGGACTGCTCTTGTGTGTCTAATACGTATGTCAGTGCATGGATCGCTATGAACAGGCAGTTAGTAAAGGATAATCCCACCTGTGCCAGAAACCATTCTCTTCCTGTCTCTCATTTACAGCATTGTGTCAGTGCAGCACATTTCTCTGCAGGTAAACCACATGTGCAGATGATGACTATTCTGACAGTTTTCATTGTGTATGCTTAAACTCTGCAAGATCACTGTTTCTTTAACTCTTTAGCCTTAAATGTTAAGTTATAAAAACAATCTTTTTTAAATATCACAGATTTAAAAACCTTTAAAAATCTCACCTACAAGCTGACTTTTCTCTAAAGTTCCTTTGTGAAAATGCATATTGAATGCTATTCAAATAAAATGTTTCTGCAACAGCTTTTTTTTTTTTCTGTTCTTGTGTCTTTTTCATATATTCCAGTGTGGAAGTCAGAGGACTGTAAAGCGCAGGATTAATTACTATATTTTACAGCCTAAGTTCAGGTCATGATTACAGCCATTGATGAAGTTCATTGATGCATCAGTAAAACTCCAGGCTTTATACTACATTATACTACAGTATATTTTAATTCAAGTGATAATTGTGCCTTATTGATTCAGCTTTTTAAGGTATTTGGTAAATTCCAACTGGAGAGTGTTGGGTAGTCAAGCAGATATTACGATCTGATGTCGTGTTAATTGCAGTGTGAGGTATGAATAACCAATCTCAGATCATGACATAACATTTTGACTAATAATCACTTCAAAAAGCAATTATTACTATTATATTTATTACTGATAAAAGCGTCGGCTGCGCCCCCGTGCCTACAGTTGCATCACGGCCATGCTGATATTCAGTACAACAGTATGACCTCATGTGGAATATTGCTTAAATATAAGTAAGTGCATGTCCATGTTCTGGGCACATCTTAGCTTTCATCATGGGCCTGATTCAGTCAAAGCAGCAACTGCACCAAAATATATATAACATTTGTCTGGCAGAAAAGCAAATTCACTAAACCATCAAATACACAAAATATACATTTGCTTCCTATTGTTGTTATTCATCATATTATTATGATATCAGTCTGGACAAACACATACATTAAGAATTATGTTGTACAATTTACTACGTTATATTATATTTTGTTAGCAGTGTTTCTTCCAAAATCCCCATATTTAAGGTGAGCTTAAAATGTTTATCGTGCTTGCATAATTATGTACAAAAACATTCACTATTTCCAAGCATATCTTAATTAATTAATTAACTAAATAACATTATAGGAAAATATTTGCGTGCCTGTAAAAAAAGGCAGGCCACATGACAGAACCATTTTTCAGATGAAAATTAACAAATAAATGACTAAAAAACTAATTTAGGCTCTTGGGTTTTCCATTAAAATATAAAAGAACAGGTGTGACAAAGTTACCAAACAAACTCATTTTCGACATGTGCGCAGCAAAACCAAACAGCTGTTTTACTTTTACTTTCTATGTTTCTAACACTATGGATTATTTTTCGAACAAAGAGTTTTCACATCAAATACTGACTTTGTTTATTTTAACACTTTTTAGCTGTCTTTACAGAAAGTTCTTTTATGTAGAAATGTTTTCAAAAGCATCTGGCTTTTCATGTATGTGCCCAAGACTTTTGCAGTACAGTAAGTAAAACAGCTGTTAGGTTTTACTGAGTGTGCTGGAGAATATAGTTCTTTTGGTAACTTTGTCGCACCTGTTCCTTTATATTTCCATGCAAAACCCAGCAGCCAAAATGATTTATTTACTTATTTATTTAATTTTTTTTACATATTCTTCTGTAATGTTATTTATTTCTTAATTTTTAAGGTATGTTTGGAAATAGTGAATTGTTTTGTACATGATAATGCAGACATAATAAATATACACTATATTGCCATAAATATACAATATATATTCGCTCAATTAAGAACATACAATTCTTAATCCATAAGGTTTCATATGATGTTGGCCCCGCCCCTTTGCAGCTATAACAGCTTCAACTCTTCTGGGAAGGCTTTCCAAAAGGGGTGTGTTTATGATTTTTGATCATTCATTCAGAAGTACATTTGTCAGGTCAGACACTGATGTTGGATGAGAAGGCCTGGCTCGCAGTTTATGCTCTTATTCATCCCACGAGTTCCAACATGACTGCGACTCGTATCCAACATCAGTGTCTGACCTCACAAATGCACTTCTGTGAGAATGGCCAAAACCCCCCATAAACACACTCCCAAACCTTGTGGAAAGCCTTCCCAGAAGAGTTGAAGCTGTTAGAGCTGCTAAGGGGGCGGGGCCAACATCATATTAAACCCTATGGATTAAGTATCGGATGTTACTCAATTTCATATATATGTGAGCGAATAATTTTGGCAATATAGTGTACATAACAAAATTTGTATTAAAGATAATGTGATGCCGAAGACTTTCGCACAGTATAACACTAATGTTTACTGTCCAGGTTTATTTCAAGCGGCTATATTTCTTACATGCATGAAATCATTAAAAACTACTATCTAATGTATCTAATAAACATTGATATGTTGTATAATTTGTATCAATTATTATGTCACATGATTTTTCCCAATGCCAGGAAAGAAGATAGTAACTTGGTACTTGTATTCAAGATAACTTGTGTTTAAGTTTGCAAAACTGAATTGTAAACAGACCCATCGATTTGATTAAACACAAGATCGATTGAAATGGATGATCAATTAAATCGCACAACTCTATATACTGTAGTAGTAGCCTCAACGAATCACACAGCATGATACTTTTCACAAAGACACACATTTATGATTATTATAATTTCTAACATAAGCATATTTTATTTTTTCCAACATTTATGACAAGTGTACGGTCACAGATACCAGAGTGCATCTGCAATGTGACCTTTTACACTGTTTTTGCTGGTTGAAGCTTTTCCCACAAACTTCACAACTAAATGGCTTCTCTCCAGTGTGAATGCGGTTATGCCTCTGCAGATTTCCCAACTTGCCACATTTTTCACACTTATGTTTTTTTTTTTACAAGTATGAATAATCATATTTAGCTTAAGTCCATTGGGCAGAATGAATCCTTTTCCAGAAAGCAAGGAGTTTTTCTTTGGTGTGCAAAAACTTGCGTGCATTCACGTATGCTTTGTCAACAAAAGTCTTTTTGCATTGCTCACACCTGAAAACTTTCACCCTCGTATGATGCTGCTCATGTGCATACAGGCCAGACAGACTGCTAAAGGTCTTTCCACACAACTTGCAGTTAAATGGATTGTCCTCAGAGTGTAGCCTCTGATACATTTTCAAAGCAAAATAGGAACTATAGCATTTCCCACAGCACACTGCCGCAGCACTGGAGGTTCTTTTCAATTCATGTGCTTTTCCATGTGTTTTACACGGATGTGCCTCACTTTTCTTCTTGCCATGAGACAAGAGGTGCTTGTTCAGTGCTTTTAAGAACCTGTATTTATTTTCCCACACACAGCAGGTGTGATGGGCTATCTTGGAGTGTACTTGCTTGTGCCGCATTAAGAAACGCTTCACTGTAAAAGTCTTTTCAGACATGTCACATTTATTGCACGTGCTGTTTCTCAGCTTGTCTGGTTGAACAGTGGTTTGTACAGCTGAGGCATTTCCTGCAACAGCAAAAGTATCTGTAGCTGTATCTGGAGGAAAACCAAATAACAGTGGTGTGTGGTTTGTATCTCATACTGATGGAAAGTATGTGCAATACATTTCAACTAGACAGCATGGCACAGCTCAGCTCAGAATAATCTCCAGGATCCCACATTTTAGCATGCGGTGTGCATCCAAGTACTTATACTTACCCATCTTTATCATAGTGGTGACACCTTCAGGCCTTGAAGGGCTTTAGTGAAGGTATTATACTTCTTTAAAAATATTTCTGTCACTTCAACAAACATTCCATTCCCAAAAAATCTTATCCAATCAGATTTAATCTCTGCTGTTACTATCCTGTGTCTTTCTTAAAGGCTCTGAACTTGGCCTACAGGGACCTGGCATGTGAATTAATGATGGAAAGATTTTAAGCTCAACTATTGAATAACTAAATAGCCAATCGGATTTTTGTTTATCATTAGTGGCAATATTCTTTTACAAGATCAGTGCATCAATACGCCTACATAAGAAATGTACCATGCAAGCTGACTCAGGACATATATAGTAGCAGTCACAAGTTTGGGATTATTTCCTACATTATAGAACAATACTGGTCAGCTGTTCTGGAACAGTTCTTGCAAGAGCAGTATTGTCAAGTGCATTTCCAAAACCTATCAATCACAGATGAAACTTGTTCTCATGAAGACCATCCCAAGAAAGCAAGATCAAAACATACTTCTGCTGCAGAGGAGAAGTTCATTTAGAGAAATCACCAAATGACAGCATCTCAGATTAGAGCTGTTATAAATGTTATAAACGCTCTACAGAGCACCAGTAGCAGACATCTCTCAATATCAACTGTTCAAAGCAGATTGCTGCATATTTAGGAGGCTTTCTGTATTGTTTTACAGTGTTAAAGAAAATAAAAATCAGGAAAAACAATGTAATTCGAAGGTGTGTCCAAACTTTTGACTGGCAGTGCAAGTCTACGCTAAAATTTGTTAATAAGGTTATGCACTGCTTGGCCAAATCATAGGGCTGCATCAAGCAAAAAAAAAAGCAACAGTTTGAAATAACAGGAACTGTATTAAGAACACGTATTATCGACTTGTAAGAATAGTGCTGAACTGTCAACTCTGTGGTCAGAGAAAAAAAATCAAGAATGGAAATCACTTAAATACTTGGTGAAGTTGCATGGTAAAAACCATAGCTATGTTTAATAATGAAAGTAAAAGCATGTGTAGGAACTTACAGGATTGGGACTAAAATCACTTGAATTATAGTGCTTTAGTTTGTTAGGGAGTATAAAGATTGGACTTTGGAGCAATGGAAAAAGATTTTGTGGTCTGATGAGACCAGTTTGACTCTATTCCAGAGAGATGGGCATTGAAGGAAATCTTAAGAATTTGTAACTTTTGTAAAGTTATTAGATCTCTGGCTGGAATAACTTCTAAGTGTAAAGTAATTGCCATTAGTGTAGTCAATTGGCTCTTTAGGGTTGGATTTTAGAGGTATCATCACAATTTTATTATAGTGACCAACAATGATGTTTCATTATTTGTCAAACAAGAATCAAAAATATTTTTTACCTACCTTATTATCTATGCAGCTTGTTCACTGAATTGAGTAATGATGACATACAGTATAACGTCATGATCTACAAGCATGAGAAGACTCATTAATAAAAAAAAAAACATTTTATTATTTATTATTATTATTATTATTTTACTCCTTCAGACTTGGTTTTACTCCTTTATTTTGTTCAGATGTCCTGAAATTAAAATCCTATTACATTTATGACATTTTTACATTCAGTCAGCACACAGTCCTGGGTTTGTGCCATGCTGCCTGGTAGAAAAGTGTTCCATATCAGCAATTTGATGTTCCTTATCAATAGCTACTTACACACAACAGCACAAGAATATAGATATATTAAACAAAATATATACAAATACATAAATATATTAAACAAAATATATACAAAATTTAGACCAGAGGTCAAACCAGTTCATATTCAAAACTCATATTCAACAATTTATTTAAAACATGTCCATAGCAATATTAAAGTTCTGGCTGACTGAAATGTGTCTTACTCATTAATTTCTTGTTGTATAAAAATAACTGTTGTATAAAAGTAATATAATACTCAATCATGCTGTTGTGCTAAATATCATTGTCTTGATCACCTGCTGTAAGCATGTATCATATACAAATTCAGTACAAAAGCACTCTTGTATTATTATTATTATTATTATTGCTTAATTAAAGTACAACTGCTTGATGATTTTAACATGCATCCAACCAGAAGTCTAAACATGTTGTACAGTAGAATACAGTAAGTATCTCATGGAAAGAAATCTGTGAATGAAGGCCAACATTTAAATAAAAAGTTAAACCCCATGAGTTAATTACTTATGCTTACTTATACATATAAATAAAATGCTTGCTGACTTTTTCTCATTGTGTTAAAGGGGAAAATTTATGTTCGTGACTTTTACTTCCTGCGGTAACCAAAAAACCAAACAAAACCAAAAGAAAAAAAAAGTCTTGCTGAAAGAGCAGATTTATCTTGCAAGATGTGTATTATTATCTAGAATCTTGACTACACTGCAATATACTGTATGAGCTCACCAAATTTAAATTAATAAGAAACTAATGACTTTTATATAATTATATAAAATATATGATATAAAAATGTAATGCTTCTCATTGTACAATTACGCTTTGCATTGAAAATTCTATCTTTTGTTTAATTGTATTCTTCTAGTGCAATTTTCCTAGTAATTGTACAATATGAAGCATTACATTTTTATATCATACTTTTATAATTATATAAAAGTCATTAGTCATTAGGGGTTGGTTTTGTTGGAAGAGGGCTCACCTTTTCCTAAAAAGTTTGATTCCAGGGGATAAAAAGGTTTGGAGCCACTGCAGTATATCACCTTTGGGATGTGAACTCGAGAGTCAGCAGTTATGTGATCCAATGATGTCAAAATAAACCAGAATCTCAAATGGAATTGTATCGTAAATACCCAGTATTTGAAGTTCTTAATAAAGTGGCCAGTGCATTTATGCATTTATATTAACACCCGTCTGTAATAATGCACGCATTTTTACAGACGGGTAAAAAAATGAACCAAAATGGAAAGATCGAATAGAAAGATTTCGATTTCACTACAATATATATATA
>JAQMYL010000003.1:22039920-22053982 GCA_030014365.1 Clarias pachynema | reverse complement strand
TTTCAACAAAAACTACAAACGAAAACTCTGCCCTCTAGTGGGCAACCCTCACAGTGACCCAAAATGGAAAGATAGAATAGAAAGATTTCACTACAATATATATATATATATATCTCATGGAACATTAGAAACAATCTGGTACAAACATAGCTAAATGTGACTGACATTTGATATACTACACCTGCTCTAATACAACACTAACATAATGCATAATGGATGAACTAAAAACCACCACAACAAAAAACATTTCAAGCTAGATTAATTCATTATGAAGCATTTAATACTTTAACTGCTTAAAAGGTCGCATTAAAAAGATACAAGGAAAAGCACATAGGAAGACCCACCGGATATTGTAGTTTCAGCATATTTGAGTTGTGTAGCTTTTTCCTTTGGTTCTGGCAGACTCTGTGTGTTTCCTGATCTTTCATATGCACCGGCCAAATCCACTCCTTTATAGTCTTTCTCCACACTGCATGACTTGAACAGAAGTCAAATTTTCTGTACTGCCTCCTTCACCAAGGACTTTTGTTATTGACAAAATAGTTGCACCAATCAGCCATAACTAATAAAACATTAACACTGATTATCAGTTTTATATTAGATCCTACAGAAAAGCCAATGCTACAAATCCTACAAAAATCAAGGCTGGTGTCTTGGTTCCTGCTTCCTCAGTGCATCACTACGACCTACATCAGAAATAGACCTTCAGTATTGTTTTACAATGTAGAGAGAACTAAAATCAGGAAAGAAAATGGAATTAGATTGCGTGTCCAAACTTTTGTCTAGTAGTGTAAATGTAAAACAAAAAAAAAAAGTCACCATTTCAAAAGGGGCAGCTGAAGCAAAGAAAACAAAACAAGAATGCCATTTCGTGTAGATTTTTTTTTCCTCTTGGAAAATGAAAATTATTTGTCTTTCCTTAAAGTTATTTTTTACTGGTTCCTTCATTCCAGTTTTTAGAAATGTGAGAACATTATTTCCCAGACTTGGAACATAACAGACCCCAATCTGATCAAGAAACTATGGGATGCGCTTTGTAAACAAGTCCGATTCAGAAAAGCCCCACCTGGCACATGGATGTTAGCGGCGTATCATTACTTAGCCATTTTACTATGCCATTTTTTTAGAACAAAAGTGAAAGGAAATAAAATTATTATTACACTATACTCAGTGCAGTGTTTTTGAACATACAATAAAACATAAATCAATTACAAACACAACCAGATCAGCAATAATATTACAATGCAAAACATTGTGCCCAGGATTGTGTAGATTCCTCTTGTGCTTAGAGGGGCAGATTTGGCCGTTGTAATATTATAGCTGATGTTGTAAAGTATTGTAGCATTGTAATGTAGAGTGATGTCAAAGAAAGCTGGACAGGAATCTAGAGTGGGGTGTGTGTGAAAAAATGGTCTCTCTTGAACCCTATGAAGGTTTTATACATGATTATTTACTACTCAATGTTATTAATGTTGTTTGAATTGGCTGGTGACCTTGGGTGACGAGAAAGGCTCCTATATAAATAAAATGCATTATTATTATTTTACTGTTTTCTTTTAAACATAATGCCTTTTCATACCAGTAAGAGCTGTTTCAATGAGAGCAGTTAATACCCTGACACTGCACTCCATTGAATTTTAATAATGACGCATTAGCCATACTGTAGCTTCCCTTACAGTAAAGTAGCACTATCCAATATGGCGGCACTACTTGACCACAATGCAATATCCTAGCCACGCCCCATAAGATATCTACAGTATGGCACAGACTTTTAAAACACCTCGAGTTTTAGCCTTTGTCCCTGTTGGCTGGTCAGTTTGACAACTAGCTTAAAAATATTTTGTTTTTTCAAGTTTACTCTGGTGTAAACTTACTAGGTCGTGCTCTGTATGTGTGCTAACATTTGAAACTCTTCCGCTAAATGAACTTCAAACTAAATCATTGTGTAAATGTTTTAACATTACAGCATTCGTCAAAATGTTTAATGCAGCTCTTATGTGATGTTTTTGGTTCTGATGTGTCTGCATTGGTCAGGACATAACAAAAGTGATCCAAACAAAGAAAACTGGTAAACTGGCGACGAAGACATGGGAGGCCAAGGCTACTGATGCAAATGGGGAGCGAAGATTGGCTCGTGTAGTTCAATCAATAGAAGTGCTATTGTAGCTCAAATTGATGAAAAGGTTAATGCTGGTTGTGATAGAAAGGGGTCAGAAGACATAGTGCATCACTGTTATGGTGGCAAAAGGGGGGACCTACTCAATATTAGGCAGGTGGTCAAAATGTTATGAAAAGTCAGTGTATATTATAAACAAAATACAATTATTAATATTATTATTACAAAGAAGTTCCCTAAATTAATGTTATAAGTAGGCAAAAAAATTACAGAACGACATGGCCAAAAGTATGCACAATACACTAAAAGTTGGAAAACTTGCTTTAAACCTGAAAACACATCATTGTATAGGATATCTCAGTAAACTATAGAATTACATTTTCCCACCACTGGGTCACGAAGCAGTTACAGAATGACAATGACCTGTGCATGAAGTGAGATCCTTGAACAAATCCAATGGCCCGCATAGGAGCCTGACCTCAAACCCACTGTGCAGCTTTTGGATAAACTGGCATGCTAACTCTCACCCAGCTAATGCTCTTTTGGCTGAATGGTCCCCATATCCCCATAGCCACACTCCCAAATCAAGTGCAAAATGTTAAAGCATAAAGAGGACATTTCGTTCATGTGTGTTTGTGGGGTGGGCGTGTGTGTCGGTGAGAGGAAAGAGATTGAAACTCACAGTTTTCCAGGTTATGCTTTTTCTTTCCTATGTGTTCTAGAGTTGAAGAATCATTTTTTTGTTCTTTTTGTTTGTGGCCGTCAACAGGCAGGTTAATAAAGACAACATTGTTATAATCCTTGCACTTCGGCCCCAGCTTCCTAACAAGGGATATGGAAAGAATTTCACTGTGCTGTAATGTATATGTGTGAACAAAGACTTTTGAAAGAAATTTAGATATATAAGTGAAAAACATTTTTTCTTAAATATTCTCTTAAAAATTTCCTTAAGTATTTTATATGTTATTGAATCCCTTAAAGTTAAAAGTCTTTTTTTTGCCCTACTTTATCTTTCTCAGCCGCAGGGTGGGATTGGATTCAGGTCCAGTGGTTCCTATCCTGGGAACTCAAGGTATAAGGATGGTACACATCCTGGAAGTCCACCACAGGCATAATTCACACAAATTCAGACACAATTTGTGTCAGTTTTATATTGCCAGTCCACTTACCAGCTTGTTTTGGGAGGTTGGAGAAAACTTGCAGAACTCTGTACAGACAGGAACGCTGAGCTTAAGATCAAACGAAATTTAAACTGAGGATCAAAAGAAATTTAAACATTGTCCCTGTTTTCTATTCATTACTTTTTAAAACACATTACATCAAATATATTTTATGTATTAGCATAATTTTATAAAGTCATTAGGTATTTTTTGCAAACAACAGATACAACAAAACATGTTAACACTCTCTGGCATGAATTTTTATTTTAGAAGGCAAAAATTATTTCACAATAGTTTTTGGGAGCTTTGGGGTTCCTGATAATATATCAATCATAAAATGTGGCCCACCACAAGGCCCCCACCAGATTTTGGTTTGTTGCCTCAGGGCAACTACATGCTACTGTATGAGGGTACTAAAACACCAAGGTTTTCTATATTATATAATAAGTGGATTGAGAAACACATCAAGCAATAAATACATTAAAAGTTTTATTTAAACAACAATTTAAACATCAGCCACAAATGGTTCCTCGATCAGTGACTTAGAGATTAGCTGAGGTGTATGTTTGTGTTTCTGAATGTGTTCCTCTGGAGTACTGGTTGAATTGGTGTTTCTGTATTCTATATGGAACCTCAGGAAACAGTTGCTGGTGGATGTGAAACAGAGGTTTTTGGCACATTTTTTGCCACTTGGCTTTAGCTGTACCTTGCATCTCCCTCGCATTTCCCTTTCCAGAACCGAACTTGGTGTCCTTTCTTCCCTTTTACTTATACCCCCCAGTTGTGGAACCGGGACAACCTCTCTTGCCTAGTTTATTGGAACCAAATAGGGTACCTGATACTAATTCCGTTATAGTGTAGTAAAGTATAAAAAATGTTGCCATTTCTTGTCATCTTTTTTGTCAATCAGTATATACATTTTTGAAGCAATTATTCTTTTAGAAAATAGTTTTCTTTAAAAAAAAAAAAAAAACGATGCTCACATCAGCTGGAAACACTTCAAGAGACAACTGTGCTGAATCTTGAGGTAGATGGACCGCAAGAGCAGACGTCATCTTCAGGAAGACAATCTTCATGACATGATCTTTAGGATGACATCTTATCAACAGGAATCTTTGGCTGCAGTTGGCTTCAAACGCATTAAAAATTTTTATAAAACTGGAATGAGACACAATTCCTCACGATTGGCTGTTTGGGAAGCAGGAGAACGTTATTTCCCAATTAAAATGACTGTTGAGTATGAAAACTTCCAGTGCTTGTAAACATTTCAGGAAAACTTCAATATAGTATAAAACTTAGTATACCAAAATAGTTCCATATAGGTTTCATGTGCTGGGGGGGAAAAAAGCACAAAATTATTGATATATCTTATTCTTTATTTTTAAATGATTTGACTAATGTACAGATGTTTTTATGTCCAAAAGAAAAAAAAAAAGCGTAAATCTTTTAAATATACAGAGTACCCTAAAGCACAATGAAAATAATCTTTGATGCCTTTTACATGCTGTTCTTTTATCAACATATACAAATCACAAATAGTTCCTGTATATGGAAAAAAAATGTCTTAATGAAGCATTCTTAGTCATGGAATAATAATAATAAAAAAAAACACATATGAGAAGGAAAAGTGCTATCTGTTGGTCTGTTAAGCACAAGAAGGCATTAAAATGCCCCTCATTACACTAACAAATGTTCATACAAACTTGGGGTATTTTTTTCTATTGCATTATTGGATGGGACAAAAACATGACATGTCTTGATACAATAAATAACATATGTCTAGCATCTAGAACATAAATAGTAGCCTTTGATTTCTTTCTCCACTACGATTTGGATATCATGAGCACTACAATGTCTGCAGCATGAAATTACTCATTTAAATACAAAAAAAAATAAAAAATCAGAGATCCTAGATCATTGTGTAGTACCTTAGATCAAGTATTAAATCACCACGAACAAATAATAGTGATATCAGTACTAGTATGAAAGCCATGATAAGAGATGATCTCATTCATTAATTTGATTTCATTTGTTTTAAAGTGAACTGTGTTTGTGAAATGTGTGCAATGTTATGATTAAAAAAAAAAAAAACTTTTGGGATCCAAATTATATAAAATTTCAATGCATCTGAAAATACTGCAACTAACAAGCCTCTGAAAAAGTAAAAGTTTTAGCTCAACCCCTTTACCAGCTATTTAGGATACAGAAAATAAGTCCTTTCTTATGACACGAGACATGTTTTTAAAGCTTTAAACTCATCAACCAGCTCCAGTTTTTATGCTCCACTGTGGAATCAGAAAGACTGGACTTAAAACTCAGCATCGTTGGTCTATATTGAAATGTATGATATGTTTTCAGATCGGTTACAGCATGTCGTCATGGTTCTCCCTGACTGGGGTTCTCCTGCGCTGACGACCGCGGAAGCTGTAGAAAAAGGAGGAGGCGGTGAGGGCGATGCGGCTCAGGCCCATGTTCAGACAGTGCACTTCAGATGTCACAGGCACGTCTGCGAACAGGGCACGGTCTCGCGAAAGCTGCGTGACGCTGTCGCTGTTCTCGATGTCTTTCACAATGTTTAGGATCTCCTGTCTCTCAGTCTGCCTAGTCATTCCCCGGATGTTTAGGATGGCGGATACATGCTTCTTCCTACCGTATAAGATAAGAACAATATTTAACATACACTTTTTTAAAATTTGTTTGCTGTATTCTATAGTAATAGAAAAATATGCAATAATTAATTTCATATGAAACCTGAATTTCGATTACACTGTAATATAAAAATGTAATATTTTGCATCACTTGGTCTTGCAATATGTATCCTGTGGTCTACTTACACCAGCAACGTCTTATTCTTTTGCAATTAAATTAAAAGAATGCAAGTGTTGTAGACCTAAAGCATTACATTATAATTAACTCAGCAAATATGTGTACAATATACCAGCAGCAGAAAACAATCAGAAAATGCACAAATTGTATTTTCACTCATTTAATCTCTCTCTCACACACACACATGTACAGTATTCTCACTCCCTATTAATATAGCATCCCTGTGATCACTCACAGAGTAGCACAGTGTGATACATGTGACACAAAACCATATGGTATGTCAACCATCCACGCATGTACACACATGCAATAAACTCTATGTTGCATTTAGGCAGTAATTCCTCATCGATTGAGTCCTAATAGTCTCAGCACTGGAATTGTTAAGTCTATAATCAGCTGTGAAAATGCAGAAATCAAATATAACAGGCCAGGCAAGAAACTTGGGTCCCCATGCCAGTAGGGGGCTCCCAAGGGCTGACAAACTTATTTAATATTTATAAGATATTAATGATGTATGCTGGTTGGAGAGGCCCCTTGCCAAATCTCATCTAGACCCCCAACACAGACCCCCAAGAATTGCTTCTGGCTACAGAGAGATACACAAATAAGCTTGATTTTTAATTGAGGTGCTGTGTTGCATTAATATTGAATGTAATCAGTGTTACAAAAAAAGAATATAAACTTTAAATTGTATTATATTTTGATATTCCTATCGTATACATCAGATTGTATATTTGATTTAATTGTATTGAGTAAAAAAAGAGAACACATCATTCCATCCCTAATATCTGGACACCAAACAATGTGGCACAATTCTTACACAATATGACAAGTTTATTATTTTTGTCCTCAGCACACAATAAATAAAATGGTGTTCTTTTAGACCCTTCAGTCCAAGAGCACCTTAATCATATTTAACTATCAAATTATATTAGCTGGTGGCGCGGTGGCTTAGTACTTAGCACTGTCACCTTCCACCTCGTTCCAGGTGGTTTGATTCTCGTCTCAGGAATCAAACGTGCATGCATGCATGGACTTTGCATGTTCTCCCCGTGGGTTTCCTCTGGGTGCTCCGGTTTCCTCCCACAGTCCAAAAACATGCAGATAAGGCTAATTGGCGTTCCCGAATTGCAAAACATGCAAACTCCATGCACACAGACCTGAAGCGGGAATCAAACCCAGACCCTGGAGGTGCAAGGCAACAATGCTAACCACTACGCCACTGTACCGCCGTATTTAAAACTTTTCATGAATATATTGTCAGAAGTCCACATTTTTCCATGTCTAGGAATGCATATACTTTTTAGACTGACCGGACCTGTGCATGAACCTGGTAAAATTCATGGAGTATGCCTGATGAAATACTGAACTGAATACTGTTGTTTCCTTGCTAGCAAGTGCTCAGAATGCTAATGAGACAAGCAGTGTTTTTCTATCTGTATGATTCTCCCTGTAGATTTTAGAGAGCCAAAAAACTCATTGGAGCCTGTTATGAAATCAGGCACTTCCTCAATATTGACTAATCTGCGAAAAATGATGACCGCCTCTGGTGATTTACTCAGATGGTAGGTTTTGATTAAACAGCAACTTTTCAAAATTCCCTGCATGCATTCATCTGACTTGGCTGAAAATACAAAATGGCTGAAAACACAAAACCAGCTCCAATCGTGAAACCTGGGCAAACTTTAGATGTCAGGAAAAAGGTGGCTTTTGCACAAATTCCAATCCTCTTCAATCCTATGGGACTTTTAAACAGGTTAAGCCATAAGCCTTGGCAGGATGCCTGTATTTTTGCTTTGTCTTTGTTGCTACTCAGAGATGGACAACTCCTTGGGTTTTATGTGAATCTGGGCTAACCAAACAGACTCATAAAAAAAAAATCAGGAAGCCACCAAAGACTTGTTTGCTTTCATAAGGGCTTCATTCATCATCAGGCTGAATGGTTATGTTCTGCCAAATGACCTGAGATCCCTGCACACTGACCTCCATCATACCGAGGGGGGTTGCAAGGTATCTCGGTTGTATGACGAGGTGGCTCGCTTGACACTTACCGTACATCAGGGAATTCTCGAACTAAGACACCGACTTCTATTTGGATCGAGGGTGTGTCTTCCATGAGGATGATCTCTGATATGTGGGGAATGGCACTGTCTAGCCATGAGGCTGGTGATTCCTGTGGAACAAAGAAACCCCAGGAAAACATATAAATCATACAAGATCCTGTATAAAACCTCTCAATAAAAATTTAAAAAATATTGAAATCTCTATGCTTTAGATAAAAATCCTATATAATAACAGTGCTGTAAATTACCTTTATGGGGTGCTATGCCGACTAAAGTTACATCAATACAGAGCAAGTCTGAGCACGAGGATGATCTATTATTTATTTATACCCTGGAAAAACATTACCAGTGCTGCTAAAGTACATACTAAGGTTAAATATGCCTATCCCCACTATAAGCTGAGTTTTTCCTGACTCACAGTTTGACCTTAGAGGGCAGCCATCACTTTAAAGTATCATGGCAGGACGCGCCTCTATAAACAAAGCCATCCTGTTGTCCACATAGGTGACAGATGGATGTTTTGGAGTGTAAGGTGTCACCTATATGACCTTCATGGCGATGCATTGCCCTGCCTCGGTGATCGCAGTCTCTTGTTTAATACTTACACTGACCTTAAATGAGTCATGAGCAATCAGTGACATGACTCGATTTAACAGCGTTATAGTAAATGATGCATGTTTAGAAATGTGTGGCTTTCCTGGATATGTCTGTTTATATTTTATTGAACAGGACATTCTTGTGTTTTGTGGGAAATGCCATCACCTCCTGCGAAGGTCACATTTTCCACATGACCAAAAAAAAAAAAAAAAAAAAACACAACACTTGCGTGCGACTCACCAGCTCTTTGAAGAGTGTTTTAAGATTCTTGCCCTCCTCTCGAAGACGGCCGGCCATCCTTTTCCTCATCTTAAGTGACGTGCAGATAATTCTGCCTCTCATAATGGCACGAAGGTACTCAGTCATCACCCGCCGATGGACTTCTCCCACCAGGAGCTGCAACGACGATGCAAATGAAACTGAGTCAAATGAATTCTTTAACTGAACAGATATAACAATCACTGATCTTTTGTGGCCGGAATGATCAGAGAAATGATAATTTAAGGTGAACATAAAGAGAGAAAATATGTCGTACACTAATAATTATTGTACAACATATTTTTCAGCAGAATGCCTGGTGTCCTTGTACAATATTAAGATCAGGAAAGCTACTGTAACATTGCTGAAGCTGGATGAAGTTATATATTACCTTTGCTGAAAAACTCATATAAATAATCATTATATAAATCATCAAATAAAAAATCATCATTAAAGAATCCCTTCTCTACTTATACTAAGGGGCCTGGAGCCTATAGGGCATGAGGCAGGGTACACCCTGAATCGGTTTCCAATCTAGGGCTGCACGATATTAGGAAAATATGCGATATGCGATATTGTTGTTGAATTTTGCGATAACGATATTTCTTGCGATATTAGCATTATATCACCTACTTGGGAGGCGGGTATAAAGATAGTAAGGGGCCATCTGATTGGTCAAATTTGGACACACAAATGCTTGGCACATAAATAAAATTAAATTTATCCCAACTCTTTGCGATACAGATATTGCGTATACCATTATCGCGATAACGATAATTTTTCGATATATCGTGCAGCCCTATTCCAATCCATCACACTTAGGCAATTTGGCACGACTATTAGCTTAATCTGCTTGTCTTTGGACTGCGGGATGAAACTGGAGTACCTGGAGTAAACCCACCAAGACCATGCACACAGACCTGAAGCGGAAATCGAACCCGGAACCTGGAGGTTCAAGGCGACAGTCCTAACCACTAAGTCACTAAGCTGCCCCTCTTCTCTACTGCCTATAATTATTATGATTATTATGATTATTGACTTAGAGCATTTTCCCCCACTAACTTTTGCTAAAACATGTTAAAATAATTAAACTCGTCATGGTAAGTACAAGAAGTTTACCAGGAGTAAATGTATTTTGCTTAATCAATGCCTATGTCTCAAATATTTTCAATATTTAGATTTGATAATAAAAGAGATAAAACAGCAGAATAAACTGCCCTTAAGAAACCATACTATGGTATGTACTATAGTTTACTGTTCAATTCAATTCAATTCAGTTTTATTTATATAGCGCTCTTAACATTGATCATTGTTGCAAAGGGGCTTTATAGAATCAGAAAAGAAAATGTGTTTGAAATGTGTTTGAAATGTGTGAGGAAATATGTATAAATGGCAGTACTATGTACAGTAGCACCGTACTTGGGTAAATACCATGGTAGGTACTGTGGCCCTTCAGTGGGTACCATGGTGATATTATGATGTGTCCCACAATACCTTGGTTAATATTATGGTACTTATTGGGTACTACAGTGGCTACCAAAGTACAGTAGGTATCTAATATGGTTTGTTTGTACACACTTTAACATATTAGATATGTTAGTACATACTAGTGTACTAAGGTATAGTACAGACAATTCCATCAAATATTTAAGATAATTTAGGTATATCTACCTCGTACATGGTTCATAGTACCATGCTATGATGCATGGTAGAACCATGTACCATACTATAGTAAATCTATCATTGTACTAATGTATGTCCCATGGTAGAACCATGTACCATAGTTTGATACATGCATTATATGGAACTGTTAAAAAATACCATAGTACTATATAAATGATACAGGTGCAATCAGTCTACTATGGTACCGGTAACATGGTGAAATTTCTTATGGGTGTAAAAATGTGATCGTAATTTTCTTTAACAATTCATAGTCTTGCAAAACTGGCATTTCTTTTATGAACTTGTCAAGTGTAGAGCATTTTGTAGAATTTTACGCAAGATTGAAATGTTCAAAAGGACCTGGTATGGTGGGCCTTCCATCCTTTTAAACTTCTTGAAGTGCTCCCTGATGAGAGATACGATCTGATCGAACGCCTCTGTGTTGCTCAGCCATTTCCTCTTCACCAGTTTATCAAAGAAAGACTACAAAAGAGAATTTGTACATCAGTAATGATGAAAGAAAATAACTTTTTTCACTTTTACTTACTTTCTTGATGGGCAAAGTTTTCGTACGTGGAATTCCAGAGAGCAGAAAAAGACTTCCTGACAAAACAACAGCCCCTAGAAGTTTTCCATTCTTTGGCAGTCAGGATGCATGATGAGACTTTGTAGCTCATGACGCCTGGCAATGCCCAGCTCTACTGTGGTCTCGGAATATACTATGTGGCCTTCGGCCAAAAACATCTTGTTTGGCTGTGTTTGTCAAAACAAGTTATTTTTATGTTTTATCCCTGACCTGTTTGTGAGCTAACATCCCTGAGAACAAACCACAAAGGAAGCCCTGATAAGATATTCATTATATTCTTGGAATGAGTCGTGTAAAGAACATGGAATCAGTTCATAATGTATGTGCACATGGGTGTGTATGTACTTTTAGGAGAAAAAAAAAGAAGCTAATGTGTTCCTGCAAGAAAAAAATAACTGTATACAGTAGTAGTAGTATACAGTACATTTTAAATACTCAACTCTATCTATCTATCTATCTATCTATCTATCTAGTAAGAATCGTGAATTTCATTTCAGTACCTAAAGTACCCCTAACCAGCAGATTTTGAATATGACTATGTGAAGTGTGTTTGAGTGTGTCTGTGTGTGTGAGACATACTCACCCTGATGTGCTCAAATATCCTGTCGTTCAACACTCTCACACTCAGGTTTACGATCTTGTCCAGGGAGGTGTTGGCTCTGCGGCCAGAATCTTCACTGACAGCCGGATCGCTGTTTACACATCGCTCGACGAAACTCCTGTTCACAGTCCACACAAACACATTTTCCAATGAATAGATCTGAACATAAATAAATAAACAGCCAAAGATTGCCTGGCTATACTGTATTCATATATATATATATATATATACTGTATATCTGTATATATCTTGTATATTATAGACGTACCTAAAAGGCGGACAGCAGTTGGCCAACGCGATCGTCTTGGCAACATAACCATCCTCATTTTCCCCAAATGCACTAACAAGACCTTCATGGAACATTTCCACCTTCCTTTGAAAGCTGCGACAACAAAAGGTTCAGCTTGTAACAATAGAACTCACGGCTAAAACGTTGCAGAATACTTGGCGTGCGAAGTGAATAGAACTTTTGGACATAAACAGAAATCCACGATATTAAAAGTAAAGAAACACTGCATGCATGCTGCAACAAGACAACAACCAAAAACATAAAATAAATATTTATACACGTTTTCCTTTTTCTGAAGTGTGTACAAATTTTTTGGCTGACTTTATATACATATATATATATAACACTTCAAACGTGTACAGTATAAATATTTTACTATTTACTACATTTATTGCTATATGATATATATTGCTGTATATATGATAAAATTATAATTTTATATTCATATATATAATTTTATTGATTTATTTAAAATTTATTAATTAATCTATTTATTTATTGATTGATTGATTAAACCAGATCTGATTTTAAAAACAGCGAATGACATCTAAACAGATTAGTCAATAAATTATTTCTCACCTATACAGAAAATCCGCCAGCCCATTAAGGCTGCACTGGGCTACTCGTGAAGCCAAACCTCGGTTAATTGCTGCAGACTTTTCAAGATCTCCCTGCAGCCTCTGTAAAATAATATACACATACTGGAATAAACGTTCTGTTGAAGAGTGATTTATAGAGCTATCTGTATTATACAGTATTTTGCATGCTAGATCACACATTCATGTTTGTGGAAAAGGATTCCCACAGGTGAAGCTGGGAAGGTGTTCCTTTATTATCCATTTGCCCATGGACCACTAGTTAAAAGCTCGCTTAGTCAGTACCATAAGAAATTTTACCATGGTATTTTATCATGGTTCTTATTTGCTGATAAAGTACCTGTACAACAGTACAGTGCATGGCTTTACCATGGTAGATACTTTGGTTCAATGGCACATGCACTACATCAGTGGTTCTCAACGGGGGGGCACTGGGTGTATTTTATTGCATTTCACCTTTCAGGTAGAATACACATGGAAAAATGGAAAAACCCTGCTTGATTTGGAAGAAAACGTGCTCAGCTTGGGGTGAAAAATGCGCTCCTCTCTCTATGCATTTTTGCTTTCAGTGCAGACACGTTCAGATTGTCAGTAGCAGCGGAACGAATTTTGGGAAGATAATGGATAAATTCATTACACGTACGAAAAGGAGTTGTGACGATGCGTCGTCAGCTCCTACTGCTAAGAAGTGTAAAATACGAAAGTATGACATTAGCTATCTTCAGCTTGGCTTTACGGTGGCTGGGACAGATGCTGAACCGCGGCCCCAGTGTGTCATTTGCGCAGATCTGCTGGCAAATGATAGCATGAAGCCATGCAAGCTGAAGCGCCACTTAGAAACTAAACATCCAACACTTAAAGACAAATCCTTAGATTTTTTCAAATTAAAGTTATCTGGCCTTGAACAGCAGAAACGCAACCTCAGCAAACACACATCAGTGTCCAACAGGTGTCTAGAAGCGTCGTACTACGTCTCTAAACGTGTGGCTAAATTAGGAAAACCTCACACAATCGCCGAGGCCCTTAATCCTTAATCTATAATCTTATCTGCTGCCAAAGATATCTGTCAGGTTATGTTTGGAGAAAATTTCGCTCAGCAGTACCGAAATCGGCTCCAGGTGGAAGATGACCTGAGGCCTGCGCTGTCCAACACTGAACCGTGAATTGCGCTTCTTTGTAAAAATAAGCAAGTGCAGGTGTCCCATTGATTTCTTTAACGGTGTCATGGCTGAGACGCACCGACGCACCCTGCGTCCCAATTCGTATAATATCTGCCTACTGAATATTATTTAGGGCGGATAGTATGCG
>JAQMYL010000003.1:22015830-22029136 GCA_030014365.1 Clarias pachynema | reverse complement strand
GAGATCTTACGTGGAGCCCCAGATCGAGGGAGATTATCAGTGGTCTTGTATGTCTTCCATTTTCTAATAATTGCTCCCACAGGTGATTTCTTCACACCAAGCTGCTTACCTATTGCTATGGCTGACTAAATACTTTTTTGCCCCACTGTACAAGTAGCTTTTTTAACTTACAAATGACATTGCAAATTTGGCTCATTTGCCAAATGCAGAATATTGAACAAATGACTAATTTCGAATTAAACCCAATGGAGGATAAAGAGTAATGTTATCTGTTTGGCACAGTGTGGTGAATTACAAAACTCCTAAGAGTGTGGAAACCAGCATGATCGTAAGGTCAATAGAAGGTTTTACGATCAACATAATGTGGCTAAACATACAAATAAAAGACTATTTTGTGCTGTGTCAGCTGTGGAATGGAAAAGCAGCAGCTTCGTCTTGTCTCCCCTCCCCACCCCAACTGAAAGAAAGATGAAACTTAAACGCTGAATACTCACTTCCCCTTTACACAAATTCCTCTTTCCTTTGCAGTGTTTATATTGTACTTAAAGGGAAATAGTGATTTTTTTTTTTTTTTTTTTTTTTTTTACAAACCAAGTAGTTTTGACAGCCCATATTGTGCTTTATCTATGTGGTATATTGATCTGGCTGTATTTGGTTCAGTGGCAGTAAAAGTGCTGAGGCTTTGTATTATATCTGCACCAAAAATGCTTTGATTAAAACTTGGAATGCGTGTCACCACTATGTGCTCTCAGTCAGCTGGTACCAGCAAAAACAACAACAAAAGAACCCACATTCTCGCACACATGTTTGCGAGAAAGTTTAAAAAATTGTTATTAAATGCTGATGACATTAATTAAATTAGTGATTACGTCCTCGATCTACAGTATGTTAATGTGGACAAAGTTTGCTATAGCATTTACAGTTAATTAAAAAAATTTTTTTTAAAAAGAGCCATTCATTTGTTAGGTCATGACCGTTCCGCATCATGCCCAAACAAGCCCTCTTAAATTCTGTTATCTGATCTGATCTGATCATGCTAAACTGCACAAATACCTGCTCACAGTGTACTATAGTCATGCAGGTCCAGCTAAGAAATTAATCTCTGTTCTTGTCGCTGCTTTCATTTTCAAATGAAAGTTGTACATCTAATGAAAGGGGGCACAAATCAGCATTTGGTTTGTGTTTCGGTCAACAAGGTAATGGCCATAAAATCTTGCACATTGTATTCATCTGACATATTATTAAGTAATAATAATTGGTTGTTAATTTTTCTTTTTTTCAGTCTTAAGTAACAACTTTATCCTTTTCAGGGTTGCGGTGTATCCTGTGCCTATCCCAGGACTACTAAACATGAGGCAGGAATATGCCCAAGATGAGGCACCATACTGTACATAAAAACTGAGATACCTAACTGTTGCTCATAATCGTCTTGAAAGCAGCATCTCCCCTTACCTGAGAGAGGCTCTCGTGGTTTGACTACTGGCACTTCTTCTACAGGCTCTTCTTCAGGCGCAGGGGATGCTGAGCGGTCAACCAGTGACTCCCTCTTCTTGCCCCTGCCCACAATCTTCAGAAGGGACAGTCTGCGACTGGTTGAATCGGCATCGCTCTCTGAGCACAGTTCTCCATTGGGCAAACTCTCTTTACGAAGGTTCTCTCTGCATCTCCCTGCCATTCTATGAAGAAAAAAGAAAAAGATCAGGATGTATACCAAGGTTTACGATTTCATAACTTTGTGCAAAGCTCTCAACACGAGTGGCTGTGCTGACACTTGATTCCTTGTAAATCAGTACCTTAGAAGACTCCCCTCTGAACTCCGTCGGCCCTTCTTCTTTTTCTCCATGGGTGAAGGCATACCAATGGAGCCTTGTGGTGAAGGGGTGGGGGTGCCCTTACTCCTGCTTGACATGCGCAGTCCCTTACCCAGCTTGCCCAGGGTCTTGAGTGGCGACACGCCTTTGATGCGGTCAAGAGTCCCTCTAAAAGATCCACCCTTTCCTGAGCCCCCACGTCTCACTTCATTGGCCTCGTTCTCATCCTCCTCATCCTCGAATGGGTTACGGTCCCGGGGAGCACCCCCATCCAGGAGTGACCCACCGTTGTGCTTGGGCCACTCCTCATCTAAGCCGTTCTCCTCAAACGGGTTGTGGTTGAGGCTCATCTTGCGGAGAATAAGCTCACTGTGAGTGTTCTCCAACTCCAAATTCCCCTTTCCCCCCTTCAGCAGAGCTGGGAGGTTCTTAAGAATAGGCATTCTTCAGTCTGGAGGATAAACACTGAGGAACAACAGAAGACAATCCATCGTTAGAGAGACACGTCTCTTACTCAACATAACTGAGCTACAGACACCTTGGTGAATGAAACATTCTTAGGTTAATTGTATGTGGCATTTTAAGCAATTAACTATGACCCAAAACCTCTTCCTAAACATCGGTAATAATGTCCGCGAGATAAGATTGTTCGGTTTTGTCAAGAACACCGTACATGTGTTGCGAATTGACTATGCATACTGTACATATATCACATGAGCTTCAGTCTATGACATAATTTCTATAGACGTCCTGTTAGACTTCCATAATTGTACTTGTACAGTTATGGCTGGTGACGAGGCTGAAGGAAACCGTGCTGAATCACTTCCTGTTCGGTCATTTGTAAGTACTGTATGTGTCTGAAGATATGGAAGAGAAGCTGACCATCACATGCCTTAAGCAGATTAAACTTTAAATAGCATTAAAATGAAGCAACTTGTAAATTCTCAGTTTTACATGTAGTCATGTGATGTATTCGTAGAAATACTGTAAATACACTGTAAATACTGCATACAAACATAAATGTAAATAATAACGAACCGCTCAGAGTAAAAATCCACGGTGTAAAATCATTAGTGACCTCTGAATTCCTGATGAAGGCCTATTGTTAGGAGCTTCCTAAATGAAATAATAATGCACACATGATTTTTCCATACAACATCCATAGATAATCCATGGACAGCAGCACTATGGGAAGAGTTGGAGTATAAAAGTCACAGTGAGTGGGGCATTTAGAAATCGATTAATTACTAACTTTAGTTTGAGTGACCAATAGTTAACCTTGTGATCAATGGACTCTTCTGTCACGCAGTTATAAATCAAGCTAATAAGTTCCACAGAAGGGGAAGTTACGCAACAGATAACCTCATGGATAGTTCTCGGTACGAAGCATTTATACTGATTAGCATTTTTAAAAGTCAGTTAACTTTCAGTACGAAAATGCAATTTGTAGAGGTTTCGTTTGATTAGAATAAAGCAAATTCTTTGCAATAGTTAAGAGGGAAGTGGGTGCAGCTGCTTTTGTGAAAATAGGGAAACGTAATGCAATGTCCTATTTTATCCACCAAACACCGAAAACCCCCCCGTAATGGATTGGCGCCCTGTTCAGAGTGTACCCCGCCTCGTGCCCTAAGTCACCTGGGATAGGCTTCAGCCCCCCCTAAATGGATCAAGGTGGAAAATGCGATGACTTAAGAGAATTCATTAATAATGACAGTGACCAAAACCTTTCACATTGCTTGAGTCCAAATGCTTACTGGTCTTATGGATTACACTTGTGTGCCACCTGTTACACATTTACATGTAGATCATTTGCCAGACATCCTACAGTAATTCAGAACAATTTGCATTCATGTATTTATTGGTACAACTGAGCAGTTAAAGGATTAGGGCCTTGCTTAAGGGCCCAGTCGTTGCAGCTTGGCAGTGCACAAGCTTTTTTTTTAAAAGTTCTTATATCTCAACCACCGAACTACTGTACCACTGCTCTGTACATGTGTACATGTTCACTTTATGTACCTCACTTCCTGCATTTACTGGAATTCCTCAAGTCATCTCCTATAACCTGTCCAGCTCTAATTGTAAACTTAATAACAGAGACCCTCTGGTATGCTGGGTTAGATTTTTAAATGAGATATAAAGTCAGTTTGACTGCTTTCCCTGGCTTCACCTATTTCCTGTCTTGCACAGGTAGCGGATTATATCCTGCAAGAAACAAAAGGCTGAACATAAGCCATTTAGATAAAAAGCAGTGTAATAAATAACAGTCACTTTTAATTGTACAGTGTTAAATTGTCACGGACACTGGGTCCCGGCAGGCTTGGAGGACCCAAAAGCAGACACAACAACTGAACTGAGATTTTTAATTAATTAAATGTGGAATGCACTGGTTAGAGAAAAAGAGAAGCTTGTATATTCAGTGAAGGTGGTGACGAGCGCGGGCACTGGAGATCAGAGTGACGAGGTGCATGCATTAATCCGTGAGACGAGATGCGTGAAAAAGGGCAAGAAGTCGGCCATGTGAAGGCGAGAACAAAACTTGACGTGAGACACGAGAAAACTGGGCTATGAGCACGCAATAATTCGGCGGAGAATGGTTGCTTGATGATGAGTTTAAATAGGCAGAGGTGATAAACTGAGACAGAGAACAGGTGTGCAGGAGATTGAGGTGGCAAAAGGGAAAGAATGGAGTGGAGTGTGGATCGGAGGAACAGGTGAACATGGCTTGTTTGGAGACGTTGGCGAGACCTGGCGTACAGTGACATAAATATTTTTTATGTACTGCATTTTAATAATGATGAATTGACTTTTTGCTATTTGACTTCATGCATTAAAATCATTTATTAACAGACTTGTGATATATTGGTAGGTCCTGAGTTCATGAAGTTTCCTGATTGACCCTGGATGAGATTTTCCCCGTTGAACTACTCTACTCGTTGTTTCAGTATGAACTACCCAAACCTTTATTGCTGCCAGATCATTTTACTAGTAGTATATCTCATTTGTACCTGGCACCTTCTTGTTAGTTGTGTTAGGGGCTCTCCTGATAGTTTTACATATGTTCTTTTACCTGCATGAATTTTTCTATGTTTGCTAATTTTATGGTTTGTTTATTGGTAATAAATAATTCAAAAGATTGCTTCTTCGCTTTTAATTTGTCAGTGTTTTGATTTTGCACTGATGTCTCATTTAGCCTACTTAAAACTTTTATATAATTTTTATATTTCTTTAAAGAAGAAGCTACATCAGCAGCATATATTTAATAACCAACACAAAAGATCGATAAAAGGGGAGAAATATATGAAGAGATTAGGCAAGGAAAGAGAAGGTCTGGTTTCAAGATGTGCCACAAAAGTATGCAGTGACCAGGGTTTTGGCAGTGGACTATGGATCTTAAGAAAGGCTCTTTAATGACTTTCCCTGAGGAAAGGTTTAAGTGCACCCAAGCCACAGAGGCTTATGACCAGGCACATATCCAGCACAATGAGTGTAAGTGATGGCTCTTCAATCCATTTTAACATGGAACATATTAAAAATCACTTAGATCATATATGCTGTCACAACTGACTCCTGTTCAATACTTTAAGACTCTACTATACTGTAACACTTAAAACAACATGTATCTTGTTCCCAACTTAGTTTGCATATCACTCATTTCTTTAAAAAAATTTGTTTCAGTACAGTTGTTGCCAGTGTACTACAGAAAAACGTTTCATTAGCTCATACAGACCGAATAACTAACTCATATAGGTCTACAAGATAAGTTAACTTTGCTTATAGTCCCGACATTGGAATATGCCCTGCCATAAATGTGATTTTCCATGACACATTATATTGCAAGGTTATTGAAGGAGTAAATCTTTAACCCCAGTAGAGCAATGTCTAAACGCTTTTTAAAAAATGCAAGAGGGGTAGAACGTTGCTTTTTTTTTTCTGACAAGGGAACAAAAATGTCTCGGTCAGCTCATTTAAATTTCAATTCCCATTACTATGTTAAAAATCTATTTCTGATCTAGGGTCAGATTCCTCCTTATGCCTACTGACAACTGTCACAAGAATCTCATTATTAATATTTTAGACAGAAAATGTCCTACAAAATACTGTACCGTAGGTCATCAGATTAAAAAAAAAAACCTACAGAAAGATTATAAAATAAAATAAAAACCGACTGTCCTGATTCAGTGTAAACTTGACCTGAGCTGTACTTGAGAAATCCTATTCTGCTGTAATTTTTTTTGTTAGTGTATAACTTTATTCATTTGTAATAACTGATAAGCTTAGATCTAGTTTTTAAATAAATGACACTACTACATATCTATTGACAATGATATACTGTATAGAATATACAGTATATAAAGAATATAATTTTATTGTCACTCCTGTGAACCATATGAGGGACAA
Organism: Clarias pachynema; assembly: GCA_030014365.1. Classification (NCBI taxonomy): domain Eukaryota; kingdom Metazoa; phylum Chordata; class Actinopteri; order Siluriformes; family Clariidae; genus Clarias; species Clarias pachynema. Next base: position 22,022,927 of record JAQMYL010000003.1, on the reverse strand, counting down.
TACCATACATGTGAAACAATTATATATAATAAGAATAATACGGATGTATATCATTAGTAATTTTTTTATTTTGTTGTTACCTTATTTAATTCATCATCAAAGTTTAACATCGTTACAATGAATCAGAAACGAATAAATTAGCTGATTGGCTGGGTTTCACCTAAAAGAAAACTACTCATAGAAACTGTATACTTACACAATCCATCCTGTTCATTTCCCATTTCTGAAACCCAAAAACACAAGTAACATGCGGGTTTTTATTAATTTTTATTGAAACGCCGCGGCGCGACTGTTAAGACTCTCCATTAAACCTCGGGTTTTTATTTTTGTAGGCTGGACCTGATGATCCGGTACCGCGGTGAAGTTGGTTTGACGTTGGACATTGGATATTCGAACACCTCGCCTTCTGCGCGAGTTAGGGACCGTCTGCAAATTACTGTCCGACTGAAATACGGATAATATTAATATTATAAACATTCATATTTAAAATAACTGAATAAATATTGTTACTGTTAGTGTCAATGTGTTGCATGGTGGTGTATAATGACTTTGCATAATATTACTTTGCATATTTATTAATATTTTTAAAGAGAAATGTTATTGATTTCATTTCAATAACCTCCAGGTCATGTGACCTATTACCTCAAAATCTATTCTAAAATGTGTGTCCATCTGTCCTGCAGAGGGCACAACCTTTTTTTATTCAATATCATCACTTTGCATATTTATTAATAATTAATATGTAATAATTCGATATTTTATTTCAATACATTTCAGGTAATAAATTTATTAAATATTAATAAATATGCATTATGCAAAAGTGATAATATGCATTATACACCACCATGCTTCACATTGACACTAACAGTAACAACATTCATTTATTTATTTAAAATATGAATGTTTATAATACTGTATTAATATTATCCGTATTTCAGTCGGACAGTAATTTGCAGACGGTCCCTAACTCGCGCAGTAGACGAGGTGCTTTCGAGTGTTTAAATTAGGTATAAACTGGTGTGGAGGCACTTTCACAGCTATAATTAAATAAAGTCTTATATAGAGTGAATTCAAAAGTATTGGGACAGATTTGAACTTTACACCTTGTATAAACTCACTCACTATCCGTCTATACTGTTACAATGTGCTGATTTGACTCATGTTGTAGCACGGACCTACAGGCAATTTGTGAATGTCAATTACCCTAATCTGCATGTCTACACCTTTTTATCCTGTACACAGGGTCGCAGGGGGCCTGCAGCCTATCCCAGGAGACGAGAGGGCATGAGTTGAGGTACACCAATCCATAATTTGCATGTTAATGGACTGTGGGAGTACCCGAAGGATACCCGCCAAGCACGACAAGAACATTCAAACTCCATGCACACAGACCCCGAGGCAGGAATCGAACATGGACCCTGAAGGTGCAAGGCGACAGTGCTAACCACTACAGTACACCACAGTCCCGTCCCTTAATTTATTTATTCATCTTCTATTGCATTTAGCCTTTCCCAGAAGACTTCGGGCACAAGGCTGGATATACCCTGGTTAGGGTAACAATCTGTCATAGGGTACACACACACAACGGCCAATTTGGAAAAACCAATCAGCCTCTTTCTGGGAGGAAATCAGAATACATGGGGGAGAACAAGCAAACTCCAGGCACATATAGGAACCGAACCCATGACCCTGGAGCTGTGAGGCTACAGTGCTAACTGCTATCCCACTGTGTCACCAGGTCATCAGTTTTACACTTAAATACTTTATCTTTAAAACATTATTTATTTACATATTTTAAATTAAATTATGGCCCAGTAACATCCTATAATTCATTTCGTATAGTAATAAGGATAACAGGGTTCAGAAAACTACAATTTAGTTACAATTTTAACTTTATATTTTAATTCAACAAATTAATAAATTAAAATTAATAATTGCACTACCATGAACACTCACTTCATGTATATTGACAATCTGTTACATGCTAAATATATTCTTTGTGGTCTTCATTTAATCTTTATAATACTTGAATGTGTACTTACAGTGGATAGTGTTTTGTCTATAAACAAAATATACAGTGCTGTTATGTACGACAGCACTTTGAAAGTCTCCAAATCAATTTTTTTTTTGTGTGTGTGTGTGTGTCAAAATACTTGGCCAATAAACCTTAAGGGTCTTAATAAAAATATCCATGGTTTGAACAAACAGCATGAATACTGCAGCTATCCATGCATCATATGTAGTGCTTATGTTTTGTGGGGTCCAGGGGGGCTTGGAGTCTATCTCAGGGAACTTGGGGCACAAAACAGTGTACACCCTGGATGAGTAGCCAACCCACTGCAGGGCACAAGCACACACACTCACACGCATGCGTGTGCACACAATACTCGACTGCTGGAAATTTGGAAATACCAATCAGCCTATCCCACATGTTTTTTGAACTGTGCAAGGAAACCAGAGTACCCAGAGGAAACCCACAGGAAAAGCACGGGGAGAACATTCAAACTCCACATGCACACAGACAGGAGTTAAGATTCAAACCCCAAACCTGGAGGTATGAATGAAAAGTGCTAACCACTAAGCCACTGTGCCTTCAAACCTTTCCCTGTCTGATGCTGGCCACTCCATCTTGTATGATGTTCATGATTTTTATGATGTACTTTCTATCAATGATCATGTTACCTTTATAAAGGGCTTAGTCAAATACATTGTACCTAAATTCCATGTTAGAACTACACATACACTTCGCTACTGTTCACGTTCATGTAATTCCATCTTAATAATGTAGTGAATCATAAAAAAACAACAATCTGCTATCGGATCTTGAAGCCGTGTTCCATACTGTATCAGTGGGACTCAACATCTGATAACATCTGTAATTTGTTCTGATCCCAGTAAAGCAGAAAGGGGTCACGCTGCCACTAACAGATTGAGTTCCTGCCCTGAAATCCGTCACTGCTGAAGCAATGGACATCATTGTGATTCTAATTCCCTGGAATCTGCCATTCCTCACACCTATTATCGTCTTTCAATGTTTATAGTGTTGTTTTTTGCCATGTGACAGTCAGTCTGGACATGTGCCCGTAGGAAGTCAGACTGTGCATCAACTAGTCACGAAACACAATGGAGATTTCTGCGCAGTGCGTCACAACAGCTACATTTCAATATACATCAGGCTAAAAAATTACATTGTTTTGTGACCAGAGTGGAGGAGTATGTGTGTTTCTCCAAACAGTTGCTTCCCCTAGAAATCACCGCAGCCAATATGGAGTATGAGGAAAATGACTTTTCCTTTTGTGATAGGGTAAACACTTGAAGAAAGCTCAACGGCAGCCTTATAAACAATGGATGCACTCAAATGGCTGCCTTTCTCTGGTCTGATAGCAGGCAGAGGTCAAATGTCTTTCCTCTGAAAAATAGCTTAACTCATTTGGACAGAGCAAAATCAATACGGTCGTACACCTACCGCACAGATCGAAAGTAACTTTTATAAAGATTATTTGTGCCTGAGTGGACTAGAGGTGTTAACTTTGGTGTTGATCCTCGGTTTGATCTTTAACTTTCTTCTAAAGGGAGAAAACATAGATTACGTGTTTATGTACTGATTAACTTTTGTTTGCTGAGCTCAGTCAAGGAAAACCTGTTTCCTGGTAGTGTAATGGCATTTCTGCAATATGCCATATGCTTTAAGTTTCTAAACCTGGAATCTACTTTTATGCAATTTCAACTCACTGTTTCTCTTTATTAGCACCTGATCACTACAGTATGTACTTACTCAAACAGGAAGAAGTTTGGCAAAATAATTATACCTAAAGGTCCTCATATGAGGATCAGATAAAGAAACTGTATATAGACAAGTTAGGGATGAAAAAAAAACATGTTTCAGATCTCAAGAGGATACACCTTGTTATTCCTTTGCATCTTTGACATTAAGTATGAAGAGTCACAAGATCTCCTACAATGGCCGTTCCTATTTGGATTTTACCAACACCGGATTAGAGCACACGATAAACCGCAGCCTTTTTGTGCCTTGATAATGAGTTTGAGGATTTTAAACTGCCTCTATCAGGGTGGAAACAGAGCAAGGGCATCGCACTCATGTTCCTGTTGCTTGTCATGGGGCGAAAAGAGAGCGTCAGAGAAGTGGAACTGGTGTCATATCTAAGACGCTCTTGTGATAAAGATGAGGAATTGTGCAGTAAACGCCTTAAAAAGCGGAGGTTATTATTTCAGGAAATAACACTGCATAACAATAAGATATTTCATTGTTATGTGCACTCAGGGTCCTTGCGTCCTTTCCCTCTTGCTGGAAGTGAAGGTCACCTTGCCGCTGCCTCAAAATATTTTCCAGCACTTTGCTGAACAGGACGGCATGCTGGTGTGGGTTGGATTTGCATAGCTGGATTTCAGTTTGTTTATCCTGAATTACTTCGTAATTTGAGATTTGTCCTCACTTTTGTAATGTTTAGATAGTAGTCGATTTACATCTAAGGAATTTAATCAGTGTCGCAGTTGGCTTAAGTCTCGGGTAAAACATTAGTGGCAGGCAACCGGCCAGAGTTCGATATCTGGACTATTTGAGTAAAACACATAGCTGCAAAGAAAGCAGTCAGAGAATGAAAATGCTACACTGTACACGATAGCTGTTTTGCTGCATTATGACATATTTCGCTTCCGCCCCACCACCAGTGTTTATGTATACGCAAGTTAGTGTTTTTTGTTAGGAACATTACTTCCTGAAGTTCAAGGCGCTGTATGTAGATGTCATTTTGTCTCCTACAGTAAATACTGACTGTTTAATACTTTACAAGATCTTTGATCAAATGAAAAGAAATAATACAATGCAGAAATACAAAGAAAAGTGGAGCATGAAACAATATAATATTTTTACAATGTACATAAAATATACTGTAATAAATTTTTGATAATTATATGTTTTTAACGTTACAGCACTGTGAAAAAGGCTTAGGCACATGCAAATAAATGCTAGATGAAACAAAAACCCCAGTAAACTGTAATTAATGAAACAATGTCAGTATTTGGTGTGACAACGTTTTGAGGATCCTTTAGTCCCAGGTACAATTTGTGCAGTTTTATAAGGAAATTAACTACTAAAGTTTATCGAGCATCTTGCAGAACCACCAACTGTTCTTCAGTAGACTTTGACTGTTGCATCTGTTACTTTTTTGCAGCCAAAATCCAGGAACTTGCATTTTATTTATTTATTTATTGTCTTTTTTGTCTTATATAATATACCTCTTTCTTTTCAGGCATGCAAATGTTTTCCTGCCACTTTTAATTTTAATGTGGAATTCTGATGTTTGAAAGTCAGAAATGAAAATGTAAAAAAAATAAAATAATAAAAACCTATAATACAGTTTGTACTAAAAACACAGGGTGCCAGAGACTTTGCACAATACTATATAAGATTTGTCCCTCAATCAGGTTAAAGCAGATGTTTTACATCAGTACTTTTAAGCAATACTTTACTTTTCACATGCATTTCTTTGGCACATAATTAACATATTCCTAACATGAACAAATTATGGCAGAAAAGTCAGATGGAAGACATTCCAAGGTCTTTATGTCACGTGGCAATTTTACAAAGTTCTGTGTGCTGATTATCATGACCGACACAATGAAATTTACTGCTCTTTGTCTTAACAAACAATGGAAATGAATCCATGTGATGTAAGTTGATGGCATAATTGTGAATACACTCTTGTGTTGTGTACAGAAGGGAATGCTTCCATCATAGCCAGTATTCATACCTCTAGAACTTTTCCACATTTTGCCATGTTACAACCACAAACGTAAATGTATTTCATTGGGATTTAATGTGAAGTGGAAGGAAAATAATAAATGGTTTTCAAAGTTTTTTACAAATGAAAATCTGAAAAGTACAACATGCATTTGTATTCAGTCTCTCTTTACTTTGATACCCCTAACTAAAATCCAGTGGAACCAATTGCCTTCAGATGTCACTTAATGAGTAAATAGAGCCCACTTGTGTGTAATTTAATTTCAGTATAAGTACAGCTAATCAGTAAAGCCCTCAGAGGTTTGTTAGAGAATATGAGTGAACAAACATCGTTAAACTAACATTAAAAAAAATAAAAAATAACACTGAACATCACCCCGAACACACCATCCCCACCGTGAAACATGGTGGTGGCAGCATCATGTTGTGGGGGATGCGTTTCTTCAGCAGGGACAGGGAAGCTGATCAATGTTGATAGGAAGATGGATGGAGCCAAATACAGGGCAATCTTGGGCAATCAGAAAAGTCTGCAAAAGACTTGAGACTGGGGTGGAGCAGGACAACGTGCAAAGATGTGCAAAGCTGATAGAGACATATCCCAAAAGATTTGCAGCTGTGATTGCAGCAAAAGGTGATACTACAAAGGATTGATTCAGGGGTGCTGAATACAAAATTCAGTTCACATATTCAACACAATTCAAACACAATTATGTGCAAATAAAAATCCTAATAAAATACTTTTACATTTGTAGTTGGAATGTGACAAAATGTGGAAAAGTTCAAGGGGTATGAATACAAGGCACTGTAAATCCCTTCAGTAATCCAAAGGAAATAACCACTAGTCATACTGTTACCTCTTGCTGAAATAAGGGCAATATTAAGTGCCCTGAGAGCACAAACCTTGACAGAGTCGTCTTCCGCTACCCTGCTCGTTCAGCCTAAAATGATAGCGAGCAATGCAGGAATAAAAGGGTTATCCTGTACTCATGCTGAGCAGAGTTGGTAGTACCCTGGTGTTGTTGGATGCACTAAAGGCATCTGTCATATCTTGATGGATGAGCGCTGGTTTGACGTCATAGGTTTGCCCTATTGCAGTCAGGGGTGCATGTTGTAACTGATTTTTAAAAGTTGTAGTGGAAATTGTCACTCAATAAGAACTCCATTTGTCATTTTTAGGAAGGGGATATTATTACACATCCGGTTGTTTCCTCGCGTTTCGCAGAGTACAGTTCACCTCCCCCAAATGAAGCGGACAAGGAGGGGGGCTAAATTATGTCAGTGACACCTGACTTTCTTACAAATAACGCACATTTCATTCAAAATATTATAAACACAG